>CANXME010001961.1:2345000-2885000 GCA_948144175.1 Closterium sp. NIES-65 | reverse complement strand
GGTTGAACTGAAGGGCGACGCGGTGTGCTATTAAGAATGATGCGATATTTTAAAAATGCGACAAGAATTTTGGGATTGTTTACAAGGAATGAGCGAACCGGTTGGTCGATATCGGAACGCAATGCGAGACATTGGAACCGAACAGGAAGCCCTATTCCAAACCAGCAGAGAAACTAGGGGATTAATGATACTGAGGAGAAAGAACACGACGATTGGCGGGTCTCTGACGCATGCTCGACAATGTCATGGGTAACGTAACACGACGATTGGCGGGTCTCTGACGCATGCTCGACAATGTCATGGGTAACGTAGCGGTCTGAAGGATCACGGAGAAGTACTAACGAATATATCACAAACAAGGTTTGCTGCCTAGTCTGCGCTGAGCATCCCACTAGCATCACAGGGGCTCGCACCGCATTCAGAATGCATAAAGCACGGAAAAAGGAGTGGTTTTGCAACGAGCCAGGGCTGGGTCAGGAGCATCACCGTGCTCCAGGAAATGGATTACTCGTTGTCACCGCAAGACGACATAGAGCTACACAGGTTCACGTTCATATGTTTGACTGAAGGAACTCCACGCGCAACCGAGTGAGGTGGAATGGGATTTACATGTTCACCTATACCTGTGTATGGAATGCAAGTCTTGGATTTGTGTGGAGTTCAAGTCTCGGGATTTGCATGGCATTGCATGTGAAGAATGCAAGTCTTGGCTGTTGTCAGATCAGGAACTGGCGAATTTGCGACGACCCTAGGGAACAGAGCTGTCGTTTCGTTTTGGCCCCCCCGGACAAATCAGGGGGCCCGGCATGTACGACCCTGTATTTAGCAGGGTCGGGGCGAATCTCGGCCCTTTAGGCTTGAGGGCTGAAATTTATTCCTCCCTGTAAATCAGGTTTGCCGCGGAAAATTCTGCAGCCTCAGTTCTACCACAAAGCTGACAGCTGCACTCCGCTAGTATCAAATTAGCTAGTTAGCAATAAAAAAACTAGTTAGCGTCATTCACTACCCACGCGTAACAGACTTCCTCCTCTTCCAACTCTTAGCAAAGATCTGAGATGTGTTTTGCTGCTTGCTATGCCCATTCAGGCCTGAGGGTGCACAACATGACGGGGATCTGAGATGTGTTTTGCTGCTGCATGTTGGTTCATGCTACTGTCTGTGTGTCATGGGATGGGAGCGAGGTTGTAATTGGTACAAGTACCAGTTGTTGGTTGAGTTGAATCTGTGGTCCAGCCACGCAACTCCAAATTTGACAGGCTTGAATGCAATCAAAATAGAAACGGGGGGAGGGGGAATGGAGGAGTTTGGGGGGGGGGGGAGGAGTGGGAGGGGAAGTTCGAAAGACTTTGTTCCAGGGCTCGCCTAAAATCTACCCTTAACACTCCGGACCTAAGCCCGAAATCAGCCCTGTAATGAATCAGGGCCACAATTCTCAACCCATCAATTTCAGTTTTCAAGGGCAACCCAGCCCTGGAATTCAAGGTCCAGCAGGGCAAACGCCCTGCAAGCGACAGGCCTGCTAGGGAACCTTCGAGACCTTCCCAGGGCTTGTTTTCAGTTCTGTCCAGATGTGCGTGTCATTCTCTTCCTCTGAAATTGCCTCAAACGGTCACTTTCCCCAGCGAGTCCCTAGGGTCCACCCCTGCGTTTGAGCTGAGAATGATCGCACAGATGAACCCTCCAACATAGTTACATGCGTTCGTCGATACTGTTCGTGTAATGCGCCTCGACTTCACACTGACACACTGGAGCGCTTCGGACACGACAGAGTTGACATGCCACAGAAACAGAGATGCATCTGTTGGCTGAGCGACTACGCGGGACTCGTGAGCTAACCTTCATGGTCGCCTAGGCACAAGCTATTTCATTCACCTTTAGTGGTTGTGTTATAATCTGTACTTACAGCATAATAATCATGACACTGCCTGTTGCTTGGGGTGGGAGGGGGGGGGGGGGAGGGGAGGGGAAGTCCAATCGGCACAAAACACTGCCTGAGGACAATGACACTAGCAAGAGGGGTAGGAGGGAGCTAGAAGAAAAGATGCACAAGGGACTGTTTGATTGGATAAATCAACAAAAAGAATATCAGTATGCGAGGAGGTACGGTACCACAAGTCCAATCAACACACACAACACTGGCTAACAATAACCCTCACTCCAATTTCCCAAGACCACATGAAACCCATCGCCCTTGTGCACAAACCACAAAACCGTGACCCCCCCTTCACCACTCGTATATGTACACCTCATTTTATTCCACCGGCCCATGCCTAAGCTGATTCACCCCGCTGTTCGGTTGCCTTCTGCCTCTTCTGCTTCTTCACTTTCTTAACTTTCTTTACTTTCACATTTTTCTGATTCTGCGATTTCTGCTTAATCGGCTTGCTCCTTTTGGCCTTTCTTTCTCTCCTCAACGGCACTCTCCCTTCTGCTGGCCCCTCCCAGCCCTGATCCGACCCCGTCTCTCCAACCCCTTGCAATTCCACCCTTCCATCACCAACATCACGGGCTGCTGCAGCAGTAGCTGCTTCAACAGTTGCTTCTGTCGCCTCACCTCCCAAACCCCTCCCGTAACTCCTCAATGTGCCACCCTCTTGCTCCAGGTTCACCCCTTTTTGCCCTTCCCCCTCACGACTCACTACCTCTTGATGCAGCAGCTGCTGCTGCGGCTGCGGCTGTGGCTGTGACAGCCTTTGCTGCAACTGCTGCCACTGCCCCTCTCCCTCGCTCCCTTCAACACCCTTGGGATCCAACTGACGCTGCACCCTCTGCTCCCCTCCTCCTTGCATGTGTTGCCTTCGTTCCACAGGAGTTTCCGATGGTAGTGCAATCAGCCTTTCCGCTACCTTCTGTTCCAGCCTGACCGCTTGAACCTCTTCTGAATCGCGCTCTGCGGCTCCGCCTTTCTGCTCCCCATCGCCCTCTTGTCCTTCCACTTGCTTCCCCTCTCGCTGCTCTTTTCCAATATTCTGCTGCTGCATCATCGACTGCTGTTGCCCCTGCTCCCGCTGTTCCTGCTGCTCCTGCTTCTGCTGCTGCTCGATTGGCTTGGCGCGCTTTGCTTTCTCCCCACTGCCCGCTCCTCCTTCCGCCTCCGCCTCTCCTTGCGCGTCTGCTCCCGTTTCGCCCCCTTCGCCCGCGTCTGCTCCGCCAGTGCCCTCCTGTGCATCAGAGTCATCAGCAACGGCTTCGTCGCCTCTCCCTGCTGCTATAGCTGCGCCGGCCGCTCCCTTTTGAACCAACATCTGACCAATAGAATGCGGGGGAGCGGACGGACGGAGGGACAGAGCGATGGAGATGAAGGAACGGAGAGATGGAGAGAGGGCAAGAGAAGAGGGAGGTGAAGCGGGGCAGGCGGGAGAGAACGGAAGGGACGCGGAGGGGATGCATGCAAAAGAGGGGGCGCTGCCGCGACAGAAATATTGTTCATTAAAATTGTTATTTGAAGGGAGGGAGTGAATGCGCCTATACCGTTTGGAATCCGTTGACCCTTCCCTTGTACAACATACCACTTTATTCCCAACGGTTCGAACGTCGTAGAACTTGCCCGAGAGCCGTGCGATTTCCTCCACAGCCCTATCGTGCACCGTTGGATCGCGCGCCACCAGCTCGTCGTACGCCGCGTCAAACACGTCCCTCCAAAACTGATTTTATCGCGGATGGAGTTTCGGAGGAGGTGGTAGGAAGAGGCACCGGAGAGGGAAAAGTGGAAGGGTGGGAGAGAGGAGGGAGGAGGAAGGGGGGAAGGGAGGATGGGAGAAAGAGGGGGAGGAAAGAGTAAATGAGGGGGTCATGGATGTGTGAGGACTGGAATATAGGAACATCAATAAAGAATCATCTGAGCAATCTCGCTTCTCGTCTCGCCCGATACGGCGATACTGACCATCACGCGATCGCCGACTAGCGCGACTCGACGTACCTCGTCGATCAGGCGATATGGCGCTTCTTGGAAGTACTCCCACTCGTCCTCCACCAGCCGGACGCGCTGTCGCAGCTCCTGCTGACGTGTCACGCGCGCGACGAGCCACGGAGAAGGGAAGGAGAAGTTTCAATAGATCGCGCGTGGAAAGGCGGCGAGACAATGCGGAAAGGGAAGGGGTGGTTGGAGGGGGTAGGGGGATGATAATGCATCAAGAGAAGCGCAAGCGGACGGGGAGAGAAGCATGATGTCAAGGCCAGGAAGAAAAGAGCGGGGAGGAAGGGTGAGGGATAAAAGAAGCGGGAGGAACCAGATGCAGAAGCAGCAGCGGAATAAGAAACAAAAGCAGCAGCAACAGCTCATCGTTGCATCGTGGAAATTCTTGTGCGGAGAACGGGGGAAGGGAAGAGGGCGAGAGAAGGAAGGAGGGGAGACGGAACGGGGGAATGAGGGAGCGGGAGAGGGTGAGAATGGGGTGGAAGGGATGGAAGAGAAAGTAAGGACACATTGTGCGACAGTCCACTAAGAAAAAGAAATAGTGTTTCTAAGGAGAAATAGTGTCTACTAAGGAGACATTACGCTCCTTCTCCGTGCCTCTATCTCGCTCACCTTCTCATCCATGTCGCCTCCTACGAGCAAATCCTCCGACGCCGACAAATCCAGCGCCGCCATCATCGCCACCATTTCCGCGTCGCGGCCTCTCACCAGCGCCCGCGTCACTTTCCCGACCGCGCCGCCTCCCCCCGCGCTCACCCTCCCCCAGGGGCCACGTCCCCCGCCACGTCCGCCGCCGCGTTTCCCCCCGCCGCCAATTTCGCCGCCGCCCCCTGTTCCCCCGAGTAACCAGCTTCCCCCACCCAGCCCCACGCCCTCGACAAACAGTAATTTGGCGGGGTCGCTTCCGCCGCTGCCGTACTCGCTGTTTCCGCCTGCGTCGTCTCCGCCGGAACCGGCGGCGGTGGCTGCGGCGATTAAATCGACGGCGGAAAGATCGATTGCGCGGGTGGACAGGAGGAACGAGGCCGTAAGCAACAACGCAGAGAATACCAGAATCAGCTGCAACTGCGATAAACTGGACACACCCCAGAGCAGCGTTTTCGATTTTGACTCCCCGCCGCCACGCCCGCACCCTCCGCAGCCGTGACACGCGCTTTTAAGTTTTAATCCGGGGGGGCATTGCGCGGGGTGTAGCACCAGTCTCATTCCCGGAGACTTCGACACGCGCGCGCACTTATGCGGGGGCGACGGAGACGGCGTGAAAAGCGCGGTCGGCGGCGCCAAGTCGTGCTCCTCCGCGCACGCCGCTCCGCCGACTCCCATCTTACCCTGGCGCCCCCAGCGCGACGCTGCGAAAGCCTCGGGTCCTATAAGCGGCGTTCGGATAAGAGCGTTGGGCAGCGGGAGGAGCGCGTTAGGAGGCGTGGTAGGAGAGATTCTCGAAGATAAAGGAGACGATGAATGTGGCGGTGAGCGAGGTGGCGGAGTGTGAGGGGCCGAGTGAGGCGACGTGGCACGCGCACCGGCTGGAGCGACACCAGACGGCGCTCGTCGCTCAAACGGTTTAGCAGCGGGAGACGCGCTGCCCGGAACTTCGGAGTTCCCGGGGGCGTTCGCGGCAGCGGTTGAAACCGGGCAGGGGAACGGGAGAGCTTGCGGCGCACGCGGGGAGCGCGGAAGCGGAAGCGGAAGCAGAACCGCAGAGAAGGAAGGCGGAGGTGGTGACGCTACCGAGCTGGAGTCGCGCGGAACCTGGTGGTTCAGAAGCAATTGATCAGGTGAACCAGAGTTAACTAATGTGCATGTTCTGGCTGCTGTGACGCCTGTTGTTGTCTCGCTGCTGCTTCTGCTGCTTACGACCGTTCCCCGGGCCGCTGTAGCTGTCTCGCTGAGTCTGCTATCGGTGGACGAAGACTGGTTACCAGCCACGTTCTCGCGATGATCATCTGCGTGCTCGTGCGACGGCTCGCGCGTGCTAGGCTGAACCTGGGCCGGGCGACGAGCTCGACTGTCGATTGTCGACCGTTCAGTGGGTGAGATGGGTGATGCTGTGTGGTGCGCTGAGGAAGGACGAACAACTGCCATCCACTGCGAGATCGTTCTTTAATCGCCGGATACCCACAACCCTCGCTCGTCAGTGAACACTGAGAGAGAATATGCTGAACTTCCTATAACTAGGACATTAACTAGCCGATAAGATGAACCTTAAGGAGCCTTAACTAGCCTGTATGCTTCGTTGGATACATTCAGGAGAACGCGACGGGAGAGAGCGCGAAAATGAAAATATTATTATATTTTCAGCAAATTTGGAGCTTCCACACGTCGACAAAATGAAGGGAGACTAAACGGGAAAGAGGCTGTGACAGCGGACGCCCCCTACAACTACACACAGTTTGCTGAAATGCAGAGACATCTTTCGGTTGACATGGTGATCCCAGCAGCTATGGAGGAGACCAGCCTTGGGGTAGCCATGGTAAGCTAAAAGAAGCTGGCCTGGACTACTAACAACAGGCTCCACGAACCATGCATGTGGACCAGCCAGTTAGTCTAGATGGCACCACCCTTACGGAGCCCTGGTTTCCCCTTGGGAATTGCGTGGAGGACGAGGGGCTGGAGCGTGAGGGGCAGATGTCGGCCATACTAGCGGGGAATACGGAGGCCGAAGGAGCGCGGGTAACTCGGTATGAAGCTCTTCGTGCTTTTAGGCTTGTGGACAGGGCAAAGCAAGGGCTCGGAGAGAGAACCTCACCAGCTGGTTCGGTGGTGCTTTGGCATGCCAAGGAGAGTCTCGAAGAGACACGCAAACCTGGTTTGGCTTGTGCTGATTAGGCCTGGAATTGCGGGGCGAACCCTGGTTTGGTTTGGTCTGGTTTGGGAATGCTTGTTTGGTATGACAAGAACCAGGGGTAAGGGCGCGTAATCATTTTGCATATTACGTTTTCGACGGACAGTCCGCTTAGAACGAGCGGACGGTTCTATTCTCGAGAACGGGACCGTCCGAATCAAAATTTTGCAACTTCGGACTGTCCGAAGGCTAATGTGACACTCTTTTGGGGTTGTTGATTTTGCGAGAACTGTAGCTTCGTTAGAGGCCTTGTATCATCGTAATTTACCTCGCGACATTTTCTGTATTAGCTTCGTTGGCGAATCGTTAAAATTAACTGTACATTAAAATTCGCCCACCAATACCTAGCCAGAAATGGTGAACCGTCCGTTTGGGTTTCGGACAGTCCGCGGTTCACAAAGCGGAGTGTTGGAAATGTGAAAAAGTGTCACGACAGTCCGCTAGGTTGGCGACGTCGCCAGCACCTCCGTGAAGACCGAAACGATAATCAGCGAAGTCAGTTACATTGCATCCCGACAGACCGTCCGCAGTTCGAGCCGTCGGGTACAAAATGGTTACGCGCCCTAACTGAAGTCTGGATGCTGCGAATCACGAAGCGATATGGTGTGTGATGATGTGACGGCGTTGCCCCAGACCTGATGGTGGTTGTGGCTGCCGAACCAAGCAATACGATTCTGGGCCCGAAAACATCGACAGTGGCGTCATCGTCGAACTGGACGAACGGAACGCGGGGTCGCACATCCGCTCAGCACCTCCTAGTGCCAACGACAACTGTTCCTCACGACTTGTGATCGGCACTGCAAATTGCAATTCGTCAATCGGAGGCGCTTGCGGAAGATACGTGGGCCCGTGACGACGCAGACGAGATTCGAACAGTCGCCACAAGCGAAAGGGCGACAAATGACGCTCTGCTTTACTGTGGAGGAACCTCAGAGAAACAGTACAAAGCAAGGGGTGTCGCCGAACCAGAGCAATAACGAGGGTTCGTGCTTCCGAACTCGACGCCCTCTTCCTGTATTTGGCATCTTGACGTCCCTCAGTCCGGCACGCTTCGAGGCGTGACCTTATCGGACAGTTTAGGCCAGGCGCCCAGGGCACGTCAATTTGCCATTGGAGGTTCGGCAAGTTACCAAACTCGTGGCGGCAATAGTTTTGCTGCCTCCAAACCCGATTTAGTAGTAACACCCTACCACGTCTAGGTAAACCATATGGAGACAACTGGGTAAGAAGAAACAAGCAAACTTTGAAATGCATTTTAGACTGAAAATGCTAGTATCTGTATTTTGAGCACAGTTAAGCTTAGGGAAATTTGATATAATACTTTTCTCTTCCCCCATGAAATGTCTCTTGTGTCTTTGTATAGAAAGTTGACCATTACCTATCATACGATTCAAGTGTTACGCAATTGCAGCTTGGACCGAGATTTTGGAGTCCAACTTCCACTACACGACCACGTACAAAAAAGGCGCATCCAACATCGCCGACGCACTCACACGCCCCACCGCCCGACTCCACGCCATCCTACATGCCCAAACCAATCCATTGTTAACAAACCTATTCACCCACGGATAATACTGACCCGTTTTTCACGACCGAAAATTCACAGCAATTGGCAGAGGCTTGAGGGGTCTATTACGTAAAAACAGGTACCAACCGCATCTGGGTGCCCGCGTACTCACTTCTGAGGGATCTGTTACTGCAGGAGGCACACGACGAGATTACCTCGGGACATTTCGGGGTAGAAAAAACGCGACAGCAACTGCAGCTGTATTACTACTGGCCGGAGCTGTTGACCGATGTACAGCACCACGTGGGCTCGTGTCCTATGTGTCAAGTGATGTAGAGCTCGCAAAAAAGAAAGGCGGGTCAGTTGCAGCCGATTCCACCGCCTGAGCGCGCCTGGCAGCACGTTACCATGGATTTCGTCACAGGGTTACTTTCGAACCCTGGGGGTAACGACGCAGTTATGGTCGTCTTTGACAGGTTGACGAAGATGGCACACTTCGCTGCGTGCAGGAAGTCGATCTCAGCTGAAGAAACCGCTCGCCTGTTTATCGCAGTCGTCGTTCGACTACACGGGATACCAGCCGCGATAATTAGCGACTGCGACACGAAGTTCACCAGCAACTTCTGGAAAAACCTCTGGGAGTAGTTCGGGACAAGGCTACAGTTCAGCTTGTCGTACCACCCCGAGACCGATGGTCAAACGGAGCGGACGAATCAGACGATGGAGCAGTTGATTCGTGCCACGTGCGACGACCCGACCACTTGGGAGCAACAGCTGCCGATTGTCAAATTGTACGTATGCCATATATGTGTAGGCTGTAGTGGGGTAGTCAACATGGGGTACAACCCCATTAGGGTTTCATATTTGTACCAAACCCTGATCTAGTTAATTTATTCCTGCTACTAGATTCTAACATGGTTTCAGAGCACTAGGTCCGTAGGACCGTCTTTTTTTTTTCCGGGCCCACCTACCGTTGCGGTTACCGCGCTACCCCACGTGTTGTCCTGCGCGTGCCTTCCCCTCCCTTGCCTTGTGACGTTCTGCGCTGCGCCCGCCGTCCTGCAGCCCTCGCGCTGCCTACTGTTGCCCTAGCTACGCACGCACCGCCCTGCAAACCCGTAAGGCTAGCGCGCCGCCCCTGCAGGCCCGTAAGGCCAGCGCGCCGCCCCTGCAGGCCCGTAAGGCCCGCGCGCCGCCCCTGCAGGCCCGTCAGGCCCGTCAGGCTAGAGCGCGGCCCTGCCCTGCCGCTGACACGGCCCCGCCTTGCACCTCACGCGGCCCCGCCCTGCCGCTGACGCGGTCCCGCCCTGCCCCTGATGCGGCCCCGCCCTGCAACTGTCGCGGCCCCGCCCTACCGCCGAGGCGGCCCCGCCAGGTCGCTGTCGCGGCCCCGCCCTGCCGTCGACGTGGCCCTGCCAGGTCACTGTCGCGGCCCCGCCCTGCCGCTGACACGGCCCCGCCCTGCCGCTGACGCGGCCCCGCCCTGCCGCTGTCTCGGCCCCGCCCTGCAGCCGACACGGCCCCGCCCTGCCGCTGTCGCGGCCCCGCCCTGCCGCTGTCTCGGCCCCGCCCTGCAGCCGACACGGCCCCGCCCTGCCGCTGTCGCGGCCCCGCCCTGCCGCCGACGTGGCCCCGCCTGGCCCCGCCCAGCCGCCGACACGGCCCCGCCCTGCAGCAGCTGCCGTGGCCCTGCCCTGCCGCTGTCGTGGCCCCAGCCCTGCAGCTGACGCGGCCCTACTCTGCAGCCACTGTTGCGGCCCCGCCGTCGCCGCCGTCGTGCGCCTACCCTGCCGCCGCCCGTCGAGCGCCGAGCGCCGGCCCTGCTCGCCACTGGTGAGCACCTGCCGTACCCGCACTTCCCACGCGCCTGCCTTGTTAGCGCACTGCCGCGCTATCTGCCTGCCTGCCTGCCGCGCCTGCCCTGCCCGCGGTGCTACTGCTGCAACTGCTGCTACTTCTGTTACTGCTGCTAGGCTGCTGCTGTTGCTACTGCTGCTGCTACTGCTGCTCCTGGCGGTGGCCAGATGCAGCTCCAGCGACATCCGCGCGAGTCTCTCACACCCCAACAGCTTTGTGAGTGGTACGCTAGTTGGGGTTGTGGTGGTAGTCGTCGTGGCTGTCGCCCTGGAGTTGATCAGTCAGAAGCGTCTGGCAGTGGCCATCTGCAGTTGCAGCGGCGTCCGCGCGAGAGACTTACGCCCCAACAGCTTCGTGAGTGGTACGCTCAGAGTAGAGGGTTTCGGAGTACTCTTCGCTGCCCGTACATCATTCGCACAGGTGATCGGGCTGGTGAGGCTTGCGGAACGCTTGGTCACACACAGTCCCGCTGCTTCGCCCGTCTGAGCGACGCCTGGCGTACCAAGTTTGGCAGCGAGGCTGAGCTCCCCCCTAGCTGGAGCTGCTTAGGCAGAGTGTAGATATCTTTGCTCTTGAATATAATGCTATTCTCACAGCCATGTATGCATTGCCTACTAGTGCTGACGGTGCCTGTTACATGTGCGTACCGCCTTACCCAGGTATAGAGCTTGCTGCTCTAGGTGCTGGTAAGGCTGCTGCTCTAGGTGCTAGTGCGTCTCGTGCCCTAGGTGCTGGTGAGGCTGCTGCTCTAGGTGCTAGTGAGTCTACTGCTCCAGGGCCTGGTGAGTCTGCTCTCTCTGGTACTGCGCTTGCTGAGGCCTTGTACACCTTCACACTTGACTCAGGTGCTTCCCGCTCCTTCTTTCGCAACAGCACCACCCTCACGGCGCTTAGTCGGCCAGTTGCAATCTCCCTGGCATACCCCTCTGGGGGTCAAGTCCTTGCGCAATCCTCCACGGTCTTGCCGTGTCCGGCGGTCCCGTCTGGCTCCCTGTCAGGTCTTCACCTCCCCTCGTTCTCTACGAACTTGGTGAGTGGTGCCGACCTCCAGGACCAGTGGGTTGACCAGTTCACTCTTGGAGGTCAGCGCTTGACCCACTGTACGTGCTCTCGGACGGGCCGACACCTGGCCACGTTTACCCGTGCACCTGGCTTGAGTCTGTACACACTGACTACTGAGTCCCCCCAGATCGTTGCGTCTGCGTCTGCGTCAGGTCAGCTAGCGCCCCCCTGCTTGTGTCGCGCATTGTTGCACCAGACCCTCCTTTGGCACCACCGTCTTGGTCACCCCTCGGTGAAGTGCCTTCGTAGCATGCACCGCCGTGTCCTTGTCTCTGATCTTCCCAGGGTTCTCCCTCCCCTCCCACCCTTGCCTGCTACTCCCAGTCTTCCCTGTGTCGAGGGGCGGCAGTGCGCCACTCCTCACTCCTCCTCGTTTCCCCCGACGACTGCTCCCGTGCAGACCCTGCACATTGACGTGTGGGGCCCAGCCCGCGTTAGTGGGCAGGACTGCGAGCGGTACTTCCTGCTAGTTGTTGACGACTACTCGGGTTACACCACGGTCTTCCCTTTGCGCACCAAGGGTGAGGTCCCTGATGTTTTGATTCCTTGGATCCGCGCTGCCCGTCTCCAACTACGTGAGCGGTTTTTTTACGGAGTTTCCCGTCTTGCGTCTGCACTTTGACAGAGGTGGGGAGTTTTCCTCCGACCTTCTGCAGAGCTTTTGTCGTGGGGAGGGCATTCGCCAGACGTTCACGCTTTCGGCCTCTCCGTAGCAGAATGGGGTTGCTAAGCGCCGCATTGGCTTGGTCATGGAGGTCGCTCGTACCTCCATGGTCCATGCGGCTGCCCCCCATTTTTTGTGGCCGTTTGCAGCCTACTACGCCGCGCATCAGCTCAACCACTTGCCCCATGTCTCCTTGCCGGAGACCTCGCCCTCACTTCGGTGGACGAGGGAGGTTGGCGATGCGTCGGTGTTCTGGGTCTGGGGTTCCCGTGCCTTTGTCCGCAATACCACCACGGACAAACTCTCCGCCTGCGCTGTTCCCTGTGTCTTCCTTGGCTTTGTCCTTCACGCGCCTAGTTGGCAGTTTTACCACCCCACCTCGCGCCGTGTCTTTCCCTCTCACGACGTCCCGTTCGACGAGTCGGTTCCCTTTTACCGTCTCTTCCCCTACCGCAGTGCCCCTCTACCCCCCCCCCCGCCGCTCTTCCTCGCTCCAGGTCCTCCCCAGGTAGACCCCCTCCCCGCTCCCGGTCCTGCTCCTTCAGGTGTGTCTCAGGTAGACCCTCCTCCCTTGACTGCGTAGGTTGAGGTCACTAGTGACTCAGGTCTTGCTGAGGGTGGTCCTGCTCGGGGTGCTGCTTCCGGGGGTGCTGAGCTTGGGGGTGCGGAGACTGGGGGTGCTGAGCCTGAGGGTGCAAAGCCTAGAGGTGCTGAGCCTGGGCGTGAGGAGTCTGGGGGTGCTGAGCCTGGGGGTAGTGAGTCTGAGGGTGCTGCACTTGGGGGCGCTGAGGCGTCTGGTGAGCAGTCTCCCTGGAGCGGCCGTCTCAGTAGTCGCTTCGCTGTTGCCTCGGCGCTGCACTCTCGTCGTCGTCTCCCTCTCTCCCCACAGTAGCTACGTGAGTGGTACGTTAGCCGTCAGGGTCGAGCTGCTGGAGCTGGGGGCCGTGCTGCGGGAGGCGCTGGTGTTTGAGGTATTGAAGCTAGCGCTGTCCCTCTCTCCCCACAGCAGCTGCGTGAGTGGTACGTTAGCCGTCAGGGTCGCGCTCCTGGAGCTAGGGGCTCTGCTGCGGGAGGCAGTGGAGCTGGTGACTCTGCTACTGGAGTTGTTTCTACTGGAGTTCCTTGAGCAGCTGGTCCCGGAGGTGCTCGTACTGAAGGTACTGGAGCTGCTGGGACTGGAAGTCCTGCTGGACCAGGAGTTGCTGCTGTCGACTCTGAGGTTCGAGGCCCGAGAGCAGGAGGTTCAAGAGCTGCTGCGGGTGCTGGCCCTAGAGGTTTTGGAGATGTTGGAGGTGCTGGCGCTGGTGGCGCTGGCGCTGGAGGTTCTGAAGCTGCTGCGGGTGCTGGCGCTGAAGGTTTTGGAGCAGTTGGAGGTGTTGGCGCTGGTGGCGCTGGAGCTGGAGGTTCTGGAGCTGCTACGGGTGCTGACACTAGAGGTTCTGGAGCTGTTGGAGGTGGTGGCGCTGGTGGCGCCGGAGCTGGAGGTTCTGGAGCTGCTGCGGGTGCTGGCGCTGGAGGTTTTGGAGCTGCATAAGGTGCTGGAGCTATTGGTGCTGGTGGGACTGTACCGCCGCGACTGTTCTTCGCTCCACCGTCACCTTCGTCTCTGCCACCGCCTGGCTCCGTGCTTCGCCAGGTTCTTAGCCTCCCTTCTTCTACTGGTCTTCCGTTACAGCCTGGCTCACCGCTGCCTGCTCCTTCTCCTTACACTGAGCTGACAGGCGGTCTTGCTGAGCGTCGTGAGCATGCGTCTTGTCCTGTCTCGCCTGTTTGCACTGTCCGCACTGGTTGTACTAGTCGTCGTGTTCCTCATGAGCGTCCGCCGGCTGTCCCCGGCACACACCTCATGGCCCTGCGTCCTTCCTCTTCTCCGCAGCGTGTTCCTCTGCCGTCCCCTCCTACGTCTTCTCTGCTTAACGTTCCAAGGCCTGAGTCTGACCGCGCTCGTGCTGCTCACCCTACTTTCATGCATCTGCTCGCCACTGTTGTCACTGACCCGTCGTTTGAGTCTGCTGCTACGTCTACCTTAGTCGTTCAGCTTGTTGACTTTGCTGCTGCCTGTCGTCTCAACTACGCCGCTAGTCTTGTTGGTGAGTCTGAGTCTGTCTGTCCTCCGTCCGTCGAGGGTGAGTGCCCTTTGCACGGACGTCCTTGAGAACAGGCAGGAGGACTTTGAGTGTCTTGCACCCGCTGCGCCTCATCTCGTGTCCATGCTGCTTGTCCCTGAGGGAGACCCGTATGCACCACACATCCCGACTCCGCGTTCTTACGTTGAGGCGATCGGGGGTCCCTACTCCTCTCAGTGGCAGACAACCATGGACGTAGATATGGCATCCTGGAAGTCCACAGGCACTTATGTCGATGAGGTTCCCCCTCATGGGGCGAACATCGTCAGTGGCATGTGGATTTTCAGGGTGAAGCGGCCGCCAGGTTCTTCGCCTGTCTTCAAGGCTCGTTACGTTGCTCGAGGCTTCAGTCAGCGGGAGGGAGTCGACTTCTTCCAGACCTTCTCCCCCACCCCAAAGATGACCACTCTTCAGGTGCTCCTACACGTTGCCGCTCAGCGTGACTACGAGCTTCACTCTCTTGACTTCAGCACAGCCTTCTTACAGAGCAGCCTATACGAGGAGATCTGGCTGCGCCGCCCACCTGGCTTCATTGGGTCGTTCCCTTCTGGTACCTAGTGGAGCCTTTGGTGGACAGCCTACAGTCTCCGCCAAGCACCGTGTGAGTGGCACGACACACTGTGGACGACACTTGCGGCTCTTGGGTTTGCTCCGTCGACTGCTGACCCGTTGCTGTTTCTGCGCACCGACACTTCGCTGCCGCCATTCTACATCCTCGTGTACGTCGACGACTTGATCTTTGCCACTGCTGACACTGAGGCTCTCGCCCAGGTGAAGTCGGAGCTGCAGAAGAGACACACATGCACAGACTTGGGTGAGCTGCGCAGCTACCTTGGCTTGCAGATCACCCGGGACAGGGCACGCCGCACCATCACACAAACTCAGTCACACATGGTGCAGCTGGTCCTTCAGCGCTTCGGCTTCACCTGGCCCTCGGCAGAGGCCACTCCTATGGCTACAGGTCACTCGCTCTCAGCTCCACCTTCGGATGAGTCCGTAGAGCCGAGTGGTCCTTACCCAGAGCTAGTGGGCTGCCTCATGTACCTGATGACCTGCACTCGTCCTGACCTTGCGTACCCTCTTGGCCTTCTGGCTCACTACGTGGCTCCTAGTCGGCACCGGAAGGTGCACGTGGATGCTGCTAAGAGGGTACTACGCTACTTGTGCAATACATCGGCCATGGGGCTTGTGCTTGGAGGACGGAGCAACGTTGTCTTCACTGGGCACTGAGACGCTTCTTGGGTTGACGACCAGGCTACGCAGCGGTCGTCACAAGGTTACACCTTCAACCTTGGCTCTGGTTCAGTTTCTTGGCGTTCTGCACGCTCGTTAGGGCCCTCGCTATCAGACATTTTTGTCTGTTTTTTCGAGAAATCAGAGAGATTTTTTTTCAATCATCTGATTTTCAAGAAATGGGTCTATTAGTTTCCATCTGTTCTATTAGACACGTGTTTTCTGTTTCGTCTGAAATCGAAACATAGCCTATCGCGTTTTTTAGTGGTGGGAAGGGAATCTCTGCCGTGACAGTGCATGGATCACTGCTGTGAAAGGTTGACTCGTTGTGTCAGGGCAAAGTGCGAACCCCTCTTGTGATAGGGCGAATGTGGTGTGAGGTGAAGGGGCGAATGTGGTGTGAAGGGGCGAATGTGGTGTGAAGGGGCGAATGTGGTTCGAAGGGGCGAATGTGGTGTGACGGGGCGAATGTGGTGTGAAGGGGCGAATGTGGTGTGACGGGGCGAATGTAGTATGAAAGGGCGAGTGTTGTGTACCCTTCGAATTGATGTGACAGGCGAGAGAGAAGTTCGACTCAATTTTTTTCCCACGTGCATCCGCACACTCGTAACTTTGTATTGATTGGTCAGACAAGGTTTTTGATTTTTTTTTTTTTCGTTACACACTCAAAAGCAAAAGTTATTATGCATGAGACGGGCCCTTCGGACTTGGGAGAGTGGCCTCGTTCTCCTCCAGTGCTATACGTTGACAACAAGGCCGCCATTGCCTTGTATCAGGAGCACAGACTGGAGCACAGAACGAAGCACATTGCTCTGCGCTACTTCCTGGCTCGAGAGCTGCAGCAGCGTGGCCAGCTTCGTCTTGCTCACGTGGTCACTCGGGCCAACACTGGTGATATATTTACCAAGGCACTTCCGTCTGGTGATCATCAGAAATTCTGCACTTTGTTAGGCCTTGTGCCCATGTTACCTCACTTGCTGTAGACTTTGCTTGTACTGTGATATATATATATAAATAAATATATATATACCAGCATGCTTGCTCTGCTAGGTAGAGATCACTGTGCTGTTGTGGTTGCATATATGCCTCTGCTTGTGAACTGGCCTTGTGGCCGTTTGCTTGTGCTCAGTGTGTGTGGTGACGTTGTGATCCACCCTGAGCTTGCTTTGCTTCTCTTGACTGGTCTTGTGACCCCTTGCTCTCCCCCACTTAGCCTATGGGGGTGTGTCAAATTATATGCATGTCATATATGTGTAGGTTGTAGTGGGGTAGCCAACATGGGGTACAACCTCATTAGGGTTTCATATTTGTACCATACCCTGATCTAGTCAATTTATTCATGTTACTAGATTCTAACACCGCTGATGGAGTTCGCGTACAACAAGGCCACATCAGCGACGATGTAGCAGTCCCCCTTCTACCTAAACTACGGGCAAAACCCTACAGTGCCCATAACGTGTAAGAGGTCCTCTGGTGATCCCCGATTGATCCTAGGGAAGGGTTACCGGCACGTAGGCATGGGGGGTTATGGGTGCACTGACCCGCTACTTAAAAAGCCCTTTTATCCCAATGGTCTAGTGGTTGGGATTCTGACATGGTATTAGAGCGAAGGTCTTGGGTGCGAATCCCGGTGTATGCTATTTAGACATCCCTGTGTGGGGGGGCGTAAGAGGTCCACTGGTGATCCCCGATTGATCATAGGGAAGGGTTACAGGCTTGTGGCTTGGGGGGTTATGGGAGCACTGACCCGCTACTTAAAAAGTTCTTTTATCCCAATGGTCTAGTGGTTGGGATTTTGACATGATGCCGAGTACGGACAACCCAACACCACGTGCACAGCAATTCGCCGAAATTCTGCAAACCGCCCGCATCAGAGCCGCTGAAGCAATTAAAAAAGCCAATGTCAACGCTAAGCGCAACGCTGACCGCCACCGCCGCCTAGTCACGTACCAGTCAGGAGATTACGTATTGTTCGACACACAAAACTTTAAGATTGTCCGTCGTACCGAAACTACGACCCTGCTACTGTGGACCATTCCAAATCAGCCACATGATTACCCGAGTGACAGCCCATCTACTGTTGCTGACGGGCTGGTACATCAGCCCTTCATTCCACGTCAGCCTGGTTCGCCCATACATCAGAACCACAAGCCAACTGCCTCGTCACCGCCCACCATCCATGACTCGCTCGGCATCGAAGCCGATCATCGAGCTCTAAAAAATCATGAGCCATCGGATTCGACACCCCGCGGGAATCAGGAGGATTGAATTTGTCGTTCGCTGGAAGGACCGCACGCCAACTGAGGATAGTTGGGTGCCCCTGGCCAACATAAAAAACCACCCTGCCCTGCAAGTGTATTTGAGGAGCCGGGGTTTCGGCGACATACACTCACTCGCGTAGCGGAGGGGGCTTCCTGAGGGGGGGGGGGGGGTAGTGTAAGGAATTTTCTCGATATTCCTTAGGGCGCCCTGCAACATCGCGTACAGCAGCAGCCGTTGTTCGCCCGTTGCTGCTAACTGGGCTTCGCCGACTTCGTGCGCACTGTTTTACCAAACCTCTGACAAAGTTTGAAGAAAGAAAGAGGGTTGAACTAGCAGAAATGGGGATACAAATAGCAAACCCTAGAAGGGTTGTACTCGCTATAGAGCACCCCACTACAGGCTAGAACATAAGATAATATTCTGACACACCCCCATAGCCAAAGTGGGGTGTAATCAGCAGAGCAGGCAAAGCAGTACAAGCTCAGGGTGGATCACAATGTCAACACACAATCTGAGCACAAGTTCAAGAAGAAATAGTTTAGAGTTCACAATTATGAGCAAAGCTAGTGGTAGTCACAACGGGCAAGTGAGGAGGAGGAGAGAGAGTGAGGGGAGAGGAGATAGGAGGCGACGGCTGAAGCTGCAGACACACGGGCAACAGGAGGCAGACTGGCACAGCGGCTACCGGACAGCGCCCGGACTACAGGAGTAACAGGCCCCGCGGCTCAAGTAGCGGCAGACGGGCAACGGACCCACGGGCGGCTGGCGTAGAAGTCTAGCTCACTGGGCTACCGGGACAGCGCCCCGGACTACAGGTGCTGCGGACAACAGTACGGCAACCTCCATGCAGCTTCCCCAAACAGTCCTACTCCCCGACACACACCCGCTGCTACACCGCTAGCTCCACTCCCACGCACTCCCCTTAAACCCTAAACCCCAGTCTCCCACACAACCACCCCCCTCAGCGAAAGCTGCAGCAGTGGGAGACGAAGGAGGAGGAGGAGCAAAGGGAGGAATGCACACCGACCACCCCCATACCTGCCACCAAGCGGCCCCCTCAGGTCGCCACGACAGACGACGGGAAATGGGGGGGGGGAGGAGGGGGGGGGGGGGGGGGGGGGGGGGGGGCGAAGTGGGGCGGCGGGGCCGCGACGGGTCGGTGGCGGGGCCGCGACCGGAGTTGGCGGGGCCGCGACCGGAGGCGGCTGGGCCGCGACGTGAGGCAGCAGGGCCGCGACCGGAGGTGGCGGGGCCGCGACGAGTCGGTGGCGGGGCCGCGACGGGTCGGTGGCGGGGCCGCGACCGAAGGTGACGGGGCCGCGACGAGTCGGTGGCGGGGCCGCGAGAGTGGGGCGGCGGGGCCGCGACGGGTCCCCGTCGCCCGTCGCGACGCGTCCAGAGCGGGACGCGGCGAACGCCGCGGCAGAAGCCCGCCGCGCGCCTCGGGGCGCACAGCGGGCAGAGAACCGCCGCACGCCTCGGGGCGCACGGCGGGCAGAAAACCGCCGCGCGCCTCGGGGCGCACGGCGGGAGGAAAAAGTAGCAGCGGAAGCGAGGTGGTAACCCACCCACAGGATCGATCCAAGGGGATCGACCTGCTCTGATAGCATGACAAAGTTTGAAGAAAGAAAGAGGGTTGAACTAGCAGAAATGGGGATACAAATAGCAAACCCTAGAAGGGTTGTACTCGCTATAGAGCACCCCACTACAGGCTAGAACATAAGATAATATTCTGACAACCTCGCACTGCTGGACCAGCCATGTCGGCCTACGCTTCGGGACTAGCCCGAGCCTCGCTTCTAGCGTAGCACTAGCTTGCTCGCAAGCACCGCGTTATCATTTGCATGTTTCGCGTTTTTAGAGCGTATTCCTATCCCCGTATCAAGAAAACCTCATATCAACCTCCCACTGAAAATTCCCCTAAACCCAAAACCTCTCGCTACTTTTACTAGGCGAAGAGTACAATCTCGATTTGAGGTTTTCTTGATACGAGGATAGGAATACGCTCTAAATGTTCGCTCATGCCTTCGCTATAATCCTCGCTACTTCGATTCATTACACCCGTACCAAGCACCAAAGCGTGCCATGTATTTTTGGATTGATGCTACTGAAGTTGGATTGTACCCCAAGTACACCTTAGTACGCATGTCAGTCTGTGTGTGAACACATCACAAATCCACACTTCACATCATGCAGAAAGAACCCCGACACACCGAAACTCTGACAAACAATCCAAAACCAGAGAGAACACAGCATGTGTACATGTTCTCACCCTTGCACGCTATTCTAAAAGGGGTTATTTCAAACAAATCTTTACTGCCCCACCAAGACAGCAGCTACAAGTCTCATCACCAGTTTGCCACACCAGAGTGCCTCAAGCTGGCTGCTTCCATGAACCTGCTTCCCTCCCAACAACGGCTGCTACAGAAGCAGCAGCACTTGAAGCAGCAAAGCAGTAGAAACAGAAACAGAAGCAGCAGAAGCAGCAGCCGCAGCGGCAGCCGCCGCCACTGTCACAGCAGCAGCAGCGCCCTGTAACTATTCTGTTGCCACCAACTCAGGTACAGCCACTCCAACCACAGGATCAGCATTAGCATCAGATGCATCAGCAGCAGCGCCAACAGCACCAACACCCGCAACCCGGCCACCAGCACCATCGGCAGCAATCACCCCGTTCACCGGGCGATCCAAGCCGACCATTTCCACTCCGACCGATTCCTTGCATTCTGGACCGTCCAGATCGCCGTTGGGCCGAGACTCGTAATCTGCACCGTCGAGCAGTGGCAGGTAGAGGATGAAGCGGCGGAGCATCTCGAGAGATGCCTCGGGCTGATCCATGGGGACCATGTGCCCCGCCTCATGCACCTGGTGGGGGGGAAAGGGGGGAGGGGAAGGGGGAGGGAAAGGGGGAGGGAAAGGGGGAGGGAAAGGGGGAGGAAGGGGAGGGAAAGGGGGAGAGAAAGGGGGAGGGTAAGGGGGAGGGTAAGGGGGAGGGGAAGGGGGAGGGGAAGGGGGAGGGGAAGGGGGAGGGGAAGGGGGAGGGGAAGGGGGAGGGGAAGGGGGAGGGGAAGGGGGAGGGGAAGGGGGAGGGGAAGGGGGAGGGGAAGGGGGAGGGGAAGGGGGAGGGGAAGGGGGAGGGGAAGGGGGAGGGAAAGGGGGAGGGGGAGGGGAAGGGAGAGGGAAAGGGGGAGGGGGAGGGGAGAAACACAGGAGGGGGAGCGTAGGTTGAGGATGAAGCAGCGGAGCATTCAAAGAGCCGCATCGGGCTGATCGGTGGGGACCATGTGCCCCGCCTCATGCACCTGGTGGGGTGGAGGGGGAGGGGAAGGGGGAGGGGGAGGGGGAGGGGGAGGGGGAGGGGAAGGGGGAGGAGGAGGGGGAGGGGGAGGGGGAGGGGGAGGGGGAGGGGGAGGGGAAGGGGGAGGGTGAAAGAGGAGACACAGGAAGGGGAGAGACAAGGGGAAGTGAGGGAGCAGCTGAGGAGGAGCGTGAAAGAAGGGGGCTCTGCGCAGGGCTAGAGAGGCACGCAGGAGGCTCAGGTGGATGGCAGGTTGAGGATGCATCGGCAAAGCAGCTCGAGAGGTGCCGCAGGGTGATCCATGGGGAGAGGAAAAGAAAGCCAAGGAAGGAGAAGCGAAGGCAAGAGAGGGAAAGGGAAAGGCAAGTAAGAAGGGGGACACTCACCATGCCATACCATGCCATGCCATGACTAGAACAGAACCAAACTCACGCGCAGGAAGGAAAGAGGCTCAGCGATTCTTGCCGACCCAGCGGTCTGGCCGTTGACAACGAAGGGCTGCCACGGGGCCTTGGCATAGCGGTCCATGCCCGGCCACTTCATGGAGTTCACCCACCACGAGTTGCCTGCAGGGGTGAAAGACAGAAAAGGAAGAGGAGGGAATAGAAAGGGGGAGTAAGGTTCTTGCTCTAATGCCGGCTCTGATTCTGCTGCTTGGCATAGCGGTCCATGCCCGGCCACTTCATGGAGTTCACCCACCATGAGTTGCCTGGGAAATGGGGAGTAGAGAGACGGGAAAGGAGAGAGAGGAAGTGTGAGGGACAAGGGAGGAGGAGGAATGGAATCAGTAGTCTCAGAAGGCTTGTGGTGTGGCATAGCGTGGTCCATGCACCATGCCGAACCACTTCACACCACCCACTTCATGTGGTCAGCCCATTGCCACCATAAGCTGGCTCGAGGAAAACGGGGAAGCCACCCATTGCCTAGGCACCCACTGCCTAGGCACCCACTGCCTAGGCACCCACTGCCTAGGCACCCACTGCCTAGGCACCCATTGCCTAGGAGTATCCCCTCCCTCCTTCTCTATCCACACTCCCTCCCTGTGTGGGACTCACCGATCCAGTTGCACATACAGTCTCCAACATACATCATACATCACTCTCACTTGCCGCCAGCGGGTGAGAAACGTGTTTTGAGACGTCTCAAAACTCACTTGCCGCCAGCGGGTGAGAAACCTTGGTAGCAAGGTCTCGCATCAAGTCAAAGAGCATGGCGTGAAACACACGGCTGCTGCAGCTCTCCCACTTGCACCCCCTGCACCACAGCCACTGCCCCAACTGCCCGCCCACCGCCCACCTGTCTCTTCCCCACCACACTCTCCACCACCTGCCCTCCCCTTCAAAGACTGCCCTCCCCCTGTTTGCGACTCACCGATCCAGTTGCAGATATAGTCTGCGTCTCCGGCATACACCAGCACGCGCACGTCTGCAGCGAGCAGGTGAGGCACCTTGGGAGCAAGGTCTCGCATGAAGTCAAAGAGCATGGCGTGATACACGCGGCTGCTGCAGCTCTCCCACTTGCGGTCGCCCACGCCCAGCGCCTTGCGCACCCAGGGGAGTGCCAGGAACTTGTCTGCGGCTGACATGTCATAGCACAGAGGGTCGTCTCCACACTCTATGCGCACATCGTAGGGCTGATGGGGGAAATGGGGTAAGGGGTAGGGGAGCGAGAAGGGGGAGAGAGGCGAAGGAGAGAGAAAGAAGCAAAGGCAGGAGGGCATGGGGAGAGAGGTGGGATGAGGGAAAAGGAAGGGGGAGTGAGGGGAAGCAAGGCTCTCCCACTTGCGGGCGCCCACGCCCAGCGCCTTGCGCACCCAGGGGAGTGCCAGGAACTTGTCTGCGGCTGACATGTCGTAGCACAGAGGGTCGTCTCCACACTCTATGCGTATATTGTAGGGCTGATGGGAGGGGGGGGGGGGTGGGTGGGATGGAGGGGGCGGGATTGGGATGGAGAGGGAGAAAAGAGGGCTGTTCGGACCAGCATTTCGTCGGTAGCTGTCTTGTTGTAGCAGAACCAGAGTGAAGGGAGAGCGGGAGGGGCTTGCCAAAAGCAAAACAAGCGGGGAGGGGGTTTGAGGTTGAGATGGCCTGGACTGGTGGCTGGCAGACAGAATGCACACAAGTGGGAGAAAGCAGCATAGCAGCGCATGAGAACGGACATGACATGGTGCAACTGTATGGCCGAGGGCGGGGGTGGGGGTGGGAGCGTGGGCGAGAGCATGGGCGAGAGCGTGGGCGAGAGCGTGGGCGAGAGCGTGGGCGAGAGCGTGGGCGAGGGGGGAAGGGCGAGAGCGAGGGCGAGGGGAAGGGCATACGTTGAGACGGCCTGAGCCCGTGGCAGCATACACAGAGCCCCCCAGAACTGAATGCCAGAATCATAGCATGTGGGCAAGGCAAGGGCGCGCGCGTGAGGTGAGGCGCGCCGAGGGCAAGAGAGGAAATACGTACGTTGAGGCGGCCTGAGCTGGATGCAGCATATCAAAGCCCCAGACAAGAGAAGGCGTGGGGGAGGGGGGAATCATAGCAAGGGGGCAGGCATACACTAGGCAAGGGGAGGGGGAGGGCATACGTCAAGGCGGCGGCCTGAGCCGGTGGCAGCATACACAGAGCCCCAGAAGCAAGAGAAGGAAGGAAAGAGGGGGGGTGTGGGGCAAAGGGAAGGGCGTACGTTAAGGGAAAGAGGCTGCCTGAGCCCGTGGCAGCAGATACTGAGCTGTAGAACTGGGGGGCGGAATCATCTCATCCCATGTGGGCAAGGCAAGGGCGCACGTGAGGAGAGACCGCGGGTGGGAGGAAATACGTACGTTGAGGGTGCCTGAGCCCGTGGCAGCATACACGGAGCTCCAGAACTGCTCGCATATGATGAACGCCGCCCCACAGCTGATTCTCCCAGACTCGCCTGCACGGCGGGGTGGGGGGTGGGGGGTAAGACGAGTGGGGACGAGGGGGGACGAGGGGGGAGAGAGGGGGACGAGAGAGGAAAACGGGGGGGGGGGGGGAGAGGGAGAAAGGAAGGTGATTGTGGGAGGAGCGGACATAGATGGAAAGAGCAAGATTGGGGGCTATTGGGGGAAAGAGACGGGGGGGGAGGCAGGGGAGGAGAGGTGGTGGTGGGGAGAGCGTGGAATGAGGTGAAGGGAGAGAGGGGTGCGACGACAGGTGAATAAATCCAGGAAAAGCGGAGAGAAATTGGCAGGAAAATAAATGGGCACAGCGATGGGAGGGGGGAAGAGGTGGGGAAGAGGTGGGGAAAGGGGACCAGAGCCCACCGCAGGTGTGCGGCGAAGTGGCAGGGCTTGCTGAAGTGCGGCAAGTGGTGCAGCTGGTGCTGGTGGGTGCTTACCCTGCCCCTTCCTCCCTTTCCCCTCCTCCCCCCCCCAAACCAGATCCCCAGCTCCCCAACAGGCATACGGAACGCACCGCAGGAGTGCGCGGCGAAGTGGCAGGGCTTGCTGAAGAGCTAGAAGTGGTGCAGCTGGTGGTGGGTTCTTTTGAATAGACTGGACTCACCCACCTACAACCCACCGCAACCCACCGCAACCCACCACAACCCACCAACAACCCCACACTCACCACAGGAGTGTGCGGCGAAGTGGCAGGGCTTGCTGAAGAGCTGGAAGTGGTGCAGCTGCGCGTCTGAGAGCAGCCCGCGCGAGTGCGCAAAGACGGGGTAGCTGGGGAACTGCACCTCGGGATGCGTCATGCCGTTGCCTATCGCCACTCCCTGATGGGTGAAGGGAAGCGGCAGAGGGGAGGGGACAGAGGGGGCAGAGGGAGCAGAGGGAGCAGAGGGAGCAGAGGAGAGGGGAAGAAGAGGGGGAAGGGGAAGGAGCAAAGGGGAAAGCAAGGGACGAGGAGGAGGCTTGAGAGGTAGAACAGCCGCGCGTCTGAGAGCAGCCCGCGCAAGTGCGCAAAGACCGGGTAGCTGGGGAACTGAACCTCGGGGTGTGTCATGCCGTTGCCTATTGCCACTCCCTGATAAGTGTTGGATTCCCACGGGGGAACGGGGAGGGGGAGGGGGATGAGGGGTAAGGAGAGGGGGAAGGGGAGTGGGAAGGCGAGGGGAACAAGAGGGGGGGGAAGGGAGGAGGAAGGGAAAGGGGGTTGGAAGGGAGAGAGGCAGGTTGTAAGGGAGGGGCAAGCTGGGGGGAATAGAATAGGTGGGGGAGAAGAGAGAGAGCGCAAACTGGCGCAAGCTCTCTCTGCTTGCGCTGTTGCTGTTTTTTGGCAGGCATGCACACCACACCGGTGGGGAAGAGGTAAGCGGGGTTGGGGGGGAGGGGGAAAAAACACACTTAGACAGATACGCGCACACAGAGAGAAGCATCTGGCCCACCCACCTTGAGAGTAATGACTTTTGAGGCGCCTCAAAAGCAGCTGGCTGCTGGCCCACACCCATCTTGAGGCTGATGGGCCTGTTAGAGGCCCACACCCCTCCTTGCGCCTGTTGCCACAAGTGCCTTGTTAGAGGCGTGCTGATGGACACACGTATGTGAGCACTCGCACGCACACACAGATATGCGCACGCGCACACACACAAAAGCAGCCGACCCACCCACCTTGAGGTTGATAAGTAACCCCTCCTTGCGCCGGTTGCCGATGACCACTCTGTCTGCCACAGCAGGAATGTAGTGCCCCCCGTACGACTCGCTCGTTAAGAAGAAGCAGCACACGTACGCATATGCACGCACACGCGCGTTCACACAGAGAGAAGCGGCTGACCCACCCACCTTGAGGTTAATAGGCAGCCCTTCCTTGCGCCTGTTGCCGATGACCAGTCTGTCCGCCACAGCAGGAATGTAGTGCCTCCCGTACGACTCGCCCGTTAAGAAGAAGCAGCACACGTACGCATATGCACGCACACGCGCGTTCACACAGAGAGAAGCGGCTGACCCACCCACCTTGAGGTTAATAGGCAGCCCTTCCTTGCGCCTGTTGCCGATGACCACTCTGTCCGCCACAGCAGGAATGTAGTGCCCCCCGTATGACTCGCCCGTAATGTAGAACTCTCGCCCCTGCAGCTCTGGATGCGCCAGGAAGAACTCCTGGGGAGGGGGAGGGCGGGGAGGGGCGGGGGGCGGGGGAGCGGGTGAGCGGGGGGGGAAAACAACAGGGATGTAATGCCCCGCGGACGACTCCCCTGTGATGTAAAACTCGCGCCCCTGCAGCTCCGGATGGGCCAGGAAGAACTCCTGGGGAGAGGGGGAGAAAGGCGGGGAGGGGAGGGTTGGGAGGGGAGGCGGAGTGAAAGGTGAGGAGCGGGAAACGGGAGGGTAGGGGAAGAAGAAGGGGGGGGGGGGGCGGAACAGAGCAAACGAGGCAGGAGGGGGGAACAGGAAAAGGGAGGGTGGATCGGCAGACGGAGGGAAGGACCAGAAGACGAGGGGGCGGCCGAAGAGAGAGGAACGCACCTGCAGGAACTCGTACATACCCTGGCCTGGCTGACTCTGTTCTCCGTGGTTAGGCGCAAGGCTGGAGTCACGGCGGACAGAGGGGATGGGGGGGGCGACTGACGCACCTGCAGGAACTCGTACATACCCTGGCCAGGCTGACTCCGTTCTCCGTGGTTAGGCGCATGTCCCTCAGGGCTCTCGGGAAGGAAACTGGAGCTCGGCGCGCAACCGGAACTGGAGGTCAGCATGCAACTGAACTGAGCGCCGGAACCCGAGGGAGGGAGGGAGGGAGGGAAGGGAACGAGTGAGGCTGCGATGCGACTGACCTGCAGGAACTCGTACATGCCCTGGCTGACGCCGTTCTCCGTGTGCCGCATGTCCCTCAGGGCGCTCTTCAAGGGAACTCAGTGCGCAACTGACTGCCGGACACGAGGGAGGGAGGGAAGGGAACGAGTGAGGCTGGGACTGACTGACCTGCAGGAACTCGTACATGTCCTGGCTGACGCCGTTCTCCGTGTGCCGCATGTCCCGCGGGTCGCTGCTGTAGCTGAACCCCGTGTTGACCGGCTGATCCACGTAGATGATGTTGGATACCTGAAAGGGGGGGGGGGAATGGGGAGGGGAAGGGGGGAGGGGAAGGGGGGAGGGGAAGGGGGGAGGGGAAGGGGGGAGGGGAAGGGGGGAGGGGAAGGGGGGAGGGGAAGGGGGGAGGAGGGGAGAGACAGGGGGGAGTGGGGCATAAGAGGAGTTAAGGGGAGGGACGGGTCGTTGCTGCAGCAGAAGCCCGTGTTTACCGGCTGATCCACGTAAATGATATTGGACATGGTGCGTGTGTCTGTCTGGGGGTAGGAAATGGGGGGAGGGAGGGCAGAAGCACGCGCGAGCAGGTTTCGCACACGCACCATGTCACAGCCAGTCATACGTGTTCCAAAACAAACGCACACCCAATCAAACGCGCTCACATTATCGCACACGCACGCGCACGCGCGTAGGTTTCGCACACGCATGCACACGCGCGTAGATTTCGCACACGCACCACCAATTCCCGGTATGCGCATCAGCAATTCCCCAGTACACGCACCTACGATCCCCCCGGTATTCTCACGCGCCACACCCGTAGGTTTCGCAGACACACGCACCATGTCCCAGCCGTAGGGGTTCCACGAGAGCGACGCGTTGTCGTTGTTGATGGTGAAGGGGCCGTTCTCGAAGAAGAGGGCGATCTCGCTGCTGCACCCCGGGCCGCCCGTCATCCACAGCACCAGCGGCGCCGTGTCCTTGTCGCCGCGCGACTCGAAGTAGAAGTAGAACAGCCTGGGGGGGGGGAGAGAATGCGCGCGCGGGGGAGGGGGAGCGGGAGGGGGAACGGGGGAGGAGGAGCGGAAAGGGGAGGGGGGACGGGGGGAGGGGGAGCGGAAAGGGAAGGGGGAACGGGGGAGGGGGAGCGGCAAGGGGAGCGGGACGGTGGAACTCGGGCGGAGTTGGGGAGCGAACGAAAGTCCATGCGGTTGCACTAACATAGTAAATGACCGTACAGGCAAAGACAAATAAATGGACAAAAAAAGCTTTTGACGGACAAATTGATGGCGGAAGGAATAATAATGGAAGAGAGACTCGGGAATGGGGTGGGTGGGGGCGGGAGGAGGGGGGGGGAAAGGAGGGGAGGGGGAAGGGAAGATGGGAGGGGACCGGGATGAGGCGAGCAGAGGAGGTGAGGGTGCTACGAGTGGAGGGAGGAGCAAAGAGCAAGAGGAAGGAGAAGGAGGCAAAGAACGAATCACTTGCCTAGCATCGTGTGTTCGGTTCAGGCGAAAATAACCAGCCGTGTGGCGAATGTCCGGCTCGCCTTCGCCAACGCTTTCGCCAACCTTCGCGCGGTTCACGCGAAGAAGGTCTCCCTCCGGCGGCTTATACGCGTCCAATCCAAGATCGAGCGGATTCTCAACAAGCCTCGGGGAAGCATCAAACGCGCCAAGACCATCAGTATTTTCTCCGATAGAAGCCGATTCGATTGTAGCACCGCGCACGATGTCACCGCGCAAAGCGGACATCGTGGGTAAGGAGCGCACGGGACTTGCGGCGAGGACGGCAAGCAGACAGCAGAGCGCTGCTGCGCCTCGGATTGCCGGCGCCATGGTCACTAAGATGCGGCACAGACAACGCGACGAAGGGCTCTATTGCACGAGTCTTCAATGTCCGAAGAGGGTCTCAGGAATTTCTGCGGTTTCTGCGGTTTCTGCAGCAAGAACGCAGAACAAGAAACTGCTATGCCGAGACGCAACGCAACAGCAACTGCCTTGATGAAGGCATGGAGCTTGGGGGGTTGCCCAAAGCTGCCGAATTGGATTTGGATTGTCCAAAAAAATCAAGTACGGTACTGTCTGATGCTTGGCGTAATAGTACGTTTAGGATTTCTATAAAGCGGTAGAATGAGGTTGTGTTTGGCAGCAGCACATTTTCACATTCCACGTTGAACAGCCTTAGAATTCTGGGAAGGCGGAGGCAGTGGGGTGCGCGGAAAGGGAAAGGCGGTAAAAGAAAGGCGGTGGGGGAGGGGCCGAAGGGGAGGCAGAGGCGGCGGGAAGGGGCGTCAGGGCGGGAGGAGGAGGGGAAGGACTGCGGCAATGCAGCACCAAACGGCACAGGCAAAGTTTTGCCCGCCTGTATTTGCAAAAAGTGAGGAAGTGTCCGCGGAGGGTTGCCTGATGGACGGCGATTGGAGGGCAGGTCCCATGAACCCCAATCTACGGACGGACGGATCGGCCCGTCCAAAGCGCGCTGAGGTCAGTCTCATCCGCCACCCAGCACAGCACAGCACTAGTAGGCAGGGCCACATGCATTACAGGTTGTCGTGGCAAAATGGATCAATTGCTTGAGATCGATAAGAGAAAACTCGGTTTCTGGTACAGATAATTGTTATGTCATCATCACGTATTGTGAATACTGATTTGTATTCCTCCACGACAAATGAATACGGAAGAAAAGTATGGTATGAGAAACTAAAAAAACAAAATCAAGACAACGTCGTGTGTGCCACTCTTGAAAATTATCATCCATGCGTTCTCTTTTTTTTTTTTTTAGGTGAAACAACATTATACAACCAGGGCTCTTGCTATAATTTGGGCCTGTCTGAAAACAACTAAGTAAAAATTCGTTCCGTCTGGCGATCAGACGGGCATATTCTTTTGGTCTGGTTTTCCAGACGAATGTTGGACCTTAGTCTGTTTTTTCATACTATTTATTTTGCATAGTCTGATTTAGCTAAGACCCTTGTCTAGCATAATCATACTTGTTTTAATTAATGAATGCGCCCCTGACGCTGACAGCTCGCTAGCTAACAGGCGTGTGAACGGGGGCTAAGCTGTTAGAGAAGCGAGGGATAAGGGGGAAGTAGGGGGAGGGGGTGTGTCAGAATGTGTTGTTTGTCTAGCCTGCAGTGGGGTACTCTAAAGCGAGTACAGCCCGAATTAGGGTTAGTTATATGTACTCAACTGCCTGCTAGTGAAAACCTCCTCTTTCCTGTTCTAACTTTCTGCTACTGATTTCTTACATGCTATCAGAGCGAGTCGACCCTCCTGGGTCGATCCTGTGGGTGGTACCGCCCTATGCTTCCGCTGCTGTCTTGTCTGTCGCGCGCCCCGTGGCGCGCGACGTTTTTTCTTCCCGCCACGCGCTCGGGGCGCATGGCAGTTTTCTCCCTACCATGCGCCCCGAGGCGCGCGGCGGTTTCCCACCGTCGCGTCACCCCGGGGGCCCGCGCGCGGCTCCCTGTCGCCCTCCGCGCAGCCCCGTCGACCCGCGCGCGGTCCCTCTGTCGTTCGTCGCGGCGCCCTCGGAGACCCGCGCGCGGCCCCTCGTCGTCCGTCGTGGCGCCCTCGGGGACCCGCACGCATACTGTCAAACTATGTTTACATATTTTATATAATCGTTTGCAGTTGTAGTGTAGATATTGCATCATGTTTGGTGGTGCACCTCCTTGTGTTGCTGTTTACCTATTTGTACTTGCTATTCTCATTACTGAAGCTCTCTTTTTGGCTTGCATTTCCTCTCGCTACTTTCCTAAGCCTCAACCCTAGGCTTTACATAGCCTCCTATTCTCAACATGCCATCAGAGTCGGTACCTCATAGGACCTAATTTTCATGGGCCCACCAAACCCGCCATCGTGCATGGCGATCTACGGTTCTGCTGTCGCGGTTGCTACTGCCAGTAGCGTGACATTTGCAGATGCTGGCGCTGTTTTTGCTGCACCAGTCGCGCTGCACCCTTCGCGCTACCCTGTTGCCCTGTCAACCCTGCTGTCATGGCGATGAGCTGGGCGGCTCGCGCTGCCCCGTCGTCCCGTCGCCTCGTCACCCGCCTCGTGCTACCCGCCCCGTCCCGCGTTGCCCCGCCCCTCGTCCGCTACGAGCAGCCGGAGGAGCCACGCACAGCCGAACGCAGCTCCGTACGGCCGCGTGAAGCCGCGCACAGCTGCGAGCAGCCGCGTACGGCCACGCGCAACTGCGCCGCTCCCCTGCCCCACACCTGCTTCTCGTACGCCAGTGACAAGGGGGGGGGGGGGGGGGGGGGGGAGGGTGTAGGGGTGGCGCGCGGGTGACACAGCTCCTGCTGCCGCTCTTCGCCTATTCCTCCCTCTCACTGCTGCTCGTGCACCCGTGGGGAGAGGGGGAGTGTGAGAGGGTGGCGAGAGAGATCCTGCAAAGCCAGCAATCGCCCCTCCTCTCTCTCTCACTACCGCTAGTGCTGCTGTGGGGGGGAGGGTAAGAGAGGGTGGCGGGGAAAACAGTCAAGCATCTGCAGCTGCCACCCGCTGCTACCGTGGCACCTCCTGCTGCCGCCCCTGCCGCCACCTGCCCTTGCTTGTGCTGTCTGCTGCTGGGGCCTGCAGGTGCTGCCGTCAAGCCGCTGCTGTCCTGCTGCACTTTGCAGCCACAGAGCCTGCTCCTCAGGCGACCTGCCGCCCCTACACCTGCTACTGCTTCTGCCTTGGCTGAGGGCGTGCTACAGTTGTATTTGCCACTCCTGCACCAGCTACTACTGCTCTTGCTTGCTTCTGCTTCTTCCACTGCACTCCTGGTGCACCCTGTCAGGGGGCGTTTTACACTTACTCCTGCAATCAATTATGGGGGCGTGTCAAAATATGTTTACATATTTTATATAATCGTTTGCACTTGTAGTGTAGATATTGCATCATGTTTGGTGGTGCACCTCCTTGTGTTGCTGTTTACCTATTTGTACTTGCTATTATCATTAGTGAAGCTCTCTTTTTAGCTTGCATTTCCTCTCGCTACTTTCCTAAGCCTCAACCTTAGGCTTTACATAGCCTCCTATTCTCAACACTTCCCCCATCGTCCGTCGTGGCGTCCCAGAGGACCCGCGCGCGGCCCTCCGTCGCCCGCTGTGGCGCCCCCATCGACCCGCGCGTCGCCCCCGGGGACCCGCGCGCCCGTCTCCGTCGACCCGCGCGTCCCTCCCGTGGACCCGCGCGCTGCCCCCGGAGACCTCCGCGCCCGCCCCAATCGACCCGCGCGCCGCCCCTTGCCCTGTGCGCCGCGGGGCTGCTTCCTCCCCGCTCCTGCCCCGTGCTGCCTATGTTAGGGTTTGGGGGTGGCGAGTATGGGGGTGACGGGAGTGTGTGCCGTCCCCTGCTCCTCCTCCTCCTCCGTCTCCCACTACTGCAGCTGCCGCTGAGGGGGGTGGATGTGTTGGAGCCGTCGGAGTGGTACGAGGGGGGTGGCGTGTGAGCGAGTGCTAGGGGTACAGCAGGGGGTGTGTGAAAGGGGTGTGAAACAGTTGGGGGAGGTTGACCGGAGGTAGCCGTTGTAACCTCAGCAGCGCCAGTAGTCCGGGGGTTGAGTACTCCGGTAGCCCAGCGAGCCTGCTGCTGCCAGTCGCCCGTGGGTCCGTTGCTCCTCCTGCTGCTTAGCGCGGAACCAGTTACTCCTGTAGTCCGGAGGTTGAGTGCTCCGGTAGCCACCGTGCGCGCCGTTCCTGTTGCCCGTGTGTCTGCGGCTTCACTCGACGCCTCCTATCTTCACTCCTCTCACAGTCCATCCTCCTCCTCACTTGACCTCTGTGACTGCCTCTAGCTTTGCTTGTATTTGTGAACCTACTGCTCTGCCTGCTTGCTGTGCTGATTATACCCCACTTTAACTATTGGGGTCTTTCAGAATGTGTTGTTTGTCTAGCCTGCAGTGGGGTATTCTATAGCGAGTATAGCCCGAATTAGGGTTAGCTATGTGTACTCAACTGCCTGCTAGTGAAAACCTCCTCTTTCCTGTTCTAACTTTCTGCTACTGATTTCTGACGGGGTGTGAAGAAGTGGGGGTTCGGTATCAGACGAAATGCAACCCGCTGTGAAAGAATGAGGAAAGGAATGAACTAGCACAAGGTTGGGTACAAGTAGGAAACCCTAGGAAACTGTACCCCATAGTGTCTACCCCACTATAGCCTAGACAAGCTATATGATATGAGTTTGACACACCCCCATAGGCAAAGTGGGGGAGAACAAGAGGTCACTAGACCAGTCAAGCAAGACAAAGCAAGCTCAGGGTGGATCACAATGTCACCACACAATCTGAGCACAAGAGCAAGGCCAAAAGTGTGAAGAAATGAGGAATGGATGAACTAGTAAGCAGGTGGGTACAAGTAGGAAAACCTATAAGTGTTGTACCCCATATTGTCTACCCCACTATAGCCTACACAGACTATAGCATAAGAGTTTGACACACCCCCATAGGCAAAGTGGGGGAGAACAAGATGTCACAAGACCAGTCAAGCAAAGCAAAGCAAGCTCAGGGTGGATCACAACGTCACCACACAGTCCGAGCACAAGAGCAAGGCTAGAAGGCCAGTTCACATGCAAGATCATATATAAAGGTAAACAAGCAAGTGCAGGTATAGAAAGATCACAGTACAAGCAAGGTCAAGAAGTGAGCAAGTGAGGCCAAGTAGGCACAAGACCTAGCATCCTACAACAGTGTTGGCCTCAGAGGCCACGTAAGCAAGGCGCAGCTGACCATGCTGCTGCAGCTCAGGAGCAAGGAAGTAGCGAAGAGCAATGTGCTTCGTTCTGTGCTCCAGTCTGTGCTCCCGACACAAGGCCAGCATGGCCTTGTTGTCTACGTACAGAACAGGAGGAGAACGAGGCGGCTCTCCTAGGTCAGTCAGAAGGTAGGTGAGCCAGCGTAGCTCCTGTGCAGCCATGGCCCCTGCGTAGATCTCAGCCTCACAGCTGGAGCCGAGAACAGAAGACGAGCGGGTAGAGTGCCACGAAACAGAGCCGGAGCCAAGGCTGAAGGTGTAACCCTGTGACGACCGCTGCGTAGCTTGGTCTTCAGCCAAAGAAGCGTCTCCGTGACCTGTGAGGACCACTCGACGTCGCCCTCCAAGCACTAGCACCATGCCCGACGTACTGCACAAGTAGCGCAACACCCTCTTTGCTGCAGCCATGTGCTCTGGTCGGTGTCTCCCAGGAGCAACATAGCGTGCCAAGATGGTAAGAGGGTATGCAAGGTCAGGTCATGTGTAGGTCATTAGGTACATGAGGCAGCCAACAAGCTCTGGGTACGGGCCACTCGGCTCTACGGACTCATCCGAAGGCAGAGCTGAGAGCGAGTGGCGAGTAGACAGAGGAGTGGCCTGAGGCGAGGAGTACGTGAAGTCGAAGCGCTGAAGGACCTGTTGCACCATGTGTGACTGAGTCAGGGTATTGGTGCGCTGTGCGCTGTCCCGGGTGACCTGCAAGCTAAGGTAGCTGCGCAGTTCACCCAGGTCTGTGCACGTGTGTCTCTTTTGCAGCTCAGACTTCACGTTGGTGAGTTTAGCAGTGTCAGCTGTGGCAAAGACCAAGTCGTCGACGTACAGGAGGATGTAGAACGGCGGCAAAGAGGTGTCGGTGCGCAGAAACAGCGATGGGTCGGCTGTAGAAGGAGCAAACCCAAGAGCCGCAATTGTAGTCCTCAGTGTGTCGTGCCACTCACGGGGCGCCTGGCGGAGACCGTAGACTGGCCGCCGGAGGCTCCACTGGGTACCAAGAGGAAACGACCCAGTGAAGCCAGGTGGGCGGTGCAGCCAGATCTCCTCGTACAGGCTGCCCTGCAAGAAAGCAGTGCTGAAGTCAAGAGAGTGAAGCTCGTAGTTGCGCTGAGCGGCTATGTGCAGCAGCACCCGAAGAGTGGTCATCTTCGGGGTGGGAGAGAAGGTCTGAAAGTAGTCAACTCCCTGCCGCTGACTGAAGCCTCGAGCCACGTAACGCGCCTTGAAGACAGGCGGAGAACCCGGCGGCCGCTTCACCCTAAAAATCCACATGCCACTGACGATGTTCGCCCGAGGTGGGGGAACCTCGTCGACATAGGCCTGTGGACTTCCAGGAAGCCATCTCTGCATCCATGGCTTACTGCCACTGAGAGGAGTAGGGACCCTCGATCGCCTCAGCGTACGATCAAAGAGTCGGGATGTCTGGTGCATACGGGTCTCCCTCAGGGGCAATCAGCGTGGACACGAGATGGGGCAAAGCAGCAGCAAAGCACTGGAACTCCTCCTGCCTGTCCTCAAGGACATCCGTGCTAAGAGCACACTCACCCCCGACGGACGGAGGACAGACAAACTCAGACTCAGCAACGAGACTAGCGGCGTAATCTAGACGACAGCGAGCAGCAAAGTCGACAAGCTCAGCAACTAAGGCCGACGCAGCAGTGGACTCAAAGGAACGGTCAGTGACAACAGTAGCCAGCAGACGCGTGAAAGTAGGACGGGCAGCACGAAGAGAGTCAGACTCCGGGTCAGCAAGAACAGGAAGAGAGGACTCTGGAGGAGACGACAACGGGACACGCAGCGGAGCAGTGGAAGGACGCAGTGCCATCTGGTGTGTGCTTGGGACCGCGGGAGGACGTGGACGCGGAGCACGACAACTAGTGCGAGCAGCACGAACAGGCGACGCAGGACGAGACGCAGGCTCACGACGCTTAGCAAGACCTCCATTAGGACTAGTGTAGGGAGAAGGAGTAGGTAGGGGGGAGGCGGGTTGTAACTGTGACTGCGACTGGAGAGGCTGTGGACACTCTAAGGGAGGAGCAGGACCAGCAGAGGGCAGGAAACCAAGAACCTGCTCAAGGAGCGGAACAAAGTACGCGGCCGCGCAGCGCCTCCAGAACCAGCAGGGACAGCACCAATACTCCCAGTAGCAGCACCAGCGCCAGTAGCACCTCCAGCTCCAACAGCGCCAACTCCAGCACCCTGAGACGCACCAGCGCTAGCAGAACCACCAGCGCCAACACCCCCAGTAGCTCCAGCAGCTCCTGCAGCACCAACTCCAACAGGACCGGCAGCTCCAGTACCGCCAGCAGCTCCAGCAGTACCTCCAGCAGGACCTACTCTAGTAGCCCCAGCAGCACCCCCAGTCCCAGCAGCTCCAACACCGCCAGTACCAGTACCTCCGGGACCAGCAGCAACAGTAGTACCTCCAGCTCTAGCAGCACGGCTCCAGCGCCGGGCAAACCACTTGCGAAGCTCCTGCGGAGAGATTGGCTCTCGCCTTGACGAAGCACCGCGAGAGGACACACGAGCAGACCCAGCATCCCCAGGCTCTGCACCCGCAGGCTCAGCACCCCCAGGCTCAGCACCCCCAGACTCAGCACCCCAAGGCTCAGCACCCCCAGTCGCAGCACCCCCAGGCTCAGCACCCCCAGGCTCAGCAACCCTGGACTTAGCACCCCCACGCTCCGCACCCTCAGGCCCAGCACCCCTAGACCCAGTACCCGCAGGCTCAGCACCTCTAGCAGCACCAGAGTCAACAGCTACCTCGACAGGCTCGACTGCGTCTACCTGGGACACACCTGACGGGGCAAGACCCTGAGGGGGGAGGGGGTCTACCGGGGGAGGACCTAACGCAAGGAAGAGCGGTGGCGGGGGGAGGGGCGCAGTGCGGTAGGGGACGAGACGGTAGTAAGGCACGGACTCGTCAAAGGTGACGTCTAGGGAGGACAGAACATGGCGCGAGGTGGGGCGGTAAAACTGCCAACCAGGCGCGTTAGGGGGGAAGCCAAGGAAGACGCAGGGAACAGCACGGGGGGACAGCTTGTCCGCAGACAAGTCGCGGACAAACGCCCGAGATCCCCATACCTGAAACGCAGACGCATCGCCAACCTTCCCCGTCCACCGGAGGGTGGGGGAGGTCTCTGGCAAGGAGACCCGGGGCTTGAGGTTGAGGTGATGCACTGCGTACTGAACCGCAAACGGCCACAGAAAATTGGGGGCAGCCGCATGGATCATGGACGTACGAGCGACGTCCATGACCATGCCAATGCGGCGCTCAGCAGTCCCATTTTGCCGTGGAGAGGCCGGAAGCGTGAAGGTCTGGCGGATGCCCTTTGCTAGACAGAAGGCTCCCAGACGGGCAGAGGAAAACTCCCCGCCTCTGTCAGAGTGCAGACGCAGAAAAGGAAGGTCCAAGCCGAAACTCTCCCTGAGCTGGAGACAAGCTGCGCGGATCCAAACGATCAACACCTCACTGACGTCGCCCTTGCTGCGCAAGGGGAAGACTGTGGTGTAACGCGAGTAGTCGTCAACCACAAACAGGAAGTAACGCTCGTGCCCCTGGCCACGGACGCGGGCGGGGCCCCACACGTCCATGTGAAGAGTCTGCAGCGGAGCCTCTGTCGGAGGAAACTCGGAGGAGTGAGGGGTGGCGCGCTGTCGCCCCTCGACGCAAGGGACGCAGGTAGGGGCAGGCCCCAGAGGTAGGGGAAGGAGAGACCAGGGGAGACCAGAGACAAGGACACGGGAGGCCATGCCTCGGAGACGAGGCACGGAGGGGTGACCAAGGCGGTGGTGCCAAAGAGGAGTCTGGTGGGACAGGAGACAACACGAGCAGGGAGCAGACTCAGGACAAGACATGGACGCTACAGCAAATACCTGACTCGACGCAGCTACCTGACCAGACTCAGCAGTCGGAGGAGACTCATTAGTAAGTGTGTACAGGCTCGACCCCGGCCGACGGGTGAACGTGGCCAAGTGTCGGCCTGTCCGAGCACACGTGCAGTGGGTCACCCGCTGACTCACAGGAGTGAACTGGTCAACCCCCCTATCCTGTAGGTCAGCTCCACTCACCAAGTTCGTAGAGAACGAGGGGAGGTAGAGACCGGACAGGGTGCCAGAGGGGGCTGCCGGGCACGGTAAGACAGTGGAGAAGCTAGCAAGGACACGTTCCCTAGAGGGGTCCGCCAGGGAGACTGCAACCGGCCGATTAAGCGGCGTAAGCGTGGTGCGGTCTCGAACGAAGGAGCGGGACGCACCCGAGTCAAGGGTGAAGGTGTATAAGGCCTGAGCCGACGTAGTACCGGAGAGAGAAGACTCACCAGCATCTGGGGCAGCAGACGCACTAGCACCTGGGGCAGCAGACTCACTAGCACCTAGAGCAGCAGCCTCACCAGCACCTAGAGCAGTGGCCTCAATGCCCGGGTCAGGCGGTACACACAGATAACAGTCACCCTCAACACTAGCAGTCACAGCATACATGGCAGCAAGGATAGCATCATAGTGAAGATCAAAGATGGCAACCCCCGCCCTAGACAGATCTCCCCAGCAAGGGATCTCTGACGCTTCAGGGAACTAGTGATGCCACGCGGCCTATTTCGGCCCCACGCGACGCCCTTTTTGGCCCCTTACGGCCCCGTCGCCGCCCCGTTTAGGCCTCTTACGGCCCCTCTTCGGCCCCGTCTAGGCCCCTTGCGACCCCTCTACAGCCCCGTCTAGGCCCCTTACGGCCCCTCCGCGGCTCCGTCTAGACCCCTTGCGGCCCCGTCGCCACCACCTGCGGCCCCGTCGCCGCCAACTGCGGCCAAGCCGCCGCCACATGCGGCCCCGCCGCCACCTGCGGCCCCGTCGCCGCCACCTGCGGTCTCGTTGCCGCCACCAGCGGCCCCGTCGCCACCACCTGCGGCCACGTCGCCGCCACTTCCGGCCACGTAGCCGCCACCTGCGGCCCTGCCGCCACCTGCGGCCCCGTCGCCGCCACCTGCGGCCCCGTCGCCGCCACCTACGGCCCCGTCGCTGTCACCTGCGGCCCCGTCGCCCTCCCCTAGGGGCCCTATCACCGCTCAGCCGCCCAGCGACCGAGCCGCCGAGCAGCCCAGCAGCCGAGCCACCCACCTGCCGAGCAGCCGAGCCGCCCAGCAGCATAGCCGCCAAGTAGCCAAGCCGCCCAGCAGCCGAGCCGCCCAGCAGCCGAGCCGCCCTGCCGCCGAGCCGCCCAGCAGCCGAGGCGCCCTGCCGCCGAGCCACACTCGAGAAGCGCCTCCTAGCAGCAGAGAAGAGCATCGTCGCTGTAGGAGCCTCTCGTGGTGACCCTCGCACCACCGTCTTTGAGGGGTGTTCCCCCTCCCCCCTCTTGCCCTCTGTTGCCTCTGCTGCTGCGGCAGACCTCGTTGGTTTCGAGTCGGTCGGCGCTGCGTCTGCCCCGAGCGGGAGACGCCGCACCGGCAAGGGCAAGGGGGGAAAGGGCGCTGGAGGGGCTGGCGGGGGCAGTGGAGGTGGTGGTGGAGGCAGTGGAGGGGGTGGGGGTGGTGGTGGGAGTGGTGGCGGGGGTGGAGGTGTCAATGGCAGCAGTGGAGGCGGAGGAGGCGGCGGCGGTGGCGGAGGGAGCGGAGGCGGCGGAGGTGGTGGAGGCGGCGGAGGCGGCGGAGGTGGCGGAGGCGCCCGCGGCAGCAGTAGACCTGGTTGCGGATCTGCGCAGAGGAGTGGCTCCGATGGTGGTACGAGCCAGAAACAGCAGAGCAGTCGTGAGACATCGTCAATGGCATGTGGATTTTCAGGGTGAACGGCCGCCGGGTTCTCCGCCTGTTTTCAAGGCGCGTTACGTGGCTCGAGGCTTCAGTCAGCGGCAGGGAGTTGACTACTTTCAGACCTTCTCTCCCACCCCGAAGATGACCACTCTTCGGGTGCTGGTGCACATAGCCGCTCAGCGCGACTACGAGCTTCACTCTCTTGACTTCAGCACAGCTTTCCTGCAGGGCAGCCTGCACGCGGAGATCTGGCTGCGCCGCCCACGTGGCTTCACTGGGTCGTTTCCCCCTGGTACCCAGTGGAGCCTCCGGCGGCCAGTCTACGGTCTCCGCCAGGCGCCTCGTGAGTGGCACGACACACTGAGGACTACACTTGCGCCTCTTGGGTTTGCTCCTTCTACAGCCGACCCATCGTTGTTTCTGCGCACCGACACCTCTTTGCCGCCGTTCTACATCCTCGTGTACGTCGACGACTTGGTCTTTGCCACAGCTGACACTGCTGGACTCGCCCACGTGAAGTCCGAGCTGTAGAAGAGACACACGTGCACAGACCTGGGTGAACTGCACAGCTACCTTGGCTTGCAGATCACCCGGGATAGAGCACAGCGCACCATTACCCTGACTCAGTCACACATGGTGCAGCAGGTCCTTCAGCGCTTCGGCTTCACGTACTCCTCGCCTCAGGCCACTCCTCTGTCATCTCGGCACTCGCTCTCAGCTCTGCCTTCGGATGAGTTTGTAGAGCCGAGTGGCCCGTACCCAGAGCTTGTTGGCTGCCTCATGCACCTGATGACCTGCACACGACCTGACCTTGCATACCCTCTTAGCATCTTGGCATGCTATGTTGCTCCTGGGAGACACCGACAAAAGCACATGGCTGCAGCGAAGAGGGTGTTGCGCTACGTGTGCAGTACGTCGGGCATCGGGCTAGTGCTTGGAGGGCGACGTCGAGTGGTCCTCACAGGTCACGCTGACGCTTCTTGGGCTGACGACCAGGCTTTGTAGCGGTCGTCACAGGGTTACACCTTCAGCCTTGGCTCCGGCTCTGTTTCGTGGCGGTCTACCCGCTCGTCTTCTGTTCTTAGCTCCAGCTGTGAGGCTGAGATCTACGCAGGGGCCATGGCTGCAGAGGAGCTACGCTGGCTCACCTACCTGCTGAATGACCTAGGAGAGCCGCCTCGTTCTCCTCGAGCTCTTTACGTAGACAACAAGGCCATGCTGGCCTTGTGTCGGGAGCACAGACTGGAGCACAGAACGAAGCACATTGCTCTTCGCTACTTCCTGGCTCGTGAGCTGCAGTAGCGTGGTCAGCTTCGCCTCACCTACGTGGCCTCTGAGGCCAACACTGCTGATATCTTCACCAAGGCCCTTCCGCCTTGTGATCATCAGCGCTTCTGTACTATGCTAGGTCTTGTGCCTACTTGGCCTCACTTGCTCACTTCTTGACCTTGTTTGTATTGTTCTCTTTCTATACCTGCACTTGCTTGTTTACTTTTATATATATGATCTTGCATCTGAACTGGCCTTGTGGCCTTGCTCTTGTGCTCGGACTGCGTGGTGACGTTGTGATCCACCCTGAGCTTGCCTTGCTTTGCTTGACTGGTCTTGTGACCTCTTGTTCTCCCCCACTTTGCCTATGGGGGTGTGTCAAGCATATATATTATAGTTTGTGTAGGCTGTAGTGGGGCAATTCATAGGGGTACAACACTTTAGGGTTTACTACTTGTACTCCTCATTCTTCTCAATGCATTCATTCTCATTTCTCGTCACATACATGGCAGCAAGAATAGCATCATAGTCAAGATCAAAGATAGCAACCCCCGCCCTAGACAGCTCTCCCCAGCGAGGGATCTCAGAGGCCTCAAGGAACTGGTGACGCCATTTGTCCGTCAGGCGGCCGAAGCAGCGCTGGGTGGAGTGCGGGCCCCCGCACTGCTCACCAGCGCGGTCGCCAGTACGGAGAACGTAGGTGCAGGGACGAGTACACCCACCGCGCTGATGCGCAGCGTACCACTCAGGAAGCTGCTGAGGGTACAGGGTCTCACGACTGCGCTGCTGCTGCTGGCGCGGGCCACCACCGGAGTCACTCCTCTGTGCAGAGCCGCGACCAGCTCCACCGCTGCCGGCGCCGCCTCCGCCACCTCCGCCGCCTCCGCCACCTCCGCCACCTCCACCGCCTCCGCCACCTCCGCCGCCTCCGCTCCCTCCGCCACCGCCGCCTCCTCTACCGCCTCCACTGCTGCCACCGACACCTCCACCCCCGCCACCACTCCCACCACCACCCCCACCCCCCCCCACTATCTCCACCACCACCTCCACCGCCCCCGCCAGCCCCTCCAGCGCCCTTGCCCCCCTTGCCCTTGCCGGTGCGGCGTCTCCCGCTAGGGGCAGACGCAGCGCCGACCGACTCGAAACCAACGAGGTCGGCCGCAGCAGCAGAAGCAACAGAGGGCAAAAGGGGGAGGGGGAACGCCCCTCAAAGACGGGGGTGCGAGGGTCATCACGAGAGGCTCCTACAGCGACTATGCTCTTCTCTACTGCTAGGAGGCGCTCCTCGAGGAGGTCAACGGTGAGTGTGGTGGGGCAAACTGAGAGGAAGTGGTCCCTGACTAAGCGAAGGGAGTAAAGGAGCCGGGTGACTATGTAGTAGAGGGTGATGTACATGGGGGGGGGGGGGGGGGGGGTTCTTGGCACAGAACTCAGCAGGAAGCGCATCGCGGTAGCGAGTGTCACTAATGCGAAGGTGCGTAATGAGGTCAGCGACTGTGGGAAAGGCAGCAAGGTCAGAGAACAGGTACGGCATCATGAGTCGGCTAAGCGCAGCAGTGCCAGGGGAGGAGTAGCGTGAAACTATAGCGTCGTACAAGGTCTTTGCACTCTTGTACTAGCTAAAGTGCGCACACTCAGTGGTCAGTAAGTGGCGACGCACAGCAAGGCGGGCAGCAGCATCGCGTGTGGCCCACTGTCAGAAGTAGCAGGCGGGGCAGGAGAGACACCAGAGGTTAGATCGAACAGAGAGAGTCCGTCTGCCCTATTGCACTGTAGGAACAGCTGAAGGTCTTTGACCCAGACCTCAAAGTCAACAGCACGACCCTCAGCATCAAAGGTAAGGACACTGGGGGTAGCCATGACTGCAGTGGCCTAGCAGGGAGTGATCTCACCAGTCCGAGTAAGTAGGGCCGGGGCGCGCCGGTAGGAGTAGTAGGGGCTCGACGGAAGGGCGGCTCGCCTGCTGGGCGGCTCGGCGACTCGGCTGCTGGGCGGCTCGGCGGCTCGGCTGCTGGGCGGCTCGGCGGCTCGGTTGCTGGGCGGCTCGGCTGCTCGGCGGCTCGGCTGCTGGGCGGCTCGGCGGTTGGTGGCTCAGCTGCTGGGCGGCGCAGCGGTGAAGGGGCCGCTAGGGGCGGCGACGAGGCCGCGTAGGGAGGGGAGCGGCGACGGGGCCGCTAGGGGCGGCGAGGGGGCCACGTAGGTAGGGAGGCGGCGACGGGGCCGCTGAGGGCGGCGATGGGGCCGCTAGGGACGGCGACGGGGCCGCGTAGGGGCGGCGATAGGGCCGCGTAGGAGCGGCGACAGGGCCGCGTAGGTAGGGAGGCGGCGACGGGGCCGCTAGGGGCAGCGACGGGGCCGCGTAGAGGGGGCGACGGGGCCGCTAGGGGCGGTGACGAGGCTGCGTAGGTAGGGAGGCGGCGACGGGGCCGCTAGGGGCGGCGACGGGGCCGCTAGAGGCGGCGACGGGGCCGCGTAGGGGCGACGACGGGGCCGCGGAGGGGCGGCGACGGGGCCGCGTAGTTAGGGAGGCGGCGACGGGGCCGCTAGGGGCGGTGACGGGGCCGCTTAGGGGCGGCGACGGGGCCGCGTAGGGGGAGAGGCGACGACGGGGCCGCTAGTGGCGGCGACGGGGCCGCTAGGGGCGGCGACGGGGCCGTGTAAGGGCGGCGACGGGGCCGCTAGGGGCGGTTACGGGGCCGCGTAGGGGCGGCGACGGGGCCGCTAGGGGCCGCGAGGGGCGGCACGGAGGGCCGTGGGAGGGGCCTCTAAGGGACCTCGACGGAAGGGCGGCCCACAAGGCGCGCCTCGGGCAGAAGCGACTGGCGCTCTGGTCAGAAAAAATAAATCAGTGGTCCCTGACCGTACGAAGGGAGTCAAGGAGGCGGGTGACTAGGAAGTAGAGCGTAATGCACATCGGGAGCGGGTTCGCGGCTAAGAACTCTGCAGAGAGAGCGGCACGGTAGCGAACGTCACTATCCCGAAGGTGGGAGATGAGGTCCTCAACTGTGGCAAAGGAGGACAGCTCTGGCAACAGGTAGGGCAAAATAAGGCGGCTGAGAGCAGCGGTGGCAGGGGAAGAGTGGTGAGCGACTACAGCGGTGTACAGGTCCTTAGCGGTCTTGTGCTGGCCGAAGTGAGCACATTCAGCTAAGGGCCGATGGTTGCGAATAGTTAGGCGAGCAACTGCGTCATGGGTCTGCCACTGTGAGCGAGAGAGGCTGTCAGCTGTGTCAGGAGGAGCGACTTAGGAGCTAGCCGCGTGATCAAACAGGGAAAGGTGAACCGCGTGATCAAACGCCGTCTTTAGCATCGGTCATTAGGTACAGTTGCAGGTCATCGAGCCATGTGGTGAACTCTATCGGGCGGCCGTCAGGGTCGAACATAAGGACATTAGCGTAGCCATGACTGCAGCGCGGGGCACAGGTAGGTAGAGGCGGCGCTCGGGCAGCAGAGACGAGACGTAGGCAACAGACGTGGCGCGCTGGCAAGCAGGGGCGGCGCGAGGGCGGCAATGGCAGCGCGCAGGCCGCAAGGGTCGCAGACAGGCGGCGCGCGGGCCAGCAGAGGCCGCGAGAGGGCGGGCAAAGGTGGCTCGCGGGCAGCCAAAGGTGGCGCGCGGACGGGCAAAGGCGGCCCGCGGGCGGGCAAAGGCGGCGCGGGCCGACAGTGGCTGGGGGCAGGCGGGCACAGGTGGCGCGCGGGCCAGCCGGAACTTCGCGCGGGCCGGTAGGGGCTGCGCGCAGGCGACTAAAGGTGGCGCGCGGGCCGGCAGGGGCTGCACGCGAGTAGGCGAATGCGGTGCGCAGGCGGCAAGGGCAGCGCCCGGGCCGTACAGGCCTGCAAGGGCAGCGCGCGGGTAGGCAGAGGCAGGGCGCGGGCCGTGCGGGTTGCAGGCGGGCAACGCGCGGGCTGCAGGCGGGCGACGCGCGGGTTGCACGCGGGCGACGCGCAGGCTGCAGGCAGGCGACGCGCGGGCTGCAGGCAGCGGCACAGCGCAGGACACGGCAGGGCAAAGCGCGCGCGAGCAGCGAGACGCAGGGCAGGGCGTGAGGTAGCATGGTAGCCGCAGTTGAAGGTGGGCCCGAAAAAAGAAGACGGTCCTACGGACCTACTGCTCTGTATACCATGTTAGAAACTATCAGACAAGAATAATGTCACTAGTCAGGAAAGAAAGGACAAGTACCAAACCCTATAAGTGTTGTACTATATACGTGCTACCCCACTACAGCCTTCAAGCATACAAATTAGTTTTGACAAATCTCGATTCACCCCCGATATGCTTTGCTATGATGAAAAATATTAAACCCGTTTCTTTCGTTGAGATTTGCGATGCTGCTGTCGTCTTGATTTATGTTGAGTGGCAGAAAACGACGATAATCTGAAGCCATTTCGGTTGGTAACTAACTTGCACTTGATTGATCTTGCAGCCTTAATTTGCATGAGTGTCGATCTCTTTTTGCTCCCTTGGAAATAGCGTTGGAACCGTCTTAACTTCGTAAGGACAAACAGAGCAATGTCTTGGTAAGCACGTGCAGTTCATTGACTGAAGAACAGGATCACACACGAAAATACTTGACGACCCAATGCTCTCTGTGTGAGAACAATGTTGGTGTCTTGGTAAAGTTCCTGAAGCGTAGATCCAAAAAACAGATTCAGATCCTGAAACTGACACTGTTGAGGCTGACATTGTTAGCATTGAAAGTCCTTCACAAGAGTGACAGCGACTAGCCATGGCGGAGAGAGTTGCTCTCGGCATGGTGATTATCTCAAGTGTCCTTGATCCACGCGTATAAGCTATCGTTCTTCAACCCTTTAAAATACTAAAATACATAGAGACTTTCAATAACGAGCAACACAAACATGACCTGTCCTGATTCATCTTGAACTGCTGTGGACGCGTCTTTCAGCTGGATGCACGCAGATCGCACATAATGGACATGTGTGGTGGAGATCGCAAGAGGTCTTGCTGACGTTACATAAAGTGTCGCTATACCAGCCAACTTCGTCAGCCACAATGCCCTCCGTTTTCTCCAATCAGATGAGTGTATCACCTAGTCGAACAGTGTGTCTCCAGAAGGACCTACGCTGCGTCAGAAATGACTTTCGGCCACATCAGCTTCACTCCACTACCCAAGATCAGCGCTTCGAAGTCACCAATAGCACGACAGCCCCGTCACTGCGAAGCGCTAGGGTGCAGTTGATTCAAGTGACTGGTGTGGAGATGAAAGCACAACCAGAGTCATGCTTCGCGATGTGTTTACCACTGCGAGGTATTCGCGAAAATTCACACGAGGAAGGCGAGAAAGATAACGTGGTGTGCCCCTTCAAAAGGGAGAGGGCCCTGAAAACCCCTCTGATTGTGCTAGGTCGTATCTCTGTCGTCATTCCCAAGGTCACTGTACTGTACCACAATTTCGCAGTGTTCCTCTTTCCTCTGCGCTGCGCACCTTTTATTCCGAGGTTTCCCCTTTCAGTATCACACCTCAGAGAGTGCTTTTCGCCGCCCGATCCGTTCCCCTTGTCGCCGCCCCTTCCGCCGCCGCCGCCACTCCACACGCAAGCGCATTCCGAACGCCCGTTGCGCAACCCTTCTCGGTGTACGAGCCGCGTCTGTGTATAAACGGGCCGTGACTGTACCATCCCGCCCAGTGCTCGCGCACACGAACCGCATTTTCAGAAGTTTGTCCGAATCGGATCAAATCACGCTCCTTCGCCAACTTCCCGTACGCCAGTTCTCGTGTGCGCCTGCCCCTAAAGGATATTGATTTCATTCTAAGGCGACTTACTGAAAAGCGGCGTTCGTGACAGTCGCGCACGCGTAAGATGCAGTCTGACGCGGCTCAGTTGGAGAGCCGAACCGTTCGTGTCTGAGATCGGTCATTCTCGTTGCGGCCGGTGTAAGCGGTGTGGCTGCGGCGGCAGAATCTAGGAAAACTAGTAGCTCTAGTGCCAGTAGTAGCATTGCCATTGGAACGGCAGTTAACAGCAGCACGCCTGTAATACCTTATTGAACAGACCGAATTAAAGCACACGTTTCACAGCTGATATACGCGGATCGAGGAGGCTTGTCAAATCAGTTTCTTCTTTCTCTAGCTCCCTTCGCCTCGTCCCCTTCCACCGTTCCCCCTTGCAAGATGCTTCCTTGCGCCGCCCTTTCCCCGCTCGCCGCTGCGCCTGCCGCCGCCTTCCCCGCAATCATCCGCGCCGGCGCTCTCCGCGCCGACAGCCGCCACGGGGGCAGCGCAAACGACGTAGGTTGCGGAGGATCGTCGGCTTTCCTCTTGAACCACTCGCCGCTTGCGCGTGGATTGCGCGGATGGGACCATCGGCGGAAGCAGAGCCTGGGGAGGCGCTCGGAGTGGGTGCAGGTGCGCGCGCAGGGTTCGTCCGGGAACGAGGGGGAGATCAGCGACGAGGAGTATTTTGCTGACGTGGAAAAGGTGAGAATTAGATCGGGGGATGTGGAGACAGGAGGAACAGGGGGGACGGAACGTAACGGTGAGAAACGAAGCAGAAACAGAACCAGAAATAGATAAACGTAATGGGGGGGATGAGCAGCAAGCACAATAGACATTCAAAAGCCTGAATTGCTCTAAGTTCCCGCCACCCCTCACGCCCTTCACCCCCAACTCTCCCCCTTCCCCCCTCTCCCCCCCCCCTCCACTTTCCCCCCCTCTTCCCCCCGTCCCCCATACTCACGCCGTTTTCGGTCCTCGTCTCCTCCGCGTTCTCTCGCTCGTCATTGGTCGCCGATTTCCCTGCTCATAACACCCCCTCCTATCTTTCCTCGCTCTCCCTTAGATCAACCACCCTTCTACTCCCCTTCGAACCCCCTTTCTACCCTTCGAACCCCCTTTCTACCCTTCGAACCCCCTTTCTACCCTTCAAACCCCCTTTCTACCCTTCGAACCCCCTTTCTACCCGCCACCTACTGCATCGCCCCCAGCAGCTGATGACCCACTTCACGTTCTCCCTCCCCCTCAACCCCCCCTACCCCGTTCCCCCTTTCTCCTCCTTCCGCCCTCCTCCTTGGCTTCCTCCCCCACCTTCCCTCTTCCTCCCTGCTTCCCCCCTGCTTCCCCCCTTCCCCTCCCGCCGCTGTGCCCGCCACTAAGAACTGATACTAATTCGCTTTCACGGCGCTGAAGAATAGCCTTTCTAGCAATTTCCCGCTCCCAACCCAATCCCCTTTTTCCCCCCTCCCCCTTACGAACTATTTCACGGTCAGGCAGGGCAATGAAGCCTAGCCATCATAACCCCGCCCTTTCCCCTTAATCAACGTCGTCCCCTTCTCCCCCACATTCATGCCCCCCCCATCCCCCCGCGCACTCCCCCCCACCAGCAACTGATGGACTCTTTCACGTTCAAGGCAGTCAAAACTAGCCTTCGTAGCCCCTTCTTTCCCTCCCCCTGATTCCCCTCTCCCCCCACCCCCCCCCCCCCCCCCCCTCTCGTGCATCCCATGCCCCCCACCAGCAACTGATGGACTATTTCACGTTCAAGGCAGTGAAGACGGTGCTGCAGCAGCTGCTGGAGATGAACCCCAGCCAGTACAGCTTCCTCTACGAGTGAGTCCTCTGTCTGACTGACTGACTGACCTCTGAATCAGCTCCTAATGTGCTGGTGGAGCTGTCGGGTTGTCTACGCAGTGAAGACGTTGCTGCTCGAGATGAATCCCAGCCAGTACAGTACAGCTTCCTCTACGAGTGAGTCCTTTTCTCAGCTTCCTGGGGTGTCTCTGACTTGTGTGCGAGTGCGACCCTTGAGTGAGCGAGCCAGGGGGGGAAAGAGGGGTGGAGCTGTCGGCTTGTCAAGGCGGTGAACACGGTGCTGCAGCTGCTGCTGCTGCTGGAGATGAACCCCACCCCAGCCAGTACAGCTTCCTCTACGAGTGAGTCCCGCTTAACACTTGGAGCTGGAACAGGCTTGGCTCTCTGCACTGCACTGTGAAGCTCGCTTGAATGGAATGAGATGAACACGAGCTTTGAAAGAAGGTCTGCCTGAATGATCTCAGGAGGACAGATCGTACATGAGCTTTACTCTGACCCCCCCCCCTCCCCCCGCCCGCCCCCCCCCCCCCCCCCCCCCCCCCCTCTTTGTTTGTTTGTTTTTTTTTTTTTTCAAGACCTTGGAATAAGCTATGAATCTGCTGTGAAAAAAACCGACTAATAAGGTTGGAGTTGACCGGAGAAGAATCTTGGCATATTCTTTCAATGAGCACCGAAGGAGCGTAGGACGGACGAACTTCCAATGAGTTCTGAAACAACTTTCTGAATTTACCTTGACTCACCTTTCAGCCCCTTAGTGAAGTTGTTTCAGAACTCTCCAAGCCTGGGCGAGGTTGGGACATGATACGATACTCGCCCCTTAGTGTCTGCATGGTTGGGGGGGGGGGGGGGAAGGGAGGGGGTGTTGGTGACCGCTTGAACTCTGTATCAATTGTACAGACTTCCAACAACCCTCCCCTTCAACTGTATTGTATTGCTCCCCATTCTTCTCCCCGTCCCCCTCCCCCTTCTCCCCTTAATCGCCCTGTTACCCTCCCCCATCTCCACATCGCTTCCTTCACCCCTCCTCCACTCCCCCTCTTCTCCGCCCCGCGCCCCCCCCAGCCTTCCCCCATGCACTTCTCGTTCTCCCCGCCAGCTTCACAGTGAACAACCGTATTGTTGACTTTTGAGGTGCCTTTTGAGGCGATTATTGAGGCGCCTCGAAATCCCCCCGCCTCCCCCCCCCCATGCGCTTCTCGTTCCCCCCCCTGCCAGCTTCACTGTGAACAACCGGATTGTTGACGGGTCTACCTACATTCGCACGCTCGTGCAGGTGAGATGGGGGGGGGTGGCAAGGGGGAACTGGAGCAGGGGGGAAGGGAAGGTAGGCTGATGACTGGGGGGCGTTGTAGTGGGCGGGGGAGGTGACATTTGAGTCGACTCAAAAGTCAGTGATATTCGAGTGACTTTTGAGAATTCTCAAAAGTCACTCAAAAGTCAGTGGGGAAGGGAAGGTAGGCTGGTGTCTGGGGGTCGCTGTAGTGGGTGGGGGAGCCGAACAATCCAATCATGGACGGGTCGACTGACATTCAGGCGATGGGGTGACGGGGGGAACTTGGGGTGACGGGGGGAGCTGGGGGTAATGGGGGGAGCTGGGGGCAATGGGGGAAGATGGGGGCACACCCGGTAGTGCGTGCATCCATCCATTCCCATGCATGCACCCGCTCTCATGCCCCTCCATGTGCAATCCACAACCATGCATCCCATCGGTCTCGTTTTTGGGTCGACTCAAAAGCGCTCTCATGCCACGTGCAATGCGTTCCACCGCCATGCATCCCATCGGTCTCCATGCCTCAGGAGCGGCAGGAGTTAGGGGAGCGAATCATGATCACACGGCTAGACCTCTTCACTCGGTGGAAGAAGGTGAGATGAGAGGCCCCCACCTCTGCTTCTGCTTTTGCTGTTTTGTATCTGCTTTACTTTTTTTTTTTCTTCTTCTTTGACTTCTTCTTTCAGCGGTTATAAGAGTGCTGTGTTATTGCTAGTACCAATGTATGCCTTTATATTCAAGTGTTTAGATGTTCTTTCCAGCCTGACCTCATCTACTCCTATAACTTCCTAGTCAACCTCCACCTAGTTTCCCTGACCCTGGCGCTGCCGAGAGAGCACCTGCTGCATTCCGAGTGTACCACCCCTCTGCTTCACGTCCCCCTTATCCCCCATAATCGAAACTCCCTTGCAGCGTGACTCCCATCCCACTCAAACGCCGTTGCAGCGCTACTCCCGCTCGAGCATGCACGATGCAATCAAGGAGCCGAACCTAGCCCTGCTCTAAGCGCACATGCTGATTCCCCACTTGACCCCTGAAACCCCCTCCCGAATCCCCTCCCTTTCCCCTTCCCCCTGTTGCAGCGCTACTCCCACTCGAGCATGCATGATGCGATCAAGGAGCAGAACCTGGCGCTCCTGAGGGAGCACCTGCTGCAGACAGTCAGGTTCCAGCCTGAAGAGGCTGACGGTTCCTCCTCCTCTGGGCCCGCTCCCCCCACCGCTGCATGAGGTGTAACGACTACAGGAGTGTACAGTACACTCGCAGAAGAGGGTTTTTTTTTTTTTTTGTAAGGTTTTATTACCTAGATCTATCAGTCGAGTTGATGGATTGAAAAGAATAGGTTGGTGTTGAGGTATGGTGTGGTTGGTATGGTAGCAGGAGTGGAAGGGCACGCATGTAAGCGAGTGGGTGGATGTGTTTATTTATTCTCTCCATTGTGCATGAACCTTTGGTACGCTGGCCATGTAGATTTGGTGTTGCATTGGAATGGCACTAAACGGTAGTCACTAATTTGTTGTGGATGCTAATGCTGCATTGATGGTATCGGGAAGTATATTCTTTCATGTATAATGCGGAAAAACATCTCTTAATTTTGAGGGTGGTGCATAGAGTGGGACATTGTGTAGATAAATTCACGCACCTGCAGCGGGTAGTGAAAGTTCAATCGAGACTTCACTTCCCACGCAATCCGAGCAGCTCAGCTTCTTCACCTTGTCATCCCTTGGAAACGTACAGAAACGCATTACACCCCACCTCCGGGGACCCCCAGCCTGTTCATTCATGCTTCTTCAAGCCCAAGCCAAGCACCATCTGTCCATATTGCTCCGCTACACGCCGCCTCACCCGCCGCTCCTCGCGGGAAATTCCGCTCGTGCCCGAGCCAGCGCAGTATAAGAGACAAAGCCAGTTATATATCACATAAATACATTTTTTTTTTGTTTCGCAGGCTACAATCATGATGCAGCTATTATCGCTTGCACCCACGTGCGCCTCACTCTCCTGTGTCCCCGCGGCCCCCCGCGCACCTCTTGTTTCCGTGGAGGCAAGATTCCGCGCGTCCGCAGCCCGTTCCCGCATTTCCAGTCCCCGCTTTCACCACTCTTCCCCGCTAGTCGCGCTATCTCCCCTCAAAAGCGCCTCCTCCGCGCGATTCTCTCCTCTGAACGCTCGACTGCTCCGGACGCCGCCGCACGGGGCGACTGCGGCTTCTCGCGGGGGAAGCGCGCGCGCCAGGGGGAAGGGGGACGGGGATGCGGACCCGCGCGAGCGCGCGGAGCCGGTGGAGGCGGAAATTGTGGGGGAAGATGAGTGGGACCAGTGGCGGGGACGGGGGAGGGCGGGCGGAAGCGGAATGCGCGGAGCGCAGGGGGGTTTTAGTGCGGAAGAGCGGGAGATGCTGCGCAGATTGGGCGCGGAGGAGCTCCCCCCCGGGTGGGATTCCGCCGACGTGTATCTGCTCGAGGAGAACGTGTGGGCTAGCAAACCCTTCTGGTGAGACTTTTCCGGGCTAGTATACCCTTCTTGAAGTAACTTCCCCTGAAAAAAAAATGAATCTCACATTCTCGTAAAGACGAGATGTACACCCTTCGCTCTCTCACATACCCTCTCCCCCTCCCCTCTCCTCCCTCCCCTCCCCTCCCCTCCCTCCCCTCCCCTCCCCTTCCCTCCGCTCCCCACTCCTCTCGACCCCGTCCAGGTGCCAACCGTGGACGATAGTGCTGATGGGAGCCATGGCAGTGAGAAGTACCATATCCGAAACGCCCGAAGACCAGACTCCCATCTCTCCTCCCCTGCCAAAACCCCGTCCAGGTGCCAGCCGTGGACGATAGTGCTGACGGGAGCGGTGGTGGTGGGCATGTCATGGGTGGTGCTGCATTTCATCTTCGTCACGCTCCTCGTCGCGGCTGCCATCGGTGTCTGGTGGCTCACTTTCCTCGTTGCATACCCGGCTGTAAGCAAACGTACCTTGTGGTGTTACTACGAGCACGAGTCAGCCCTGCACATTCTGTGCTGTTTCTGTGCTCCTTCTGCGCACCTTCTGTTCCTTCTGTTCGAGCAAGAACCTTCTGTGCTCGATTTCTTCCGCCAATGCCTGGCCCTCCCATTAGCTCACAAGGGATCCAGTACTTGGTTGAATCATCTTGGTTGAAACCATTCTCTCGTCGTTCTCAGGGAAGGTTCTCTTTTGTCACTTTGCATTGAAGCCCTTTCTCGCACCATGCTCGTGCTAAATACCGGAGTTCCTGCAACCTTCATCTCTCAACGAGGTAGTTGTTGGTGATTGTGGCTGACTCTCTTCACTTGCAGGCTTACAAGGAAATGGTGCAAGAGGAGAGGAGGAGGAGGGGAATGTAAGCAAGCATTCCATCCTTTCCAATAGTGACAGGCTAGAGGATTTTGTAGTAGTGTTGAGTGAGGCTTGGACTTCGTATATGTGTTTGTGTTGTTGAGCATACTGTTCTTCCTTTTTCTTTAATTATTATCTAGAAGCTTGTTTGAGGGGCGTCTCCCAAGTGATCAAGATGCGTTACTTACCACCACGAATTGATTATGGGGATGGGGGAGATAAAATGTGTAACAAGGACTGATAGGGGAGTGATCATGCGTAAAGGGGACAGATAGGGTATATTCTACAGCTCATTTTTCATATAAAATGCGTAACAAACGCGTACAGCTTGGCAAGTTATAACAATGGCTGTGGCACCTCTCGAATCGCGATACGGGCATTCGCGAATGCGCTGGACATGGCACAGCTGAACACAAACAGAGGAAGAGATAACAAGGACAGAGGAAAACAACAGAAAGTGCACACGTGAAGGACGACGCTAAATCTGAGAGCCACACCACAGTAGTTCCCGACCCACACTAGAGCAATTTCGGCAATTTCAGGTCTGCCGTTGCGATTATTGATCTGGAAGCGACGCTGCTTGTTATTTAGACGCCAAGCTTAGCGATCTCCGCGAACGGACAGAAGACCGTCTTCTACATAAACTTGAAAGTGAAGAGCGTTTGGAGGGGCTTCGTCATGACGCATATAAGCACAGCCCCCGCTATAAGCGCAATCTCCGCGACCACCACCACGCCGATGACGGCGCCGCGCGAGCTCTCCGGCGCCGCGGACACGATGAGCGACGCGACGGACGCCACGATAATGGCGGCGATTATTAACACAATGGATACGATCAGCCAGTACGTGTGTCGCGTGTTGCTCTGGATCTTCTCGGCTTTCTCGAGGTCTTTTGCCGCAGTCACGATGTGAGATTTCGCCGCATTCACGTCATCGTCGATTCGATTCAGATACGCTCCCTGCTCTTCTACCATAATCGCCATATCCATGAACATGTTCTGTAGCTCCACCATGCCTTTGGTAACTTCCAACACCACGTCCATCTTTTCGTCAATATCCACGACGGCGTCTCGCAGCTGGTCTTCGTTGATCTGCGCATCGCGGCCTTGCATCTGCACAGCCCTTTTCAGCACATCCTCGCTCTGCCCGTGCTCGATAATCTCATCCAGCATCTCGTCGGTCGCCGGTTTCCCCGTCACCATGAACAAATGTCGCTGTAATTTCTTCCGGCTCTCGTTCTGAATCTCCTCTTCGACCACCAGCACCAGCCGGTGCAGCCCGCGCAGGCGCTCCGCCAATCCAACGGTAATGTTCGTCCGGTGTCGATCCTCCGCGGTTCCCGGACCGCTTCCGGGTCGCATGCGATTCGCCTCGTTGTTCAGCTTCAGCTCCTCCAGCATCTTCTTAATCTTCTTGGTGCGATTCTTGGCCTGCGCGGACGACCGCGCCGCGTCTTTCCGGAGCTCCTCGAGCTTCTCCGCGCGCGCCTCCTGCAACGTCAGGTTGTGCGCGTTTCGCACATCGCTGACGTCATTATTTGCCTTCTTAATCTCCTCCTCGATCGCCGACACCTCCGCGTTGAACGCCGTGAAATCCGGGCCTGCCGGTGCGACAGCTGATGCTCCCGGTCCTCCCGCGGCCCCCGGCCTGGGTGGAGGAGCGAAGCTTCGAGACACGTCCCATGTTTGGGTCCAAAGATTGTTCATGGCGGTTGGTTGTTCGGCTCGCTGGTTGGATGGTGAGCTCGTTGTCCGACTTGACCGGTTTAGGCGAGAGCAGTCGCTAGGCGCGAGGGGGTGCGGGTATGGGCACTAGCTGGTTATCCGAGGTTGTCGGCGCCGGTTGCGCGGCTTTCCGGCCCCTGCTTGATAGACTTTTACAGACTGTTTCGCAACGGGCTCTAGATCGATTAAAAAGGGCCACAGATGCAGTTTGTTGTAAGTACTAGTTGTATGGTCAAGTCAGGGAGAGCTGCGAAGGGTTTGTGTTGAGAATGTCTTTAGGTTTGCATAGAGGACGGGCATTCTGCGAAGGGCTTGTGCAGTGCGCTCGGTACTCCTCGCCTTTTCGAGCTACTCGTGAAATTGGTGCGAGTGGGGGGTGATATAACGCAGTCGCGTGACAAAATGGATGAACACAATGGGCTCAGTTGAGCCAAACGTAAGCAGTTATGGATCTCGGCTCTCGTTTCGTCGCAGTTCAATCAAAATGGAAAGGAATGAGGTGTGAGGAACGGAGGGGGGGGGCCGTGTGGCATTTGTCAAAGAATTCTGCTCCTATGATCGCGTTCGTCGTGTGAGGAACGCCAAGTAGGTCCGATAAGAGGCGACTGTGCTGCACTCAGGCTGCCTTGGTTTGGGAGGGAGGGTGGGGAGGAGAAAAGGGATGGAAGAAGAGAGGGAATGCGGTGTGGGAATGGAAGGAAGTCGAGGACGCGGGAGGGATGAATTCGACGGTGTCGAAATTGCGTCCGACGACCTTCCGAATCGCGAGAAGGAGTTCGCTGGGCAGCTTGAAAGTCGAATTTGTTCCATGAGAGGGCCTCTCTGTTGGGGCAGACCAGAAATTCGTAAGCTGGGAGCACAGGCAAGAAGATAAAATCGGGCAGGCGAACCACAAATCATAGGGGGCTGGGCAGCTTGTGCTGCATGGCAAGCTTCCACACCCTCATATCGCCATTCGTTCGAATTTTTGCGCGTTTCCTTTGAGCTTCCCATTCAAACGACGTACGAACGAAATCAACGACGTCGGGTGAAGGAAGAGAAGGTCCAGTATGGCCACAATTATTGGTCGCTCGGACCACCAATAATGTCAACAAAACTGGGGAAGTTATGGAATAGAGCTACACTCTACACGTTATGCATAAACTTCTGTACAGCAGCAACAGACTTAGGACGTGTCTCGGTTCGCCTCTGGTCGACTGTGATCTGGTCGGGGCTGATCTGATCGGGTTGCCTTTGTTTGGACAGCTCGCGCCGCCCGATCACAGAATATTTTCCTCGAACACTCCACGAGGTTACATAGCAGGCGTACAAACATTTCCTGCCACTTTCGGGCCCACTTTGGCGACTGCTAAACCCTCGGCATGGAACATGCGAATTTGAGTGTGTCCCTGTAATGTCGCAAAAAGACCCAACCCAGAAACATGCGAAACTGAGTGTTTCCCGGTACTGTTCGCCAGCGTCGCGTTCAACCCCAATCAAATGCAATCAAGTGATCGTCAGTGATTGTGTATGATTGTGTTTGATTGGGCTGTTTTCGCGGTTGATCGAGTTGGGGCGATAAGCTGATCGCGATCAAGTGATTGCCCCTGATTGCATGAAATCGCCTGCTTACCTTCTGTCAAAGTGAGGAATGATGATGCCATTGATGTTGGTTGGGGTACATATAACAAACCCTAACTTCTGTACCCCCTAAGACAAACCTCACTACAGGCTACAACATTTGACACCTTCCTGGAAGTTATTGATCGTGTCTGATCGAGGCAACCCGAGGCGAAACCGAGACACGTCCTCCTTAATACATTTCCCCCTTGCAACCACACCACATGCTCATGAGATTAACAGCTTGGAATTTGATTCAGACAAGGACATTATCAGGAAAACACCAAAAAGGATTCCCAGTAGCTATTTGTCAAAATGAGGAATGATGATGCCATTGATGTTGGTTGGGGTACATATGACAAACCCTAACTTCTGTACCCCCTAAGACAAACCTCACTACAGGCTACAACATTTGACACACCCCCATAGCCTAAGTGAGGGGTGTTAAGCAAAATAAAAAGAGTACGGTCACAAGACCAGTCCAAAAGAAAACAAAGCTCAGGGTGGATCACAACGTCACCACACTCTCTGAGCACAAGCAACAGTGGCCACAAGGCCAGTCCAAGAGATCACAAGTATATATAGCAAGAGTACAGACGAAGCAGGCAATAAACTCAAGCCTACACATGACTAGAACCTGTGTCAACAAGGCCTAACTGCACACAACACCTCTGGTGGTCACGAGGCGGAAGCGCCTTGGTGAAGATGTCTGCAGTGTTGGCCTCGGACTCCACAAACTCGAAGCGAGCCTGTCCACGTCTCTGCAACTCTCGCAGAAGAAAGTACCTGACGTGAATGTGCTTCACTCTGCTCTCCAGTCGCGGCTCACGACAGAGGAGGATCGACGCCTTGTTGTCAGTGAACAAGGTCGGTGCAGAGCTCGGCCGCTCACCAAGGTCGGCGAGCAAGAAGGTCAACCAACGCAACTCCTGTGCCGCCATGGCACCAGCGTAAATCTCAGCCTCAGCTGTAGAGGTCGAGACAGAAGAGGAGCGCGTGGAACGCCAGGAAACAGCTCCAGAACCCAGACTGAAACAGTACCCCTGAGTAGACCTGTGAGTCTCAGCGTCGTCAGCGTAAGAGGAGTCACAGTGACCAGTGAGTACGACAGACTGCTGCCCTCCAAGAACTAGCCCCACGCCTGATGTAGTCGCTAGGTACTTCGCCACCCTCACAGCTGCCGTCCAGTGAACAGGACGGTGTCTCCCTGGCGCAACAAAGCGCGCAAGGATGCTGAGAGGGAAGGCGAGGTCCGGGCGAGTACAAGTCATCAGGTACATGAGGCAACCCACAAGCTCTGCGTAGGGACCACTAGGCTCAAACGGCTCGTCAGGAAAGGGACCAGTGAGTCTGTGGTCAACAGCGAGAGGTGTGCGCTGTACGGTGGAGTGCTGAAGCCCGAACCGCTGAAGGACCTGCTGCACCATGTGTGACTGTGAGAGTGTAATGGTGCGAGCGGCTCTGTCCCTGGTGATCTGCAGGCCAAGGTAGTGGCGCAGCTCACCAAGATCAGTGCACGTGTGTCTCTTCTGCAGTTCGGACTTCACGTCTGCCAAAGCAACCCTGTCCGGAGTGGCGAAAACGAGGTCGTCGACGTAAACCAGAACAAAGAACGGTGTGGAGCCACGACGAACGAACAGCGACGGGTCGGCAGAAGACGGCTGGAACCCAAGGTCAGAGAGGGTAGAACGCAGAGTGTCGTGCCACTCACGAGGGGCCTGGCGAAGACCGTAAACAGGTCGCCTCAGCCTCCACTGGGTCCCAGGAGGGAAGGTGCCAGTGAAGGCCGAGGGACGACGCAACCAGACCTCCTCGTGTAGGCTGCCCTGAAGGAAAGCAGTGGAGAAGTCGAGAGAGTGTAACTCGTAGTCTCTCTGTGCTGCTACGTGTAGTAACACCCGAAGAGTGGTCATCTTCGGGGTAGGTGCGAAGGTCTGAAAGAAGTCAACTCCCTCGCGCTGACTGAAACCTCTAGCCACGTAGCGCGCCTTGAAGACCGGGGGAGATCCCGGTGGCCGCTTCACCCTGTAGATCCACATGCCGTCGACTACGTTCGCCCCAGGGGGGGGAACCTCATCGACATAGGTGCCTGTGGATCTGTAGGAGGCCATCTCTGCGTCCATGGCAGCTCTCCACTGAGAGGCCCAAGGCCCTGACACTGCCTCAGCGTAAGTGCGAGGAGTCGGAATGTCAAGGGCGTCGGGGTCACCCTCAGGGGCGAGGAGCATGGCACAGAGATGAGGGGAAGCGGCCGCCAGGAACTCTAGCTCAAACTGCCTGTCCTCTAGGGCGTCACAGCCAAGGGCAGACACACCCCCGACGGCCAGAGGACTGGTAGGAGGAGCAGCCACAAGCGTGGTGGCGTAGTCAAGGCGGCGGGTAGAGGCAAAGTCAGTAACTGCGGCAGTAAGAGCGGACACAGAGGACACAGAGGCACGAGGGTGAGTAACAAGAGAGGCGAGAACACGAGAGAGAACAGGACGGTACGTGCGGTAGTAGTCAGTGACAGGAGTAGGGAGCGACACAGTGAGGGCCGACTCAGGAGGAGACGGAAGCACAGACTGAGACGGACGAGGTGGACTAGAAAGAAGGAAGGCAATACGAAGGTCAGTGAAGGGAACAGGAGACGAGGGACGAGCACGAGGGGAGCGACGAGTAGCCCAAGAACGAGACGGAGGAGGAGAGGACAAAGGCGGAGAACTGGGGAAAACAGCGGGGGAGGAGTCAGGAGGAGGAAACGTGGGACCGTAGACAAGAGGAGAGGCGGAGGAGGGAGGAGAAGGGGAGGGGAGACCAAGGGTCCGAAGACCCGAGACAGGAGGAGGAAGTGGCTGCTGCTGCTGCTGCTGCTGCGACTGCTGCTGCTGCGGAAGCGGCTGCTGCTGGGACTGCTGCTCCTGCGGGTCCAGCTGCTGCTGCTGCTGCTGCTGCTGCTCCTGCGGCTCCAGCTGCTGCTGCTGCTCCTCCAGCCGCTGTAACTCCCTCTCCTCTCTCTCCAACGCCAGCTGCTCGTCACGGGCACGGCGAACACGAGCCTGGTGCCTAGTCGGGTAGGGGTGGGGGGGCGGAGTAGTGTCCGAAGCAGCGGTAGCTCCAGAGTCCACCCCCGAAGAACCAGGCGCACCACCCCCAGAGGCAGCACCAACACCAGCTCCAGACCCAGGCTCACCAGAACCCGAAGGAGGCGCACTCTCACCCCCAGTGTCCGCGCCACCAGCACCAGCTCCCGGACGACAAGAGTCCTCTGCACCCACCGGGTCAGCTCCAACTCCAGAACCAGAAACTCCAGCTCCAACTCCAGCTCCAACTCCAGCTCCAACTCCAGCTCCAACTCCACCACCCCCAGAACCAGAAACCGGTACAGGAACAGGCGCAGTACCAACCTCTCGAGAGCTAGCACCTGCGGCATGCTGCGAGGAGGACTGTGGGGAGGGAGGCTGTACCGGAGAGGCTACCGAAGGAGGAGGGGTAGCCTGGGACACACCCGACGGGGCTGGACCAGGGGGGGGAGGCTGTACCGGGGGAACTGGAGGGGGAGCGGCAGTCAGGAAGAGGGGGGGAGGAGGAACCTGGAGACCTCGACTGGGGTACCTGACGTAGTACGGAGTGGACTCCTCGAAACGGACGTCACGGGAGTCAAAGAACCGGTGAGAGGGAGGGTGGTAAAAGGTGAAGTCAGAGGAGTCCTCAGGGAAACCAAGGAAGACACAGGGGACGGCACGAGGCGAGAGCTTGTTCGCGGAGGTGTCGCGGACAAGAGCCAAGCACCCCCAGACACGAAACCGCGACGCAACACCAGGGGACCCTGTCCAAAGACTGGTCGGTGAAACCTCTGGTCGAGAGACACGTGGCCAGAGGTTCAGCTGGTGCGCGGCGTACCTGACCGCGTAGGGCCACAGAAAATGGGGGGCACAGGCGTGAGTCAGGGAGGTGCGGGCGATCTCCATGACCAGGCCTATGCGGCGCTCAGCAACCCCATTCTGCTGTGGGGACTCTGGAAGCGTCCAGGACTGACGAATGCCCTGCTCGCGACAGAATCCAGCGAGAATGCCGGAGCGAAACTCACCCCCACGGTCGGAGTGGAGGCAGCTGACACGACGACCACGAGTGTCCTCGGTGGTGAGCAACCACCTGATCAGCGTAGAAGTCACCTCAGACTTCTTCGCCAGAGGGAACACTGTGGTGTAGCGGGAGAAGTCGTCAACGACCACCAGAAAGTAGCGCTCACGCTCAGGGCCTAGACGAGGGGCGGGGCCCCAGACGTCCAAGTGAAGCGTCTCAAAAGGCTCGGTGGCCGGACGAAGGGAGGAGGAGTGAGGGGCGGCGCGCAGCCGACCCTCGACGCAGGGACCACACGGCGGCGCAAGCGAAGGCGGCAGCGACGGCAAGACACGTGGGAGGCCTAGGACAAGACGCTGACTAGACATAGCGCGGAGACGAGGAAGGGACGGGTGCCCCATCCGGTGGTGCCACAGAACGGTGGGGTGGGCAAGCGACCGGCAGGAGCACGACGCAGCGACTGGAGCAGACGTAGGAACCTGACACGACACAGACACCTGGGGGGACGAAGCAACCTGGTGAGACGCGGGGACCCGAACGGGGGGGGGAACCGGGGGCAGTGGCAGTAGGGGCGGCTGCTGGTGCGACCGCTGGTGCAGCTGCTGCTGCTGCTGCGGCTGCGGCTGCTGCTGCTGCTGCGGCTGCTGCTGCGGCGCACGCGGGCCAGTGTGAAGAGTGTAGAGACCTGAGCCCGGCTCAGCAGTAAAGGTAGCAAGAGGCTGGTAAGAGTCTCCGTCAACACACACCGCAGTCTCTCCAGAAGGCTCAAACCACACACCCACGTGCTGACTCACGAGGGGTCGCACGCCCACCAAGTTCCGGGAGAACGAGGGGACGTGAAACCCAGTGAGAGACCCGGAGGGAGCAGCAGGACACGGTAAAGTGGTAGTGTGACGTGCAGTGACTGGTCCCGTAGTGGGATCAGCCAAAGCCACAGAAACAGGCGCAGGAAGTGGTGTAAGTGTCGTGCTGTCCCGGAAGAAGCAGTGTGAGGCTCCAGAGTCCAGCGTGAACGACAGCGAAGCGTCCTCTGAGGTAGTCGCTGGTCTAGAGTCTACACAAGAACCTACACTAGCAACAGGCAACTGAGCAAGACTAGCACCTAAGCTAACAACACCAGAGTAAACAGAGTCAGAAACACTAGAGTCAACAACAGCATACATAGCATGAGGAGCACCAATCAGATCAACTAACTGCTCAGCAGACATGCCCCACAGAGCGGAGCCGTAGCGCTGAACCAGAGGAAGCCAGTCAAGAGCAGGACCGCCAACCCCGTAGGCCAACCGGACCGTGTCAGTGAGCTGAGCAAAGCACTGACCAGGGGGGTGAAAGCGGCCACAAGGGTGGCCCCGACGAGGACCTGTCAGAACCTGATAGTTGCAGGGAGGGTAAGAAGCACCGCGCTGGGGCTGACGCAGCCCCGACCCCGGAGCCAGCTGCTGACGCTGCTGCTGCTGAGGCTGGCGGGAGGAAAGGGGCTGCTGCTGCTGCTGAAGGTGCTGCTGACGCTGAGCCTGGTACCACGCCGCTGCTCCACCTAGCGGGGTCGGCAGTACAGGAGGCGACTGACGAGCTCGGGGGTCGCCGCCACCAGCAGGCGCAGTGGAGTCACCAGCCGCTGCACGAGGGGTCTCTCCAGACGCTGCACTCCCACCACCGCCAGTCGCAACAGCACCCCCACTACCTCCGCTACCTCCACCTCCACCTCCACCAGAACTACCTTTCTTGCCCCCCTTGCCGCGGGACCGCGACGCAGTCGTAACAGCAGCCGCAGTCGCGTCAGTAGCGGCAGTGGCGAGAGAGGCAGTGAAGGTGGGTAACTGCGGGACTGTGCACCCGTGGAAGAGTGGGGGGGACACAGTACCAGAGGCGGCAGCTACCGAGCGAAGGTTGCTCTCGACGTCCTTGAGTGCAGACTCAAGGACCTCGATAGTCAGCTCACTAGGGTGCTTCAGCAGAAGCGCGTCACGAACGGAGGCTAGGCGGTCAGGGAGGCTAGTGGCGATGAAATAGACAGTAATCGCCATGGGGGGAGGAAGCAGTGCAAGCTGTGCCTCAGTGCAAGCAGCGCGGTAACTAGCGTCGAGCGAGCGGAGGTGAGCGATCAAGTCAGCAGAGCGCTCAAACGAGGCGAGATCAGGAAACAGGAACGGGAGGAAAAGACGGCCAAGAGAGACCGTAGCGGGAGTAGAGTAGCGGGCCTTAATCGCAGTGAGGTACGCAGCAGCGGTGCGAACCTGAGTAAAGTGGACCTCCTCTGACTCAGGGAGGAGGCTGCTGAGTGCGATGCAGGCCGCAGCGTCACGCGACGTCCAAGCCGTCCGGTCAGCGCGCTGACGGGCAAAGCGAGCCGTAGCAGCGTCGTCAGGGGCAGAGCCTAAAGCTGTAGGCTCGGGGGGCTCGGGGAGGTCACCAGTAGCGTGCGACCAGAGGGTCTCGCCCCCCTGGACCTGACTCTCAAACAGACGGCGAGCGCGAAGAAGCCAGACGGAAAAGTCAAGTGGTCTACCGTCAGCGTCGAAACGAAGAACTCGCGGAGTCGCCATAGTGAGAACTAACGCGAACGAACAGGCGAGTAACAACCGGGGAGAAGAGGCAAATTAGGGTTCAGGTGGGAAGGGGACTCAGTCGCAGCGGAAGAGCGGGCTAGGGCGACGGGCCAGGGCGTAGGGTAGGGCGACGGGCTAGGGCGTAGGGTAGGGCGACGGGCCAGGGCGTAGGGTAGGGCGACGGGCCAGGGCGTAGGGTAGGGCGACGGGCCAGGGCGTAGGGTAGGGCGACGGGCCAGGGCGTAGGGTAGGGCGACGGGCCAGGGCGTAGGGTAGGGCGACGGGCCAGGGCGTAGGGTAGGGCGACGGGCCAGGGCGTAGGGTAGGGCAACGGGCCAGGGCGTAGGGACGGGACAGGGCGACGCGACGGGGCAGGGCGGCGCGATGGGGCAGGGTGACGGGACGGGGCAGGGCGACGCGACGGGGCAGGGCGACGCGACGGGGCAGGGTGACGGGACGGGGCAGGGCGACGCGACGGGGCAGGGCGACTGGACGGGGGGGAAAGGGCGGGCACGACGTGACGGGGGGAACGGGCGCGACGCGACGGGGGGAAAGAGCGCTAGGCGACGGGGGGAAAGGGCGCGACGCGACGGGGGGGGGGGGGGGGGGGGGGGGGAAAGGGCGCTAGGCGACGGGGAGAAAGGGCGCTAAGCGACGGGGGAGAGGGCGCTAGGCTCGGTACTAGGCGCGGTAACAACAGAACCGGTACGAACGAGAGGTAGGATCAGGCTCGGGAGGGACGAACGGAGAACGGAGGAACGGGATCCCACAGGATCCTAACCTAGCTGATACCATGTCAAAGTGAGGAATGATGATTCCATTGATGTTGGTTGGGGTACATATAACAAACCCTAACTTCTGTACCCCCTAAGACAAACCTCACTACAGGCTACAACATTTGACACCTTCCTGGAAGTTATTGATCGTGTCTGATCGAGGCAACCCGAGGAGAAACCGAGACACGTCCTCCTTAATACATTTCCCCCTTGCAACCACACCACATGCTCATGAGATTAACAGCTTGGAATTTGATTCAGACAAGGACATTATCAGGAAAACACCAAAAAGGATTCCCAGTAGCTATTTGTCAAAATGAGGAATGATGATGCCATTGATGTTGGTTGGGGTACATATGACAAACCCTAACTTCTGTACCCCCTAAGACAAACCTCACTACAGGCTACAACATTTGACACACCCCCATAGCCTAAGTGAGGGGTGTTAAGCAAAATAAAAAGAGTACGGTCACAAGACCAGTCCAAAAGAAAACAAAGCTCAGGGTGGATCACAACGTCACCACACTCTCTGAGCACAAGCAACAGTGGCCACAAGGCCAGTCCAAGAGATCACAAGTATATATAGCAAGAGTACAGACGAAGCAGGCAATAAACTCAAGCCTACACATGACTAGAACCTGTGTCAACAAGGCCTAACTGCACACAACACCTCTGGTGGTCACGAGGCGGAAGCGCCTTGGTGAAGATGTCTGCAGTGTTGGCCTCGGACTCCACAAACTCGAAGCGAGCCTGTCCACGTCTCTGCAACTCTCGCAGAAGAAAGTACCTGACGTGAATGTGCTTCACTCTGCTCTCCAGTCGCGGCTCACGACAGAGGAGGATCGACGCCTTGTTGTCAGTGAACAAGGTCGGTGCAGAGCTCGGCCGCTCACCAAGGTCGGCGAGCAAGAAGGTCAACCAACGCAACTCCTGTGCCGCCATGGCACCAGCGTAAATCTCAGCCTCAGCTGTAGAGGTCGAGACAGAAGAGGAGCGCGTGGAACGCCAGGAAACAGCTCCAGAACCCAGACTGAAACAGTACCCCTGAGTAGACCTGTGAGTCTCAGCGTCGTCAGCGTAAGAGGAGTCACAGTGACCAGTGAGTACGACAGACTGCTGCCCTCCAAGAACTAGCCCCACGCCTGATGTAGTCGCTAGGTACTTCGCCACCCTCACAGCTGCCGTCCAGTGAACAGGACGGTGTCTCCCTGGCGCAACAAAGCGCGCAAGGATGCTGAGAGGGAAGGCGAGGTCCGGGCGAGTACAAGTCATCAGGTACATGAGGCAACCCACAAGCTCTGCGTAGGGACCACTAGGCTCAAACGGCTCGTCAGGAAAGGGACCAGTGAGTCTGTGGTCAACAGCGAGAGGTGTGCGCTGTACGGTGGAGTGCTGAAGCCCGAACCGCTGAAGGACCTGCTGCACCATGTGTGACTGTGAGAGTGTAATGGTGCGAGCGGCTCTGTCCCTGGTGATCTGCAGGCCAAGGTAGTGGCGCAGCTCACCAAGATCAGTGCACGTGTGTCTCTTCTGCAGTTCGGACTTCACGTCTGCCAAAGCAACCCTGTCCGGAGTGGCGAAAACGAGGTCGTCGACGTAAACCAGAACAAAGAACGGTGTGGAGCCACGACGAACGAACAGCGACGGGTCGGCAGAAGACGGCTGGAACCCAAGGTCAGAGAGGGTAGAACGCAGAGTGTCGTGCCACTCACGAGGGGCCTGGCGAAGACCGTAAACAGGTCGCCTCAGCCTCCACTGGGTCCCAGGAGGGAAGGTGCCAGTGAAGGCCGAGGGACGACGCAACCAGACCTCCTCGTGTAGGCTGCCCTGAAGGAAAGCAGTGGAGAAGTCGAGAGAGTGTAACTCGTAGTCTCTCTGTGCTGCTACGTGTAGTAACACCCGAAGAGTGGTCATCTTCGGGGTAGGTGCGAAGGTCTGAAAGAAGTCAACTCCCTCGCGCTGACTGAAACCTCTAGCCACGTAGCGCGCCTTGAAGACCGGGGGAGATCCCGGTGGCCGCTTCACCCTGTAGATCCACATGCCGTCGACTACGTTCGCCCCAGGGGGGGGAACCTCATCGACATAGGTGCCTGTGGATCTGTAGGAGGCCATCTCTGCGTCCATGGCAGCTCTCCACTGAGAGGCCCAAGGCCCTGACACTGCCTCAGCGTAAGTGCGAGGAGTCGGAATGTCAAGGGCGTCGGGGTCACCCTCAGGGGCGAGGAGCATGGCACAGAGATGAGGGGAAGCGGCCGCCAGGAACTCTAGCTCAAACTGCCTGTCCTCTAGGGCGTCACAGCCAAGGGCAGACACACCCCCGACGGCCAGAGGACTGGTAGGAGGAGCAGCCACAAGCGTGGTGGCGTAGTCAAGGCGGCGGGTAGAGGCAAAGTCAGTAACTGCGGCAGTAAGAGCGGACACAGAGGACACAGAGGCACGAGGGTGAGTAACAAGAGAGGCGAGAACACGAGAGAGAACAGGACGGTACGTGCGGTAGTAGTCAGTGACAGGAGTAGGGAGCGACACAGTGAGGGCCGACTCAGGAGGAGACGGAAGCACAGACTGAGACGGACGAGGTGGACTAGAAAGAAGGAAGGCAATACGAAGGTCAGTGAAGGGAACAGGAGACGAGGGACGAGCACGAGGGGAGCGACGAGTAGCCCAAGAACGAGACGGAGGAGGAGAGGACAAAGGCGGAGAACTGGGGAAAACAGCGGGGGAGGAGTCAGGAGGAGGAAACGTGGGACCGTAGACAAGAGGAGAGGCGGAGGAGGGAGGAGAAGGGGAGGGGAGACCAAGGGTCCGAAGACCCGAGACAGGAGGAGGAAGTGGCTGCTGCTGCTGCTGCTGCGACTGCTGCTGCTGCGGAAGCGGCTGCTGCTGGGACTGCTGCTCCTGCGGGTCCAGCTGCTGCTGCTGCTGCTGCTGCTCCTGCGGCTCCAGCTGCTGCTGCTGCTCCTCCAGCCGCTGTAACTCCCTCTCCTCTCTCTCCAACGCCAGCTGCTCGTCACGGGCACGGCGAACACGAGCCTGGTGCCTAGTCGGGTAGGGGTGGGGGGGCGGAGTAGTGTCCGAAGCAGCGGTAGCTCCAGAGTCCACCCCCGAAGAACCAGGCGCACCACCCCCAGAGGCAGCACCAACACCAGCTCCAGACCCAGGCTCACCAGAACCCGAAGGAGGCGCACTCTCACCCCCAGTGTCCGCGCCACCAGCACCAGCTCCCGGACGACAAGAGTCCTCTGCACCCACCGGGTCAGCTCCAACTCCAGAACCAGAAACTCCAGCTCCAACTCCAGCTCCAACTCCAGCTCCAACTCCAGCTCCAACTCCACCACCCCCAGAACCAGAAACCGGTACAGGAACAGGCGCAGTACCAACCTCTCGAGAGCTAGCACCTGCGGCATGCTGCGAGGAGGACTGTGGGGAGGGAGGCTGTACCGGAGAGGCTACCGAAGGAGGAGGGGTAGCCTGGGACACACCCGACGGGGCTGGACCAGGGGGGGGAGGCTGTACCGGGGGAACTGGAGGGGGAGCGGCAGTCAGGAAGAGGGGGGGAGGAGGAACCTGGAGACCTCGACTGGGGTACCTGACGTAGTACGGAGTGGACTCCTCGAAACGGACGTCACGGGAGTCAAAGAACCGGTGAGAGGGAGGGTGGTAAAAGGTGAAGTCAGAGGAGTCCTCAGGGAAACCAAGGAAGACACAGGGGACGGCACGAGGCGAGAGCTTGTCCGCGGAGGTGTCGCGGACAAGAGCCAAGCACCCCCAGACACGAAACCGCGACGCAACACCAGGGGACCCTGTCCAAAGACTGGTCGGTGAAACCTCTGGTCGAGAGACACGTGGCCAGAGGTTCAGCTGGTGCGCGGCGTACCTGACCGCGTAGGGCCACAGAAAATGGGGGGCACAGGCGTGAGTCAGGGAGGTGCGGGCGATCTCCATGACCAGGCCTATGCGGCGCTCAGCAACCCCATTCTGCTGTGGGGACTCTGGAAGCGTCCAGGACTGACGAATGCCCTGCTCGCGACAGAATCCAGCGAGAATGCCGGAGCGAAACTCACCCCCACGGACGGAGTGGAGGCAGCTGACACGACGACCACGAGTGTCCTCGGTGGTGAGCAACCACCTGATCAGCGTAGAAGTCACCTCAGACTTCTTCGCCAGAGGGAACACTGTGGTGTAGCGGGAGAAGTCGTCAACGACCACCAGAAAGTAGCGCTCACGCTCAGGGCCTAGACGAGGGGCGGGGCCCCAGACGTCCAAGTGAAGCGTCTCAAAAGGCTCGGTGGCCGGACGAAGGGAGGAGGAGTGAGGGGCGGCGCGCAGCCGACCCTCGACGCAGGGACCACACGGCGGCGCAAGCGAAGGCGGCAGCGACGGCAAGACACGTGGGAGGCCTAGGACAAGACGCTGACTAGACATAGCGCGCAGACGAGGAAGGGACGGGTGCCCCATCCGGTGGTGCCACAGAACGGTGGGGTGGGCAAGCGACCGGCAGGAGCACGACGCAGCGACTGGAGCAGACGTAGGAACCTGACACGACACAGACACCTGGGGGGACGAAGCAACCTGGTGAGACGCGGGGACCCGAACGGGGGGGGGAACCGGGGGCAGTGGCAGTAGGGGCGGCTGCTGGTGCGACCGCTGGTGCAGCTGCTGCTGCTGCTGCGGCTGCGGCTGCTGCTGCTGCTGCGGCTGCTGCTGCGGCGCACGCGGGCCAGTGTGAAGAGTGTAGAGACCTGAGCCCGGCTCAGCAGTAAAGGTAGCAAGAGGCTGGTAAGAGTCTCCGTCAACACACACCGCAGTCTCTCCAGAAGGCTCAAACCACACACCCACGTGCTGACTCACGAGGGGTCGCACGCCCACCAAGTTCCGGGAGAACGAGGGGACGTGAAACCCAGTGAGAGACCCGGAGGGAGCAGCAGGACACGGTAAAGTGGTAGTGTGACGTGCAGTGACTGGTCCCGTAGTGGGATCAGCCAAAGCCACAGAAACAGGCGCAGGAAGTGGTGTAAGTGTCGTGCTGTCCCGGAAGAAGCAGTGTGAGGCTCCAGAGTCCAGCGTGAACGACAGCGAAGCGTCCTCTGAGGTAGTCGCTGGTCTAGAGTCTACACAAGAACCTACACTAGCAACAGGCAACTGAGCAAGACTAGCACCTAAGCTAACAACACCAGAGTAAACAGAGTCAGAAACACTAGAGTCAACAACAGCATACATAGCATGAGGAGCACCAATCAGATCAACTAACTGCTCAGCAGACATGCCCCACAGAGCGGAGCCGTAGCGCTGAACCAGAGGAAGCCAGTCAAGAGCAGGACCGCCAACCCCGTAGGCCAACCGGACCGTGTCAGTGAGCTGAGCAAAGCACTGACCAGGGGGGTGAAAGCGGCCACAAGGGTGGCCCCGACGAGGACCTGTCAGAACCTGATAGTTGCAGGGAGGGTAAGAAGCACCGCGCTGGGGCTGACGCAGCCCCGACCCCGGAGCCAGCTGCTGACGCTGCTGCTGCTGAGGCTGGCGGGAGGAAAGGGGCTGCTGCTGCTGCTGAAGGTGCTGCTGACGCTGAGCCTGGTACCACGCCGCTGCTCCACCTAGCGGGGTCGGCAGTACAGGAGGCGACTGACGAGCTCGGGGGTCGCCGCCACCAGCAGGCGCAGTGGAGTCACCAGCCGCTGCACGAGGGGTCTCTCCAGACGCTGCACTCCCACCACCGCCAGTCGCAACAGCACCCCCACTACCTCCGCTACCTCCACCTCCACCTCCACCAGAACTACCTTTCTTGCCCCCCTTGCCGCGGGACCGCGACGCAGTCGTAACAGCAGCCGCAGTCGCGTCAGTAGCGGCAGTGGCGAGAGAGGCAGTGAAGGTGGGTAACTGCGGGACTGTGCACCCGTGGAAGAGTGGGGGGGACACAGTACCAGAGGCGGCAGCTACCGAGCGAAGGTTGCTCTCGACGTCCTTGAGTGCAGACTCAAGGACCTCGATAGTCAGCTCACTAGGGTGCTTCAGCAGAAGCGCGTCACGAACGGAGGCTAGGCGGTCAGGGAGGCTAGTGGCGATGAAATAGACAGTAATCGCCATGGGGGGAGGAAGCAGTGCAAGCTGTGCCTCAGTGCAAGCAGCGCGGTAACTAGCGTCGAGCGAGCGGAGGTGAGCGATCAAGTCAGCAGAGCGCTCAAACGAGGCGAGATCAGGAAACAGGAACGGGAGGAAAAGACGGCCAAGAGAGACAGTAGCGGGAGTAGAGTAGCGGGCCTTAATCGCAGTGAGGTACGCAGCAGCGGTGCGAACCTGAGTAAAGTGGACCTCCTCTGACTCAGGGAGGAGGCTGCTGAGTGCGATGCAGGCCGCAGCGTCACGCGACGTCCAAGCCGTCCGGTCAGCGCGCTGACGGGCAAAGCGAGCCGTAGCAGCGTCGTCAGGGGCAGAGCCTAAAGCTGTAGGCTCGGGGGGCTCGGGGAGGTCACCAGTAGCGTGCGACCAGAGGGTCTCGCCCCCCTGGACCTGACTCTCTAACAGACGGCGAGCGCGAAGAAGCCAGACGGAAAAGTCAAGTGGTCTACCGTCAGCGTCGAAACGAAGAACTCGCGGAGTCGCCATAGTGAGAACTAACGCGAACGAACAGGCGAGTAACAACCGGGGAGAAGAGGCAAATTAGGGTTCAGGTGGGAAGGGGACTCAGTCGCAGCGGAAGAGCGGGCTAGGGCGACGGGCCAGGGCGTAGGGTAGGGCGACGGGCTAGGGCGTAGGGTAGGGCGACGGGCCAGGGCGTAGGGTAGGGCGACGGGCCAGGGCGTAGGGTAGGGCGACGGGCCAGGGCGTAGGGTAGGGCGACGGGCCAGGGCGTAGGGTAGGGCGACGGGCCAGGGCGTAGGGTAGGGCGACGGGCCAGGGCGTAGGGTAGGGCGACGGGCCAGGGCGTAGGGACGGGACAGGGCGACGCGACGGGGCAGGGCGGCGCGATGGGGCAGGGTGACGGGACGGGGCAGGGCGACGCGACGGGGCAGGGCGACGCGATGGGGCAGGGTGACGGGACGGGGCAGGGCGACGCGACGGGGCGGGGCGACGGGACGGGGCAGGGCGACGCGACGGGACAGGGCGACGGGACGGGGGGGAAAGGGCGGGCACGACGTGACGGGGGGAACGGGCGCGACGCGACGGGGGGAAAGAGCGCTAGGCGACGGGGGGAAAGGGCGCGACGCGACGGGGGGGGGGGGGGGGGGGGGGGGGGGGGGGGAAGGGCGCTAGGCGACGGGGAGAAAGGGCGCTAAGCGACGGGGGAGAGGGCGCTAGGCTCGGTACTAGGCGCGGTAACAACGGAACCGGTACGAACGAGAGGTAGGATCAGGCTCGGGAGGGACGAACGGAGAACGGAGGAACGGGATCCCACAGGATCCTAACCTAGCTAATACCATGTCAAAATGAGGAATGATGATGCCATTGATGTTGGTTGGGGTACATATGACAAACCCTAACTTCTGTACCCCCTAAGACAAACCTCACTACAGGCTACAACATTTGACACTATTCTATCACCTAACCACCTCCCACCCATCAAAGTAGGTCTTTCCTTTGATTCCCCTAACAGCATTAATAACGGACTTGAACAATGAATAGGTTCTGAAAAAGGCAGTCAGGAGGAGGTACTGTCTCAAAGAAAGCTCCACTGACACTATATCAGCAGCAGCAGCCGCAGCAGGAACTGAAGCCGAAGGTTGCACATCGGATGAAATAGGGCGGTTGGCACGTGAACCTGATCGCACCGCTCTCAACACCTGCAACGCCTTCGACGGCTGCAATGGCTGCACTTGCAATGGCCGTTCCAGCTCCCGTACAGCCTCCTCATCCTCCAGTCCTCCCAATTTACCTTCCCTCATCTCACTTCCCCCAATCTCCATGCTTCCATCCCTCCTTTCTCCCTGATCGCCTTCCATACCTTTCATTCCCTTGGCTGCACCTATCAGCCCCTCAACTTTCCCAACCGCACACCTCTCCAACTCCCGACCTACACGGGAAATCTTTCTTAGCAACCCTTCCTCTCCTTCCACCGGAAACAGCTTCCCCAGACCTTTTCGCCTGGCCCGCTCCCTTGCGACTCGTAGCAAAACAGCCTCTTCGCCACCACTCCCTTCCTTCCTCTCCCTCCTGTCCTTTCCTCCTCCTCCTCCTGCTGCTCCTGCTCTTACTGCTGCTGCGGCTGCTGACAGTGCTATGTGTTCCGCTGCCGATTCTTCTACCCCCAGGCTTGTTCTTTGAGGAGTAGAGGTGGAAAACAGTGCGGTGGGCTGAGGTACAGTGGGGTGGGGTACGATGGTGGAAGAGCCTGGGTGAGAGAAGACAGGGATGAGAATGGTGGTGGGTGGATAAACGGGGTGTGGAGGTGTGTAGTGCGGTGCTTGCAGCAATTGGGAGAGTGAGTCGCGCAGGGAGCGAGGTGAGGGAGACGGGAGAGGGAGAGTGGAGGTAAGTGGGTTGGTAGAGGAGGAGGAAGAGGAAGAGGAAGCGGAAGAGAAAGAGGACAAGGAGGTGGGTGGAGTGGTGGGAGCTGCTAGGGATTGGGACTTGTGAGCTGGGGACAGGGGAGGAATGGAGGATGCAGGTGATTCAGATTGAGCGGATTGAGATTGACATTGAGAATGCGGAAGGGGAAGGGGAGAGGATGGTAAGAGGCTGCCCGCAGAGCCTGCTGCTATTTCTGCTACTGCTGCAGCTGCTGCCATTACTGCATCAGGCGGGAACGATGGGACTGAGGAAGAGGAGCGGATGGAAGAGGAAGACAGGGAGGAGGAAGAGACGGGAGAGGAAGACTGGAAAGCAGGGGTTCTGCTCTCTTGCGAGGAGACGATGGGAGGGATGGCTTGTGACGGATCTGGCGAGGATGCTTGTAGTGAGGATACAGGGTTAGCAGCAGGCGTGGGGCGGGAGAGGAAGGGCAAATGCGCTGCCTCTACTGCTTGCGCTTGTGCATGTTCTGAAGGCAACAGCCTCGTCAGAAGTGTTGACCCAGGAGTTGAAGGGAGAGTGTGAGGAGAGAGGGAACTGGGACGTACGAAAGGAGGGGTTGGTGGTGTGGGAAGCGACGGAGGAGGAGAGGCAGGAGAGGAGGAAGATAAAGCAGTAGCAGTAGAAGCAGCAGCAGGAGCAGGAGCAGAAGCAGAAGCAGAAGCAGAAGTAGGAGTGGCACGAATGGCAGGCGTGGCCGGGATGGTGGCAGAAGCAGTGCAGCTCTCCTTGATATGCTGCAAAGTAACCACACGATTACCATTGTTGCTTCTGCTGCTGCCGCTGCTTCTGCCGCTGCCGCTGCTGCTGCTGCTGCTGCTGCTGCTGCTGCTGCTGCTGCTGCTGCTGCTGCTGCTGCTGCTGCTGCCGGTACCATTGTTCCGGGCAACCTTCTGCTTCGGTTGCAACTGAACCAATCTGGTCAAGAGCGAATCAAGAAAGGATTCCTTTCCTTCCCCTCCCCATCTCCCAGCGCTCCTTTCCTCTTCCTCCTTGCCCTCCTCCTTCCCCGCTCCCTTCCCCTTCTCCGTGGGAGGAAGAGGAGGAGGAGAGGCAAGCGGAGGAGCGGGAGGAAGAGAAACAGGTGGGCCGGTCTGCGAGCAGATGAGCTTGTGGTCCACTTTACCGCCATCGATGAACCGTAGCATGGCATGCACCTGCCACGTGCCCGTGTGACCGTATGGCAGGGTGGGTCCCAACACGACTGCGTCAAGTGGGTCACCTGGGGTTGTGTGAAAGATGGGAGTGGGGAAAGGGGAAAAGAGGCTATCGTTCCGCTAGTGCGCCTCCCCCCACGAGACGATGAACCGTAGCCTGGCATGCACCTGCCACGTGCCCGTGTGACCGTACGGCAGGGCGGGTCCCAACACGACAGCACCCAATGGGTCGCCTGCACGAGGGGTTGGGAGGGGAGAAGCGGAGGGGCAAGAGATGGGGAGAGGGAATGGGGGAAGGTAGGGGTGCCAGGATATGCACTTGCCACAGGCCCCTGTGGCCGCATGGCAGGGAGGGTCCCATCCCAACACCACTGCGTCATGCGGCTCTCCTGGAAGGGTAGTGGAGAGGGGAGATGGGACGGTGGGAAGACGGGCGGGATGAGAAGCGGCAGGCGATGGGCAGGGGGGATGGGGGCATATGGCATGTGCGGGACCCACAGAAGGGGGGCACGGCGCGTGAAGGGGGGCAGTGCGTGAAGGGGCACAGTTCGTGAAGGGGCACAGTACGTGAAGGGGCACGGTGCGTAAGGGGCACGGTGCGTAAGGGGCACGGTGCGTAAGGGGCACGGTGCGTAAGGGGCACGGCACCTGCGTATGCACGCTACACACAAACCCATCACCACCACGCAGGAGGCAACACGCTTACCATGCCGTACCGCACTGCACCGCACTGCACCATACCATCCAGGGCGCGGATAGAAGGCAGGGAGCCATAGTCGAAGGGGCAGGGCACGCAGCCAACGTAGTCAATGGCGCAGTCAGGGTGCAACATGCAGGCAACACACATACCGCTCATCACCGCACTGCTCTGCACCGTGCCACACTGTACCGTACTATACCGCACCGCACCGTACCGTCGAGACCGAGGATGGAGGGCACGGAGTCGTAGTTGAAGGGGCAGGGCACACAGCCAACGTAGTCAATGGCGCTGTCGGGGTGCAACATGCAGGCACCAGACAGACCTGTACCACACCGTAGTGCACCGTACCGCACTGTACCACGTCGTACCGTCCAGGGCGAGGATGGAGGGAACAGAGCCGTAGTTGAAGGGGCAGGGTACGCAGCCAACGTAGTCAATGGCGCCGTCAGGATGGCGCTTGACGAAGCTGCCCTTGGGTACCTCCACCACCACCTGCACGAAGCGAGGTACGAAGATCTGCGGAGAGGGGGGAGAAGGGAAACGATGGGCGGAGAAGGTACAGAGAGAGGGAATCAAGAAATTGCCGTGAGTGGAGAGGGAGAGGAGAGGCTTGACGAAGCTGCCCTTGGGCACCTCCACCACCACCTGCACGAAGCATGGCACGAAGATCTGAGGACGGGAGGAGGGGGAGGGGAAGGTAGAGAGCGAGGGGACCAAGAGGTTGCTGTGAGTCAAGGCGCTTGACGAAGCTGCCCTTGGGTACTTCCACCACCACCTGCACGAAGCGAGGTACAAAGAGGGTGCCAAGAGGAAAGGATAGTTGAGGGGCTTGACGAAGCTGCCCTTGGGCACCTTCACCACCACCTGCACGAAACGTGGTGCGAATATCTGGGGAATAAGGAGGAGGAGAGGGGGGCGAGAGGGGAAATGAGAAACCACAATGTTGCATTTACCACCCACCTGTACGAAGCGCGGTATGAAGATATGGAACGCGGGGAGAGAAGCAGGGGGAAGGAGGAAAGGGGAGACATGGGGGAGGAAAGGGGAGACATGGGGGAGGAAAGGGGAGACATGGGGGAGGGAAGGGGAGTGGAGGGGAGGTGCTGGGAGGGACGGAAAATGGAAGGGTGTTCCGAAAAGGCAGGCGAAACGGAAGGACCTGTGGCGCGGCGAGGCGGTGCGTTAGCGGAGCAACGAACCAGCATGGATTCTTCTAGAAAACACCATGCAACGTCCTTTCTCTCCCGAAAGTTTTTTTAGGCGCCGCTTTTCTTTCCGGAAAGAATGGACAGAGCTGTGAGAGGGAAACAGCTTACATGAACGATCTGCCGTTGTTTGCGGGGAGACGACGGCGGCGCGTCATTGGCGGAATCGAAGGTCCAATCAGAAGGCCAACCCGGGGACTTGGGGCTCTGTGACGTCACATCCAACGATTTGTCTCTGGACTTATTGCTAGAATTCTTAATGGATATCCCATTCCTCGCTAAGTTGGTCGCGGCTGACACGGAGGCGGCCGTTGCGACCGCAGTCGCCTGGGGGACGGATAAATTTGACCCCATAACAGGCTGGCCGTCGGATATTCAGGCACCTCGCAACTGGCTGGAGGTCAGGTATTTTAGCTGCTAAAACTGGAGGAACGGTGGCTGATTCAAGAATTAGACCGTTTGCCTTGGACGCCTAATTTCGGCCTAGAAAAATAAACGCTTCGAAGCAAGGTTCGGTACAAGAAAGACTATTGGTGAGCGGAACAGTGCTGCGAAAGTACGTAGTGTTTTGGCGACAGTCGCAACAGTCGCCGCCAAGTGCGGAGGGATAAGGAAAGGTGCATGGGGACGGGGTTTGGGAGACTGGGTTCGAGTTAGTACGCGCTTAAGTGAATGGATAGGGCGACAACTACACTTTCTTATACGACGATGATGAAATTATGATTAAGTTATTCAGTATTTCATGCAAGCTGCCATTTTTTGTGTGCAGCAATGACGTAGCTCTATTTGGCTCTTGCTCCCTCTGTTTCACCCTTGCTCCCTCTGTTTCACCCTTGCTCCCTCTGTTTCACTCTTGCTCCCTCTGTTTCACCCTTGCTCCCTCTGTTTCACCCTTGCTCCCTCTGTTTCACCCTTGCTCCCTCTGTTTCACTCTTGCTCCCTCTGTTTCACCCTTGCTCCCTCTGTTTCACCCTTGCTCCCTCTGTTTCACCCTTGCTCCCTCTGTTTCACCCTTGCTTCCTCTGTTTCACCCTTGCTCCCTCTGTTTCACCCTTGCTCCCTCTGTTTCACTCTTGCTCCCTCTGTTTCACCCTTGCTCCCTCTGTTTCACCCTTGCTCCCTCTGTTTCACCCTTGCTCCCTCTGTTTCACCCTTGCTCCCTCTGTTTCACCCTTGCTCCCTATGTTTCACCCTTGCTCCCTCCGTTTCACCCTTGCTCCCTCTGTTTGACTCTTGCTCCCTCTGTTTCACTCTTGCTCCCTCTGTTTCACCCTTGCTCCCTCTGTTTCACTCTTGCTCCCTCTGTTTCACCCTTGCTTCCTCTGTTTCACCCTTGCTCCCTCTGTTTCACCCTTGCTCCCTCTATTTCACCCTTGCTCCCCTCTGTTTCACCCTTGCTCCCTCGGTTTCACCCTTGCTCCCTCTGTTTCACCCTTGCTCCCTCTGTTTTGTTGGGCTGAAACGCCCTATGATCTTTAGTAGAGTTAAAGTCTGAGTAGGATAATGTAATAGCGGAAGCATTGAATAAAAGTCCTTGAACCACCTTGCGCTGGTATGTGAGGGCAAAGTAAAGTTGATTAAAACAAGCAAATATAAAGGTTTATATAAGAGTACAAGGAATACGAATAGGTATAATTAAACTGTTTTACTGTTGCGGTTCGATACAGTGCGACTCGGGCAACTGCTCAATGTCGAGTCAGTTGTATGTCCTTGCTGTCGCGCTGCATCTGTCAAGTCAAAAGGTCGCTGACCTTTGACCTTCGTGTAACCTCCAGCGGTTACTTTAACTTCCGATGGTTGACTCGCGATGCTTCGATTTGAGCTGCTTCGCTTGTGTCATGCGTTTCGACACGACAGAGGCGTTTAAGACTTGTTGTTCCCAACACTCCCCTTCGCTTCTGGAGTGTCGCTGATGGTGACGTGGCTTTGTCCGGTCAGCAGCATGCAGTACTCGAACTTCTGTTTTCCGAGCTTCTTGGTCAAGTAGTCGGCTGCCATCTTGGACGTGGGACAGTAGGATAGTTCGAGTTTCCCTTTCTCGATCTCGTCTTTCACGAAGAAATATCGCAGAGCGATATGCTTCGTTCTGTTCGCGAATCCGCTCTTGTTGGCAATGCGAATCGCAGATTGGTTGTCGCAGAACAGGGTGAAGTTGGGTAACTCGGCTAACTTTGCTTCTTCCAGCAGCGCGCGAAGATAGAGTCCTTCCTTGGTGGCTGAGCAGAGGGCGATATATTCTGCTTCAGATGAAGAGAGAGCGATTAGTTCCTCCTTGCTCGATTGCCAGGAGATGGGTCCGATAGGTTCTAGGCGATAGATGTAGCCAGTTCGGAAACGCCTGTTGTCTGAATCGCCGGCGTGATCGGCATCGACGTAGCCGATTAGTTTCGTGGACGTAGTTTTACTCTTGTAGTAAGTCATGCCGATCGTCGGGGTGCTCACGAAGTAGTGTAGTGCGCGGTCGAGCTCCGCCAGGTGCTCTGCTTCGGGTCTCTTGAGGTAGGTAGCGAGTTGACTTGCGGAGTAGGACAGATCTGGGCGGCAGGTGACGGCTGCGAAGAGGAGACAGCCCAGCTTCCTCTGGTAGTCGCGTATTCCGGCAGTTTTGAGTAGAGTAGGACTTCCCTTGTCGTTCCCTGTCGAGTAGCGGTATGGTGTGGAGATAGCGGTAGGTGTAAGCGAGAAGCGCTTGGCGATGGTGTCGGAATATTTTTCAGCGCTGAGGTAGATCGCGTTTTCTTCTTCGCGGATGTTGTGTCCGAGGTACTGAGTGACGGTAGAGGAAACCGTGAGCGTAAGGTCCCTCTGCAGCTCCCCTTCGAACCAGGTGGTAATGTCGTCGGTGGAGCCAATGTAGAGTAGGTCGTCGACGTAGACGATCAGCAGAATATAGTCGGCGTTTTTGGTGAATCGATACATCCCTTGGTCGTGAGGTAGTTGGCGGAATCCGATACGAGTGAGGCGAGTGTGTAGGTGCTGTTGCCACAGCCGCGGGGCTTGTTTGATTCCGTAGAGCGATTTCAGCAGCTGGCAAACCTGATTAGGTTTCCCGTGGGTACCGTGTGGGAGCTCGACGAAGATTTCGGCGTCGACGGGTGCGTAGAGGAATGCGTTGGCGACATCAATTTGTCGCAACTTCTTTTTCTTCATGGCGGCAATCGCGAGAAGAATTCGGAGAGAGGTATGTCGGCTAACCGGGGCATGAGAAGAATTGAACGAGAATGGGAATGACTATGAACGAAGTGAGTACAAATATGAAACCCTAATTGGGTTGTACCCCCTATGGGATACCCCACTATAGCCTACACAAATAAGTAAGCTATAATGTTCTGACACACCCCCATAGGCAAAGTGGGGGAGAACAAGGGGTCACAAGATCAGTCAAGCAAAGCAAAGCAAAGCTCAGGGTGGATCACAAAGTCACCACACATTCCGAGCACAAGTTCAAAGGCCAGAAGGCCAATTCACATGCAAGATCATATATAGAGATATACAAGAGTCAAGCAGGCAAGAACAAGAGTATATATAGGTGAAGGTACAAGCAAGGTGAAGAAGTGAGCAAGTGAGGCAAGGCAGGCACAAGACCCAGCTGCGTGCAGCAACGCTGATGATCACAAGGCGCAAGTGCCTTGGTGAAGACATCAGCAGTGTTGGCCTCAGAGGCCACGTACGCAAGCCGCAACTGTCCACGCTGCTGTAGCTCACGAGCAAGAAAGTAGCGAAGAGCAATGTGCTTTGTCCTGTGCTCCAGTCGCTGCTCTCGACACAAGGCCAGCATGGCCTTGTTGTCTACGTACAGGACTGGAGGAGAACGAGGCGGCTCTCCAAGGTCGGTCAGCAGGTAGGTGAGCCAGCGTAACTCCTGTGCAGCCATAGCCCCGGCGTAGATCTCAGCCTCACAACTGGAGCCGAGAACAGAGGACGAGCGGGTAGCCCGCCACGAAACAGAGCCGGAACCAAGGCTGAAGGTGTAACCCTGTGACGACCGCTGCGTAGCCTGGTCGTCAGCCCAAGAAGCGTCCGCGTGCCCAGTGAGGACCACTGGACTGCGCCCTCCAAGCACTAGCCCCATGCCCGACGTACTGCACAAGTAGCGCAACACCCTCTTCGCTGCAGCCATGTGCTCTGGTCGGTGTCTCCCAGGAGCAACATAGCGTGCGAGAATGCTAAGAGGGTATGCAAGGTCAGGTCGTGTGCAGGTCATCAGGTACATGAGGCAGCCAACAAGCTCTGCATACGGGCCACTCGACTCTACGGACTCATCCGAAGGCAGAGCTGAGAGTGAGTGGCGAGTAGGCAGAGGAGTGGCCTGAGGCGAGGAGTACGTGAAGCCGAAGCGCTGAAGGACCTGCTGCACCATGTGTGACTGAGTCAGGGTAATGGTGCGGCGTGCTCTGTCCCGGGTGATCCGCAAGCCAAGGTAGCTGCGCAGTTCACCCAGGTCAGTGCACGTGTGTCTCTTCTGCAGCTCGGACTTCACGTAGGCGAGTCCAGCAGTGTCAGCTGTGGCAAAGACGAAGTCGTCGACGTACACGAGGATGTAGAACGGCGGCAGAGAGGTGTCGGTGCGCAGAAACAGCGACGGGTCGGCAGTAGAAGGAGCAAACCCAAGTGCCGCCAGCGTAGTCCTCAGTGTGTCGTGTCACTCACGTGGCGCCTGGCGGAGACCGTAGACTGGACGCCGGAGACTCCACTGGGTACCACGAGGGAAAGACCAAGTGAAGCCAGGTGGGCGACGCAGCCAGATCTCCTCGTGCAGGCTGCCCTGCAAGAAAGCAGTGCTGAAGTCGAGAGAGTGCAGCTCGTAGTCACGGTGAGCAGCAACGTGCAGCAGTACCCGAAGAGTGGTCATCTTCGGGGTGGGGGAGAAGGTCTGAAAGTAGTCAACTCCCTGCCGCTGACTGAAGCCACGAGCCACGTAACGCGCCTTGAAGACAGGCGGAGAACCCGGCGGCCGCTTCACCCTGAAGATCCACATACCACTGACTATGTTCGCCCCAGGAGGGGGAACAGCATCAACGTAGGTACCTGTGGACTTCCAGGAAGCCATCTCTGCATCCATAGCTGCCTGCCACTGAGAGGAGTAGGGACCCTCTATCGCCTCCGCGTAAGAGCGCGGAGTCAGGATGTCTAGTGCATCCGGGTCTCCCTCAGGGGCGAGCAGTACAGACGCGAGATGAGGTGAAGCGGCGGCCAGACACTGGAACTCCTCCTGCCTGTCCTCAAGGACGTCCGTGCCAAGGGCACACTCACCCCCGACGGACGGAGGACAGGCAGACTCAGACTCAGCGACAAGACTAGCAGCGTAGTCTAGACGACAGCGCGCAGCAAAGTCGACGAGCTCAGTAACAAGGGCAGACGCAGCAGAAGACTCGAAAGAAGGGTCAGTGACAGCAGTAGCAAGGAGACGCGTGACAGTAGGACTGGCAGCACGAAGAGAGTCCGACTCCGGGTCGGCAAGAGCAGGAAGAGAGGAAGAAGGAGGAGAAGGCAAAGGGGCACGCAGAGGAGCAGTGGACGGACGCAGAGACATTCGGTGCGTGCCAGGGACAGGAGGAGGACGCTGACGCGAACCGCGACCACTAGTGCGTGCAGTACGAACAGGAGACGCAGGACGAGACGCAGGCTCACGACGCTCAGTAAGACCTCCAGTCCGACCAGCGTAGGGAGAAGGAGCAGGCAAAGGGGAGGCAGGCTATAGCTGTGTCTGTGACGGGACCGGCTGTGGACCCTCTAAGGGAGGAGGATGAGGACCAGGAGAAAGTGTAAGACCAAGAACCTGCTGCAGGAGAGGAACGAAGTACGGTCGGGGCCGCGTGGCGACGCCAGAAACAGCAGGGACAGCACCGGTACCCCAAGCAGGAGTACCAGCTCCAGCAGCACCTCCTGCAGCACCTCCAGTAGCTCCAGAACCCCCAGCAACACTAGGAACACTGCCAGTCGGACCGCCAGCTGTAGTCTCAGCGTCAACACCCTCAGCAGCACCAGCTCCTGAAGAACCCTCAGGCCCAGCAGCTCCAGCACCCACAGCACGAGCACCTCCGGGACGCGCGGCAGCAGCACCCTCTGCAGCCGAAGAACCTCCAGCACCAGCAGCACGCCTCCAGCGCCGGGCAAACCACTCACGCAGCTCCTGTGGGGAGAGTGGCTCTCGGCGAGACGAAGCACCTCCAGGCGGAGAACCTCCAGGCGAAGAACCTCCAGGCTCAGCACCCTCAGGCAAAGCACCTCCAGGCGGAGCACCCCCAGTCTCAGCACCCCCAGGCTCAGCACCCCCAAGCCCAGCACCCCCAGGCTCAGCACCCCCAGGCTCAGCACCCCCAGGCTCAGCACCCCCAGGCTCAGCACCCCCAGTCCCAGCACCCCCAGGCTCAGCACCCCCAGGCTCAGCACCCCCAGTCCCAGCACCCCCAGGCTCAGCTCCCGCAGCAGCACCAGAGTCACCAGTGACCTCGACAGGCTCGACCGCGTCTACGTGAGACACACCTGAAGGGGCAGGACCCCGAGGGGGGAGGGGGTCTACCGGGGGGGGACCTGGTACCAAGAAGAGCGGGGGCGGGGGGAGGGACGGAGTGCGGTAGGGGAAGAGGCGGTAGTAGGGTACCGACTCGTCGAACGTGACGTCCTGGGAGGACAGAACACGTCGAGAGGTGGGGTGGTAGAACTGCCACCCAGGGGCGTCGGGGGGGAACCCCAGGAAGACGCTGGGAGCAGCGCGAGGGGACAGCTTGTCCGCAGACAAGTCGCGGACAAACGCCCGAGATCCCCAGACCCGGAACGCCGACGCATCGCCAACCTTCCCCGTCCACAGCAGGGCTGGGGAGGTCTCCGGCCTGGAGACCCTAGGGTGGAGGTTGATCTGATGCGCCGCGTACCTGACCGCAAACGGCCACAGAAAATGGGGGGCAGCCGCATGCATCATAGACGTACGAGCGACGTCCATGACCATGCCAATGCGGCGCTCTGCAATCCCATTTTGCTGTGGTGAGTCCGGAAGCGTGAAGGTCTGGCGGATGCCTCGTGCACGACAGAAGGCACGCAGAAGGCCGGAGGAGAACTCTCCGCCTCTGTCCGAGTGCAGACGCAACACAGGAAAGTCCGAGCCAAAGCTCTGCCTGAGCTGGAGACGAGCTGCGCGGATCCAGTCGATCAACACCTCAGTGACATCACCCTTGCTGCGCAAGGGGAAGACTGTGGTGTAACGCGAGTAGTCGTCAACCACCAACAGGAAGTAGCGCTCGTGACCGAGTCCACGGACGCGGGCAGGGCCCCACACGTCCATGTGAAGCGTCTGCAACGGAGCCTCTGTCGGAGGAAACTGGGAGGAGTGAGGGGCAGCACGCTGGCGCCCCTCGACACAGGGGACACAGGCAGGGCCAGGGCCCTGAGGAAGGGGAGGGAGGGACCGGGGGAGACCAGACACAAGAAGACGGGAGGCCATGCCTCTGAGCCGAAGCAGAGAGGGGTGGCCAAGGCAGTGGTGCCAGAGGAGAGTCTCGTGAGACAGACGGCGACACGAACAGGGGGCAGACTCAGGACCAGACCTGGACGCTGCAGCAAACACCTGACCAGACAAAGGGACTCTACCAGACTCAGCACCTAGAGGAGAAGCAGTGGTCAGTGTGTACAGGCTCGACCCTGGCTGACGTGTAAACGTAGCCAGGTGGCGACCTGTGCTAGCCTCTGTGCAGTGTGTCACCCGCTGACGAGCAGGAGTGAACTGGTGGACACCCACATCCTGTAGGTCAGCACCACTCACCAGGTTCGTAGAGAACGAGGGGAGATAGAGACCAGTCAGGGTGCCAGAGGGAGCCGCCGGACACGGGAGGACTGTGGAGAAACGAGACAGGACAGGACCCCCAGAGGGGTCAGCCAGGGACACTGCAACTGGCCGACTAAGCGGCGTGAGAGTGGTGCGGTCCCGAAAGAAGGAGCGAGACGCTCCAGAGTCAAGGGTGAAGGTGTGAGAGGCCGAAGCCGACACAGTACTTGAGAGGGCAGACTCACTAGTACCTGAGAGCACAGACGCACTGGCACCTAGAGCAGCAGCCTCACTAGTACCTGACGCAGCAGTACTAATGCACGGGTCGGGCGGGAAACACCGGTAACAGTCACCCTCATCACTAACAGTCACTGCATACATGGCAGCAAGGATAGCATCAAAGTCAAGATCAAAGATAGCTACACCAGCCCTAGACAGCTCTCCCCAGCGGGGGATCTCAGAGGCCTCCGGAAACTGCTGGCGCCAAGCGTCGGTCAAGCGGGCGAAGCAGCGGCGGGCGGTGTGGGTGCCCCCACACTCCTCACCCGCGCGATCGCCGGTGCGAAGGACGTAGGTGCAGGGACCGAACGCCCCACCACGCTGACGCTGCGAGTACCACTCACGGAGCTGCTGAGGGGCGGGGACGTCGCGAGAGCGCTGCTGCTGCTGCTGCTGCTGACGCTGACCACCCCCAGTGCTGCTCCTCTGGGACGAGCCACTCCGACCACCTCCACCACCGCCACCCCCGCCTCCGCCGCCACCGCCGCCCCCGCCACCCTCGCCCCCGCCGCTCCCATCGCCACCTACGCCACCACCTCCGCCGCCGCCTCCGCCGCCACTGCCGCCACCAGTACCTCCACTCCCGCCACCACCCCCACCGCCACCCCCACTCCCCCCGCCACCCCCACCTCCTCCGCCACCGCCCCCGCTAGCTCCACCCGCTCCCTTGCCCCCCTTGCTCCTGCCAGAGCGGCGCCTACTGCTGGGGGCAGACGCCGCACCGACCGACTCTAAACCAACGAGGTCGGCCGCAGCAGCAGAGGCGACAGAGGGTAACAGGGGGGAAGGAGAACACCCCTCAAAGATGGGGGTGCGCGGGTCACCACGAGAGGCCCCTACAGCGACTATGCTCTTCTCGGCCGCTAGCAGGGACTTCTCGAGGAGGTCGACAGTGAGGGTGGTGGGACAGACAGAGAGAAACTGGTCCCGAACAGAACGAAGGGACTCAGGGAGACGGGTGACTAGAAAGTAGAGGGTGATGTACATGGGAGGGGGGTTTTCGGCGAGGAAGGCAGCAGGAAGCGCAGCTCTGTAGCGAGTGTCACTAGCGCGAAGGTGGGTAAAGAGGTCAGTGACTGTGGGAAAGGCAGCAAGGTCAGAGAAGAGGTACGGTAGCATGAGGCGGCTCAGTGTAGCAGTGGAAGGGGAGGAGTAGCGCGCAACTACAGCGTCGTACAAGGCCTGAGCGGTCTTGCACTGACTAAAGTGGGCACGCTCGGAGGAAGGGAGGTGGCGACGCACAGCAAGACGTGCAGCAGCATCGCGTGTGGCCCACTTGGAGCGAACAGTGGGGTCAGCATCAGCAGGAGGGGCAGGGACAGCGCCAGAGACAAAGTCAAAGAGAGAAACCTCATCTATCGCATCGCACAGTAGGTACAGCTGCAGGTCCTCGACCCAGACTGCAAAGTCAATGGCGCGACCCTCAGCGTCAAAGGCCAGGACACTGGGGGTGGCCATGATAGCAGCCGACAGTCTCACCAGAGAAGAAGGGTCGAGCAGCTCAGTAGGACAGCAACACAGCAGCTCAGCAACTCCGCCGGCCCAGGAGGAGTAGCAATCCCACGGGACCCGGCTCCCGGCACCGTAGACGGATCGGGCGGCTCGGGCGGCTCGGGCGGCTCGGGCGGCTCGGGCGGCTCGGGCGGCTCGGGCGGCTCGGGCGGCTCGGGCGGCTCGCGCGGCTCACGGGCGACACAGTGGGCGGCTGCACGGGCGGCTGCACGGGCGGCTGCATGGGCGGTTGCACGGGTGGCGCGGCGGGCTGTAGCACGGGCGGCGGGGCTGCAATGGGGGCCGTAGCGGGGCTGCAGCGGGGCCTAAGCGGGGTCGTAGCGGGGCCGTAGCGGGGCCGACGACGGGCTGTAGCGGGGCCGTAGCAGGGTCGGCGGGGCCTAGGCGGGGCCGACGGGGCCGACGGGGCCGTAGCGAGGCCGTAGCGGGGCCGTAGCGGGGCCTAAGCAGGGCCGACGGGGCCTAAGCGGGGCCGACGCGGCCGTAGCGAGGCCGTAGCGGGGCCTAAGCGGGGCCGACGGGGCCTAAGCGGGGCCGACGGGGCCTAAGCGGGGCCGACGCGGGGCCGTAGCGGGGCCTAAGCGAGGCCGACGGGGCCTAAGCGGGGCCGACAGGGCCTAAGTGGGGCCGACGCGGGGCCGTAGCGGGGCCTAAGCAGGGCCGACGGGGCCTAAGCGGGGCCGACGCGGGGCCTAAGCGGGATCGCGAAGGTAAGGGCGACACGCAGGGTCGCTAAAAAAAAAGAACGCGCGCCTCGGGGCGCGCTTCGGTGGGCCCTAGGAACAGTCCCTAGGAGGGGACCTGCTGTGATCCATGAGAAGAATTGAACGAGAATGGGAATGACTATGAACGAAGTGAGTACAAATATGAAACCCTAATTAGGTTGTACCCCCTATGGGATACCCCACTATAGCCTACACAAATAAGTAAGCTATAATGTTCTGACAGGGCGAATGTCTCGGTGAAGTCCCGTCCATGCTCCTGGTCGAATCTCCGCACGACCCAGCGTGCTTTGAATTTCTCGATTGTGCCGTCTGCTTTCGTTTTGATGCGGAAGACCCATTTCCCGGTGAGAATGGTCTTGTTCTTTGCCATGCTTGCGGGAACGACTTTCCAGGTGTTGCGTTCCTCCAGTGCCTTTAATTCTCTGTCCATGGCTTCACGCCATTTCTCCCTGTGTTCCCCCCCCAGAGCCTGCTGAACCGTCGCAGGCTCTTTAGGAAGAGCGTTGCCGTGGACTGCGGTAACGAGCCCGAGAATCTGCAATCCAGTCTGTGAGTATCGGGGGAGTGTTGTGTCCTCGGGATAAGCTGCTTCGTCTCCCGCTTCTGGGTCGGGTACAAATACAACCCTAGAAACCCTGTACCCCATATGTACTACCCCACTATAGCCTACAGCAACTATGTCATATAAATCTGACACACCCCCATAGCCAAAGTGGGGGAGAACAAGGGGTCACAAGACCAGTCAAGCAAAGCAAAGCAAGCTCAGGGTGGATCACAAAGTCACCACACAGTCCGAGCACAAGAGTAGGGCCAGATGCCAGTTCACATGCAGGAGTACAGACATATATATAAAACTAGACAAACAAGAGCAGGCATATATATATGTCACAGTACAAGTGAAGTCAAGAGGAGAGCAAGTGACGCAAGACAGGCACAAGACCCAACTGGGTGCAAAAGCGCTGATGGTCACAAGGCGCGAGTGCCTTGGTGAACACATCAGCAGTGTTGGCCTCAGAGGCCACGTACGCAAGTCGCAACTGACCACGCTGCTGCAGCTCACGAGCAAGGAAGTAGCGGAGAGCAATGTGCTTCGTTCTGTGCTCCAAGCGCTGCTCTCGACACAAGGCCAGCATAGCCTTGTTGTCTACGTACAGCACTGGAGGAGAACGAGGCGGCTCTCCAAGGTCAGTCAGCAGGTAGGTGAGCCAGCGAAGCTCCTGTGCAGCCATGGCCCCGGCGTAGATCTCAGCCTCACAACTGGAGCCGAGAACCGAAGACGAGCGAGTAGACCGCCACGAGACAGAGCCGGAACCAAGGCTGAAGGTGTAACCCTGTGACGACCGCTGCGTAGCCTGGTCGTCAGCCCAAGAAGCGTCCGCGTGGCCGGTAAGGACCACTGGACTCCGCCCTCCAAGCACTAGCCCCATGCCCGACGTACTGCACAGGTAGCGCAATACCCTCTTCGCTGCAGCCATGTGCTCCGGTCTGTGTCTCCCAGGAGCAACATAGCGTGCAAGAATGCTCAGAGGGTATGCAAGGTCAGGTCGTGTGCAGGTCATCAGGTACATGAGGCAGCCAACAAGCTCGGCATACGGACCACTCGACTCTACGGACTCATCCGAAGGCAGAGCTGAGAGTGAGTGGCGAGTAGGCAGAGGAGTGGCCTGAGGCGAGGAGTACGTGAAGCCGAAGCGCTGAAGGACCTGCTGCACCATGTGTGACTGAGTCAAGGTAATGGTGCGGCGTGCTCTGTCCCGAGTGATCTGCAAGCCAAGGTAGCTGCGCAGTTCACCCAGGTCTGTGCACGTGTGTCTCTTCAGCAGCTCGGACTTCACGTAGGCGAGTCCAGCAGTGTCTGCTGTGGCAAAGACCAAGTCGTCGACGTACACGAGGATGTAGAACGGCGGCAGGGAAGTGTCGGTGCGAAGAAACAGCGACGGGTCAGCAGTAGAAGGAGCAAACCCAAGAGCCGCAAGCGTAGTCCTCAGTGTGTCGTGCCACTCACGCGGTGCCTGGCGGAGACCGTAGACTGGCCGTCGGAGGCTCCACTGGGTGCCAGGAGGGAAAGTCCCAGTGAAGCCAGGTGGACGGCGAAGCCAGATCTCCTCGTGCAGGCTACCCTGCAAGAAAGCAGTGCTGAAGTCGAGAGAGTGAAGCTCGTAGTCGCGCTGAGCGGCTATGTGCAGCAGCACCCGAAGAGTAGTCATCTTCGGGGTGGGAGAGAAGGTCTGAAAGTAGTCAACTCCCTGCCGCTGACTGAAGCCACGAGCAACGTACCGTGCCTTGAAGACAGGTGGAGAGCCCGGCGGCCGCTTCACCCTGAAGATCCACATGCCACTGACGATGTTCGCCCCAGGAGGGGGAACCGCGTCAACGTAGGTGCCTGTGGACTTCCAGGAAGCCATCTCTGCATCCATAGCTGCCTGCCACTGAGAGGAGTAGGGACCCTCTACGGCCTCCGCGTAAGAACGCGGAGTCGGGATGTCTAGTGCATCCGGGTCTCCCTCAGGGGCAAGCAGTACAGACGCGAGATGAGGTGAAGCAGCCGCTAGACACTGTAACTCCTCCTGCCTGTCCTCTAGGACGTCCGTGCTAAGAGCACACTCACCCCCGACGGACGGAGGACAGACAGACGCAGACTCAGCAACAAGACTAGCAGCGTAGTCGAGACGACAGCGAGCAGCAAAGTCGACGAGCTCAGCGACTAGAGCAGACGCAGCAGTGGACTCAAAAGAGGGGTCAGTGACGACAGTAGCAAGCAGACGCGTGACAGTAGGACTGGCAGCACGAAGGGAGTCCGACTCAGGGTCGGCAAGCGTAGGAAGAGAGGACTCAGGAGGAGAAGGCAAAGGGGCACGCAGAGGAGCAGTGGACGGACGCAAAGACATCCGGTGCGTGCCAGGGACAGGAGGAGGACGCTGACGCGAACTGCGACCACTAGCGCGAGCAGCACGAACAGGCGACGCGGGACGAGACGCAGGCTCACGACGCTCAGCAAGACCTCCAGTAGGACCAGTGTAAGGAGAGGGAGCAGGCAGTGGAGAGGAAGGCTCCAGCAGGGACTGCGACTGGACAGGCGGTGGACCCTCTACCGGAGGAGAAAGACCAAGAACCTGCTGCAAGAGCGGAACGAAGTACGGCCGAGGCCGCGCGGCAGCTCCAGACGCAGCAGGGTCTGCACCAGCACCCTCAGCGACAGCACCAGCGCCACCCACACCTCCAGTGGCAGGACCAACAGCAGTAGGCTCAGCACCAGCTCCCTCAGCAGCTCCAGCTCCAGGAGGACCCGCAGGTCCAGCAGCTCCGGGACCGGCAGCACCCGCACCCACGACGGTCGAAGAAGCTCCAGCTCCAGCTCCAGCAGCACCTCCAGACTCAGCAGCACGCCTCCAGCGGCGAGCGAACCACTCGCGCAGCTCCTGTGGAGAGAGGGGCTCCCGGCGAGACGCAGCAGCAGGAGAAACCCCAGGCTCAGCAGCTCCAGACGCAGCACCCCCAGGCTCAGCAGCTCCCAGCTCAGCACCTCCAGGCTCAGTAGCTCCCGACCCAGCACCCCCAGACCCCGCACCCCCAGGCACAGCACCCCCCGGCTCAGCACCCCCCGGCTCAGCACCCCCAGGCTCCGCACCCTCCGCAGTAGCACCCTCAGGCCCAGCACCCCCAGCAGTAGCACCCCCATGTCAGAACTATATAGCTTATACTATTGTGTAGGCTATAGTTGGGTATCCCATAGGGGGTACAACACAATTAGGGTTTCCTATTTGTACTCACTTCGTTCATAGTCATTTCATTCTCGTTCTCTTTTTCACATGGAATCAGAGCAGGTCCCCTCCTAGGGACTGTTTCTTGGGCCCAACGAAGCGCGCCCCGAGGCGCGCGTCCTTTTTTTTTAGCGACCCGTCGTGTCGCCCTCCCTAGCGGCCTGTCGAGCCGCCCTACCTTGCGGCCCCGCCGCCCTATCGCGCGGCCCCGCTGCCCTAAGTCGCGGCCTGCCCGCTGCCCTACTTCGACGGCCCCGCCGCCCTACGTCGTGGCCCGCCGCCCTACTTCGACGGCCCGCCCGCCGCCCTACGTCGCGGCCCCGCCGCCCTACGTCCCGGCCCGCCCGCCGCCCTACTTCGACGGCCCGCCCGCCGCCCTACGTCGCGGCCCCGCCGCCCTACGTCCCGGCCCGCCCGCCGCCCTACTTCGACGGCCCGCCCGCCGCTCTACGTCGCGGCCCCGCCGCCCTCAGCTACGCGGCCCCGCCGCCCTCTGCTACGCGGCCCTGCCGCCCTCTGCTACGCGGCCCCGCCGCCATCTGCTACGCGGCCCCGCCGCCCTCTGCTACGCGGCCCCGCCGCCCCTCGATCGCGGCCCCGCCGCCCTCTGCTACGCGGCTCCGCCGCCCTCTGCTACGCGGCCCTGCCGCCCTCTCCTACGCGGCACCGCCGCCCTCTGCTCCGCGGCCCCGCCGAGCCGCCCAGCATCAGCCGAGCCGCCCAGCAGCAGCCGAGCCGCCGCCGAGCCGCCGCCGCCTGAGCCGCCGCCCGGGCCGCCGCCGAGCCGCCGCCGTCTGAGCCGCCGAGCCGTAGCCGCCCGAGCCGCCGCCGAGCCGCCCAGCAGCAGCCGAGCCGCCGCCGAGCCGCCGCCGCCCGAGCCGCCGCTGAGCTGCGACCGAGCCGCCGCCCGAGCCGCCCGGACCGCCCGAGCCGCCCGAGCCGCCCGAGCCGCCCGAGCCGCCCGAGCCGCCCGAGCCGCCCGAGCCGCCGTCCTGCTGTTCCTGAGCTGTGTTCTTCTGCTGCTGACCTACCCGACTCTCCCAGCCCGGTGAGACTTTCAGCTGCTGCCATGGCCACCCCCAATGTTCTCACTTTTGACGCTGAGGGGAGGGCCATTGACTTTGCCGTCTGGATTGAAGACCTGCAGCTGTACTTACTGTGTGATGCGATAGATGAGGTCTCTCTTTTTGACTTTGTCTCTGGCGCTGTTCTTGCCCCACCTGCTGATGCTGACTCTGCCGTTCGCTCCAAGTGGGCGACCCGCGATGCTGCTGCACGTCTTGCTGTGCGTCGCCACCTCCCTTCCTCTGAGCGTGCCCACTTTAGTCAGTGCAAGACCGCTCAGGCCTTGTACGACGCTGTAGTTGCACGCTACTCCTCCCCTTCCTCCGCTACCCTTAGCCGCCTCATGCTACCGTTTCTCTTCCCTGACCTCGCTTCCTTTCCCACTGTCGCTGACCTCGTTACCCACCTCCGTGCTAGTGACACCCGCTACCGTGCTGCCCTTCCTGCTGAGTTCCGCGCTGCGAACCCTCCTCCCATGTACATCACCCTCTACTTTCTCGTCACCCGTCTCCCTGAGTCCCTTCGTGTCGTTAGGGACCAGTTTCTCTCTGTCTGTCCCACCACTCTCACTGTCGACCTCCTTGAGGAGTCCCTGCTAGCGGCTGAGAAGAGTATTGTCGCTGTAGGGGCCTCTCGGGGTGACCCTCGCACCCCCATCTTTGAGGGGTGTGGTCCTTCGCCCCTGCTGCCCTCTGTCGCCTCTGCCGCTGCGGCCGACCTCACTGGTTTTGAGTCGGTCGGCGCGGCGTCTGCCCCCAGCGGCAGACGGCGCTCTGGCAAGGGCAAGGGGGGCAAGGGAGCGGGTGGAGCTCGAGGGGGCGGTGGAGGAGGCGGTGGGGGTGGCGGGGGGAGTGGGGGTGGCGGTGGGGGTGGTGGCGGGAGTGGAGGTACTGGTGGCGGCGGTGGAGGCGGAGGTGGCGGCGGAGGTGGTAGCGGGGGAGGCGGTGGGAGCGGTGGGAGCGACAGTCCTGGTAGGGGAGGTGGAGGTGGCGACGGGGGTGGCGGTGGAGGCGGGGGTGGCGGTGGAGGCGGGGGTCGGAGTGGCTCGTCCCAGCGGAGCAGCTCTGGGGGTGGTCAGCGCCAGCAGCAGCAGCAGCAGCAGCCGCAGCAGCAGCCACAGCAGCAGCAGCGCTCTCGCACCGTCCCCGCCCCTCAGCAGCTCCGTGAGGGGTACTCGCAGCGTCAGCGTGGTGGTGCGCTTGGTCCTTGCCCCTACGTTCTTCGCACCGGTGACCGTGCAGGGGAGCGGTGTGGAGGCGCCCACACAGCCCGCCGCTGCTTTGGCCGCCTGACTGACGCCTGGCGTCAGCAGTTTCCGGAGGCAGCTGAGATCCCCCGCTGGGGAGAGCTGTCTAGGGCTGGTGTAGCTATTTATGATCTTGATTTTGATGCTATTCTCTCTGCTATGTATGCTGCGATTGGTAGTGATGAGGATGACTGTTACCGGTGTTTCCCGCCCGACCCGGGCATTGGTACTACCGCGTCAGGTACTAGTGAGGCTGCTGCCCTAGGTGCCAGTGCGTCTGTGCTCTCAGGTGCTGGTGAGTCTGCCCTCTCAGGTACTGTGTCGGCTTCGGCCTCTCACACCTTCACCCTTGACTCTGGAGCGTCTCGCTCCTTCTTTAGGGACCGCACCACTCTCACGCCGCTGAGTCGGCCGGTTGCGGTGTCCCTGGCTGACCCCTCTGGGGGGCCTGTCCTGTCTCGCTTCTCCACAGTCCTCCCGTGTCCGGCGGCCCCCTCTGGCACCCTGACTGGTCTCTACCTCCCCTCGTTCTCGACGAACTTGGTGAGTGGTGCTGACCTCCAGGATGCGGGTGTCCACCAGTTCACCCCTGCTCGTCAGCGGGTGACCCACTGCACGGAGGCGGATACAGGTCGCCACCTGGCTACGTTTACACGTCGGCCAGGGTCGAGCCTGTACACACTGACCACTGCTTCTCCTCCAGGTGCTGAGTCTGGTAGGGTCCCTTCGTCTGGTCAGGTGTTTGCTGCAGCGTCCAGGTCTGGTCCTGAGTCTGCCCCCTGCTCGTGTCGTCGTCTGTCTCACGAGACCCTCCTCTGGCACCACCGCCTTGGCCACCCCTCTCTGCTTCGGCTCAGAGGCATGGCCTCGCGAGTCCTTGTGTCTGGTCTTCCCCGGTCTCTCCCTCCCCTTCCTCCGGGCCCTGGCCCTACCTGTGTCCCCTGTGTCGAGGGGCGCCAGCGTGCTGCCCCTCACTCCTCCCAGTTTCCTCCGACAGAGGCCCCGTTGCAGACACTTCACATGGACGTGTGGGGCCCAGCCCGCGTCCGTGGACAGGGTCAGGAGCGCTACTTCCTGCTGGTGGTTGACGACTACTCGCGTTACACCACGGTCTTCCCCTTGCGCAGCAAGGGTGAGGTCACTGCGGTGTTGATCGACTGGATCCGCGCAGCTCGTCTCCAGCTTCGGAGGAGCTTTGGCTCTGACTTCCCTGTTTTGCGTCTGCACTCGGACAGAGGCGGAGAGTTCTCCTCTGGCCTCCTGAGTGCCTACTGTCGTGCACGAGGCATCCGTCAGACCTTCACGCTTCCGGACTCACCACAGCAGAATGGGATTGCTGAGCGCCGCATTGGCATGGTCATGGACGTCGCTCGTACGTCCATGATGCATGCGGCTGCTCCCCATTTTCTGTGGCCGTTTGCGGTCAGGTACGCTGCGCACCAGATCAACCTCCACCCCAAGGTCTCTCGCCCGGAGACCTCCCCAGCCCTGCTGTGGACCGGGAAGGTTGGCGATGCGTCGGCGTTCCGGGTCTGGGGATCTCGGGCGTTTGTTCGCGACCTGTCTGCGGACAAGCTGTCCCCTCGTGCTTCTCCCTGCGTCTTCCTGGGGTTCCCCCCCGACGCCCCTGGGTGGCAGTTTTACCACCCCACCTCTCGGCGTGTTCTGTCCTCCCAGGACGTCACGTTCGACGAGTCGGTACCCTACTACCGCCTCTTCCCCTACCGCACTCCGTCCCTCCCCCCACCCCCGCTCTTCTTGGTACCAGGTCCCCCCCCGGTAGTCCCCCTCCCCCCTCAGGGTCCTGCCCCTTCAGGTGTGTCCCAGGTAGACGCGGTCGAGCCTGTCGAGGTCACTGGTGACTCTGGTGCTGCTGCGGGAGCTGAGCCTGGGGGTGCTGAGCTTGGGGGTGCTGCGACTGGGGGTGCTGCGACTGGGGGTGCTGAGCCTGGGGGTGCTGTACCTGGGGGTGCTGTGTCTGGGGGTGCTGTGCCTGGGGGTGCTGAGCCTGGGGGTGCTGTGCCTGGGGGTGCTTCGCCTCGCCGGGAGCCACCCTCCCCACAGGAGCTGCGTGAGTGGTTTGCCAGGCGCTGGAGGTGTGCTGCTGGTGCTGGTGGTTCTTCGGCTGCAGAGGGTACTGCTGCCTCGCGTCCCGCCGGTGCTCGTACTGTGGGTGCTGGAGCCGCTGGGTCTGAGGGTTCTCCTGGAGCTGGTACTGCTGAGGGTGTTGGCGCTGGGCCTGCCGTTGGCGGTCCGACTGACAGTGCTCCTGGTGCTGCGGCTGGAGGTTCTGGAGCTTCTGGTGGTGCTGCTGGAGGTGCTGCTGGAGTGGGTACTCCTGCCGGGGCTGCTGGTGCTGTTCCTGCTGTTTCTAGTGTCGCAGCGCGGCCCCGACCGTACTTCGTTCCGCTCCTGCAGCAGGTTCTTGGTCTTCCGCCTCCTCCTTCTCCTCCCTTAGAGGGTCCGCAGCCTGTCCGGTCACAGCCACAGCTACAGCCTGCCTCCCCTTTGCCTGCTCCTTCTCCCTACGCTGGTCCGACTGGAGGTCTTACTGAGCGTCGTGAGCCTGCGTCTCGTCCTGTGTCGCCTGTTCGTCCTGAGCGCGCTAGTGGTCGCGGGTCGCGTCAGCGTCCTCCTCCTGTCCCTGGCACGCACCGGATGTCACTGCGTCCGTCCACTGCTCCTCTGCGTGCCCCTTTGCCTTCTCCTCCTGCTTCCTCTCTTCCTGCTCTTGCCGACCCGGAGTCGGACGCCCTTCGTGCTGCCAGTCCTACTGTCACGCGTCTCCTGGCTACTGCTGTCACTGACCCCTCCTTCGAGTCGTCTGCTGCGTCTTCCCTTGTCACTGAGCTTGTCGACTTTGCTGCGCGCTGTCGTCTAGACTACGCTGCTCGTCTTGTCACTGAGTCTGAGTCCGCCTGTCCTCCGTCCGTCGGGGGTGAGTGTGCCCTTGGCACGGACGTCCTTGAGGACAGGCAGGAGGAGTTCCAGTGTCTGGCCGCCGCTTCACCTCGTCTCGCGTCTGTACTGCTAGCCCCTGAGGGAGACCCGGATGCACCAGACATCCCGACTCCGCGCTCTTACGCGGAGGCGATAGAGGGTCCCTACTCCTCTCAGTGGCAGGCAGCTATGGATGCAGAGATGGCTTCCTGGAAGTCCACAGGCACCTACGTTGACGCTGTTCCCCCTCCTGGGGCGAACATCGTCAGTGGCATGTGGATTTTCAGGGTGAAGCGGCCGCCGGGTTCTCCGCCTGTCTTCAAGGCGCGTTACGTGGCTCGTGGCTTCAGTCAGCGGCAGGGGGTTGACTACTTTCAGACCTTCTCCCCCACCCCGAAGATGACCACTCTTCGGGTTCTGCTGCACGTTGCTGCTCACCGTGACTACGAGCTGCACTCTCTCGACTTCAGCACAGCTTTCTTGCAGGGCAGCCTGCACGAGGAGATCTGGCTGCGTCGCCCACCTGGCTTCACTGGGTCTTTCCCTCCTGGTACCCAGTGGAGTCTCCGGCGTCCAGTCTACGGTCTCCGCCAGGCGCCACGTGAGTGGCACGACACACTGAGGACTACGCTTGCGGCACTTGGGTTTGCTCCTTCTACTGCCGACCCGTCGCTGTTTCTGCGCACCGACACCTCTCTGCCGCCGTTCTACATCCTCGTGTACGTCGACGACTTGGTCTTTGCCACAGCTGACACTGCTGGACTCGCCTACGTGAAGTCCGAGCTGCAGAAGAGACACACGTGCACTGACCTGGGTGAACTGCGCAGCTACCTTGGCTTGCAGATCACCCGGGACAGAGCACGCCGCACCATTACCCTGACTCAGTCACACATGGTGCAGCAGGTCCTTCAGCGCTTCGGCTTCACGTACTCCTCGCCTCAGGCCACTCCTCTGCCTACTCGCCACTCGCTCTCAGCTCTGCCTTCGGATGAGTCCGTAGAGTCGAGTGGCCCGTATGCAGAGCTTGTTGGCTGCCTCATGTACCTGATGACCTGCACACGACCTGACCTTGCATACCCTCTTAGCATTCTCACACGCTATGTTGCTCCTGGGAGACACCGACCAGAGCACATGGCTGCAGCGAAGAGGGTGTTGCGCTACCTGTGCAGTACGTCGGGCATGGGCCTAGTGCTTGGAGGGCGCAGTCCAGTGGTCCTCACTGGGCACGCGGACGCTTCTTGGGCCGACGACCAGGCTACGCAGCGGTCGTCACAGGGTTACACCTTCAGCCTTGGTTCCGGCTCTGTTTCGTGGCGGGCTACCCGCTCGTCTTCTGTTCTCGGCTCCAGTTGTGAGGCTGAGATCTACGCTGGGGCTATGGCTGCACAGGAGTTACGCTGGCTCACCTACCTGTTGACCGACCTTGGAGAGCAGCCTCGTTCTCCTCCAGTCCTGTACGTAGACAACAAGGCCATGCTGGCCTTGTGTCGAGAGCAGCGACTGGAGCACAGAACGAAGCACATTGCTCTCCGCTACTTTCTTGCTCGTGAGCTACAGCAGCGTGGACAGTTGCGACTTGCGTACGTGGCCTCTGAGGCCAACACTGCTGATGTCTTCACCAAGGCACTTGCGCCTTGTGATCATCAGCGTTGTTGCACGCAGTTGGGTCTTGTGCCTGTCTTGCCTCACTTGCTCTCCTCTTGACCTTGCTTGTACCTTCGCCTATATATACTCTTGCTCTTGCTTGCTTGACTCTTGTATATCTCTATATATGATCTTGCATGTGAACTGGCCATGTGGCCTTGAACTTGTGCTCGGAATGTGTGGTGACTTTGTGATCCACCCTGAGCTTTGCTTTGCTTTGCTTGACTGGTCTTGTGACCCCTTGTTCTCCCCCACTTTGCCTATGGGGGTGTGTCAGAACTATATAGCTTATACTATTGTGTAGGCTATAGTGGGGTATCCCATAGGGGGTACAACACAATTAGGGTTTCCTATTTGTACTCACTTCGTTCATAGTCATTTCATTCTCGTTCTCTTTTTCACACCCAGGCTCAGCACCCCCGCGCACAGCACCCCCAGAGTCAGCACCCCCAGGCTCAGCACCCGCAGCAGCACCAGAGTCACCAGTAACCTCGACCGGGTCAACGGCGTCTACCTGGGACACACCTGAGGGGGCAGGAACCTGAGGGGGGAGGGGGTCTACCGGGGGGGGAACCGGCACAAGGAAGTCCGGGGGAGGGGGGAGGGAAGGAGTGCGGTAGGGGAAGAGACGGTAGAAGGGGACTGACTCGTCGAACGTGACGTCCTGGGAGGACAGAACACGACGAGAGGAGGGGTGGTAAAACTGCCACCCTGGGGCGTCAGTGGGGAAGCCAAGGAAGACACAGGGAGCAGCACGAGGGGACAGCTTGTCCGCAGACAAGTCGCGGACAAACGCCCGAGATCCCCAGACACGGAACACAGACGCATCCCCAACCTTCCCCGTCCACAGCAAGGCTGGGGACATCGCAGGCTGAGAGACCCGGGGGTGAAGGTTGAGCTGATGCGCCGCGTACCTCACTGCAAACGGCCACAGAAAATGGGGGGCAGCCGCATGCATCATGGACGTACGAGCGACATCCATGACCATGCCAATGCGGCGCTCAGCAATCCTATTTCGCTGTGGTGAGTCCGGAAGCGTGAAGGTCTGGCGGATCCCCCGTGCACGACAGTAGTCCCGCAGAAGGCGAGAAGAGAACTCTCCGCCTCTGTCCGAGTGCAGACGCAGAACAGGAAAGTCCGAGCCGAAGCTCTTCCTGAGCTGGAGACGAGCCTCGCGGATCCAGTCAATCAGCACCTCAGTGACCGCACCCTTGCTGCGCAAGGGGAGGACTGTGGTGTAACGCGAGTAGTCGTCAACCACCAACAGGAAGTAGCGCTCGTAACCCTGCCCACGGACGGGGGCTGGGCCCCACACATCCATGTGAAGCGTCTGCAGGGGAGCCTCTGTCGGGGGGAAGTGGGAGGAGTGAGGAGTAGCCCGGAGGCGACCCTCGACACAGGGGACACAGGAAGGTCCTGGCCCGGAGGGGAGAGGAGGGAGTGACTGGGGAAGACCAGAGACAAGGACACGGGAAGCCATGCTCCGAAGACGGGGCAAGGAGGGGTGGCCAAGACGGTGGTGCCACAGGAGAGTCTCGTGAGACAGGAGGCGACAAGAACAGGGGGCAGACTCAGGACCTGACCGGGACGCAGCAGCAAGTACCTGACCCGACGCAGCCACCTGACCAGACGCAGGGACAGGAGGAGACTCAACGGTCAGGGTGTAGAGACTCGACCCCGGCCGACGCGAGAACGTGGCCAGGTGTCGGCCTGTGCGTGCCTCCGTGCAGTGGGTCACCCGCTGACTCGCAGGAGTGAACTGGTGAACACCCCCATCATGCAGGTCCGCTCCACTCACCAAGTTCGTGGAGAACGAGGGAAGGTACAGACCCGACAGGGTGCCCGAAGGGGCAGCCGGACACGGGAGGACAGTAGAGAAGTGAGACAGGACAGGACCTCCAGAGGGGTCAGCAAGGGAGACTGCAACCGGTCGGCCGAGCGGCGTAAGGGTAGTGCGGTCTCGAAAGAAGGAGCGAGAAGCTCCGGAGTCAAGTGTGAAAGTAAGGGAGGACGAGGACGACGCAGTACCTGAGAGCGCAGTCTCACCAGTACCTGAGAGCGCAGACGCACTGGCACCTAGAGCAGCAGCCTCACAAGCACCTAGCGCAGCAGTACCAATGCCCGGGTCGGGCTGGAAACAACGGTAACCCTCATTCTCCTCACTATAATCCACAACATACATAGCAGTAAGGATAGCATCAAAATCAAGATCAAAGATCGCTACACCAGCCCTGAGAAGCTCATCCCAGCGAGGGATCTCACTAGCCCCAGGGAACTGCTGACGCCAGGCGTCCGTCAGGCGGCCAAAGCAGCGCTGGGTGGCGTGGGCACCCCCACACTGCTCACCCGCGCGGTCGCCGGAACGAAGAACGTAGGTGCAGGGACCAGTACCCCCACCCCTCTGACGCCCAGCGTACCACTCACGAAGCTGCTGAGGCGAAGGGATGTCCCGAGAGCGCTGCTGCTGCTGCCGCTGCGAGCGCTGGCCACCACCACCGCCGCTACGCTGCTGGGTACCACCCCGACCAGCTCCACCCCCTCCACCACCACTGCCTCCTCCGCCGTCGCCTCCACCGCCTCCACCTCCACCGCCTCCACCCCCGCCGCTGCCTCCACCACCACCGCTGGCACCACCACTACTGTCCCCGCCGCTGCTGCCACCACCACCACCACCCCCGCCACTAGTCCCGCCGCCACCCCCACTCCCTCCGCCGCCACCGCCGCCACCGCCACCGCCCCCTCCAGCTCCACCCGTGCCCTTGCCCCTCTTGCCCTTGCTGGAGCGACGTCTCCCACTAGGGGCAGACGCCGCGCCGACCGACTCAAGACCCAGCAGGTCGGCAGCAGCAGCAGAGGCAACAGAGGGCAGCAAGGGGGAAGGAGAGCACCCCTCAAAGATGGGGGTGCGAGGGTCACCACGAGAAGCACCTACAGCGACTATGCTCTTCTCCGCTGCGAGGAGGGCCTTCTCGAGGAGGTCGACGGTGAGCGTGGTGGGGCAGACTGCGAGAAAGTGGTCCCTGACAACTCGAAGGGAGTCAGGGAGGCGCGCGACTACGTAGTAGAGAGCGATGTACATGGGGGGGGGGTTCTTAGCGCAGAACTCAGCAGGAAGGGCGGCGCGGTAGCGAGTGTCACTAGTGCGGAGATGTGTAATGAGGTCAGCGACAGTGGGAAAGGCAGAGAGGTCAGGAAAGAGGTAGGGAAGCATGAGACGGCTCAGTGCAGCAGTGGCAGGGGAGGAGTAGCGCGCAACTACAGCGTCGTACAAGGTCTGAGCACTCTTGTACTGACTGAAGTGCGCACGCTCAGAGGTAGGAAGGTGGCGACGCACAGCAAGACGTGCAGCAGCGTCGCGGGTGGCCCACTTAGAGCGGACAGCGGGATCAGCATCAGTAGCAGGAGCAGGAGAGGCGCCAGAGGTGAGGTCAAAGAGAGAAAGGTCGTCAGCTCTGTCGCACTGTATGAACAGCTGCAGGTCGTCTAGCCAGACCTCAAAATCAATGGCGCGACCCTCAGCGTCAAAAGCTAGGACACTAGGGGTAGCCATGACGACGACTGTGAAGCAGTGCAAGCAGTAGGGGGGAGAGCACGCAGTGACAGTGGGACTGTGCTCACCAGGCAGGGCAGGTCGCGTAGCTCGACAGAAAGGCAGCTCGGCGACCGGGCGGCTCGGGTGCACAGCGGCTCGGTTCCCGGGCGGCTCGGCGGCAGGGCAGCTCGGGGGCAGGGCGGCTCGGCTCCCGGGCGGCTCGGCGACAGGGCGGCTCGGGTGCAGGGCGGCTCGGCTCCCGGGCGGCTCGGCTGCAGGGCGGCTCGGCTACCGGGCGGCTCGGCGGCACAGCTGCTCAGAGGTCCGCCCGCACAGTCGCTACAGGTGGACGGCGGGGCCGATGCGTAGTGGGCGGCGAAGCCGCGGTTGAGCAGGCGGCGACCGCAGCCTAGTGGGCTGGGAGGCCGCGGTCGTAGCAGGCGGCGGGGCCGTGCTAGCAGGCGGCTGGGGCCGCGGTAGTAGGTGGGCGGCGGGGCCGCGCGAGAAGACGGCCGGGGCCGCTACGGTAGTAGGCGGCGGGGCCGCGCAAGCAGGCGGCCGGGGCCGCGGTAGTAGAGGGCGGCGAGGCCGCGCTAGCAGGCGGCCGGGGCCGCGACAGTAGCGGGCAGCGGGGCCGCGGTCGAACAGGCGGCTGGGGGGGCCGCGGTCGAGCAGGCGGCCGGGGCCGCGGTAGTAGCGGGCGGCGAGGCCGTGCGAGCAGGCAACCGGGGCCGCGACAGGAGCGGGCGGCGGGGCCGCGGTCGAACAGGCGGCTGGGGCCGCGGTCGTAGCAGGCGGCCGGGGCCGCGATCGTAGTGGGCGGCGGCCGCGGCGTAGCGGGCGGCAGGGCCGCGTCGAGCAGGCGGCTGGGGGGCCGCGTCGAGCAGGCGGCTGGGGGCCGCGTCGAGCAGGCGGCTGGGGCCGCGATCGTAGCGGGCGGCTGGGGCCGCGACGTAGCGGGCGGCTGGGCCGCGTGTGGGAGGGAGGCGACACGGAGGGTCGCTCGAGAGCGGAAAAAAAAGTTGAGCGCGCCTCGGGGCGCGCTTCGGTGGGCCCTAGGCAGAGTTCCACAGGGAACCCGCTCTATACCATGTGAAATGAGTAAGCAGGAATGAAATGACTAAGGAAAGATTGGGTACAAATACAACCCTAGAAACCCTGTACCCCATATGTACTACCCCACTATAGCCTACAGCAACTATGTCATATAAATCTGACATTCGGCCCTATCCGTTCTGCTTCGTTTGTGTTGACTGTCGCAGGTGTTACGTAACCGTTGTCGGCGAAGTGGTAGAAGACTTCGGCGTTAACACTGTCGCGAGGATTTTCTTCGTCCATGGGAATGTCGACGGAGCAGAACGGAAGAGGTCCGGCTTCTTCCGATGCGTTGTCGACGTTCTGTTCGTCCCAGTCTGCTTCGTCCGCTGCTGAGGCGAAGGCTCGGTCACCACGAAAGCCACCTGTGGGGTCCTGATTTTCGTGCAAGTTGGCGAGGTACGTCTGAAGTGAGAGTCGCTCGTAGAAAATCACGTCACGTGCTGCTACTGTTTCTTTTGAGTGGTCATCGAAGATCTTCCACGCGTTGTAATTCTTTTCGATGCCGAGGTGTAGTCCCCAGTGTGCTCGTTGCAAAAATCTTCCCGCTCGTGCTTCTAGGGGTCGGTACTGTACCATGCACCCGAAAACTCGTAACATTTTTGTGCTGCCCTGCTTCCCTGTCCACAGCAGATGCGGTGATGCGTTGTTCGGAAGTGAGGACGACGACAACAAGTTGTGCAGCATGACAGCATGGTCCATTGCTGCAGGCCACTGGTGGTTAGGTAGCCGCATGCCTCGTAGCAGTTTGCGCATGCTGTTCTGTAAGGTCCTGTTCATTCTTTCTGCAACACCTTGCTGCTGATGGGCGTAGGGAAGGGAGAGGAGTTGCTTGATCCCCCTTTCCGCCAGGTACTGCTTGAATCGCTGAGAGGTGTATTCTCCTCCTCCATCTGATTGGAAGCTTTTCAGCTGTGTTCCCGATTCTCTCTCTGCTACTGGTAGCCAGGCGGCGAATGCTGCGAGTGCCATGTCGCGGCTGGGTAAGTTTTGGTGCCAGACGTATCGAGTGGCGGCATCGATGAAGGTTATCGTGTAGTTGTAAGTAACTTGTCCTGGTTCTCGATTGAAGAGAATATCGCAGTACACCTTCTCGAGTGTTGCGTACACGGGTGCGCTCGGGTTGTGGTGAGAAGTAAACGGTCGACGTGGTAAGTCGGCTTCAGGGCAGATGAGGCAAGTTCCTCGTGCCCGTTGAAGTTCTCTGCCGTCGGGTAGTAGTAGCGAATCCTTGTCTAGGACTCCTGGTCGTATTGTATTGTTTAACACTGTGTTGCTTGGATATCCTGTGCGTGCATGCCAGATATCTTCGGAGGCGCGATGTCCGGGTGAGCGTTGATACGCGTCGGAGTCGGAGTAGAAGCTGGCGACGAAGTTTGCGCTTCTGTGGACTTCTCGTTGAGTCGGGTTCAGCTGCTGTGCGGGTGTTGGTGGTGCTTCGTCGACAAAGACTGATGTCGTTGGGCCTGCTGCTGCCGATGATGTTTCTGCTGCTGCCGATGTTGTCTCTGCTGCTGCCGATGTTGTTTCTGCTGCTGCTGATGTTGTCTCTGCTGCTGCCGATTGTTGAATTGTCGCTAACGCGCGTGTTCGTTCTGCTTCAGGGATTGTATGCGAGTACCAGAAGCCTCCCGGGCTGAAGTCGGGATCGAGATCCGGGGGATGTGTCCAGTCGGCGAAGTTGACGATGGCATCGCTGTCTGCAGTGCCCAGGTCTGGGACGAAATCAAGGACGAAGACGTTGTTCTTCAAGACCGCCTTTCCGATGTAGAGGCCGCCCTTCCCGTGGTACAGCTTAAACTCCTGGGTGGTGCTGTCGGCTTCCAAGTGGATGCCTTTCGCCATCAACTGGCTGACGCTCAGTAAGTTGTAGCCGAGTCCCTCCGCGATTAGTACCTTTGACATGTGCAATATGACGTTTGTCTCTCGTGACCGAAGTTGTACTACTCCTTGTCGTCGTGTGCGCAGGTTCTGGTTGTTGGCGACCGTGATGACTACCTCTCGTTGAAGTCGATGTTCGCGTTGAACGAAGCGTCCTGAGGAGCACATATGCTGTCCGCAGCAACTGTCCAAGAACCAAGTGTCTTGACCGGACGGTTCGCTTTGAGCGATGGCAGCGTACGTCGGGTTCGGCTGCAGTGACTCGCGGCGAGGCGTGCTGTTGTCGAGTTGTTCTTCCGGTGAGTAGTAAGGTGGTGACTCGGTTGTGCAGGAGTCTGTTATCTTCACCATGCAATTGACGATGTTTCTTGCTCCTTGTGCAGGTTGTCCTGTTGGAGTCGTTGAAGCTTGGATTGAAGTTGTCGAATTTGCTTGCGTTGAGGTGACTTGGGAGCTTGAAGGCCGAAGTTGTCGCTGTGGTGTTGTCGATTGCTGACGAGACTGGCAGTGCGTACGAGGGTGACCCGAAGTCTTGCAGATGTGGCAGAACAGAGGTACTGTTTTCACTTGTTGCTGTTGCCGGTTGTTGTTGTTGTAGCGTCGTTGAGTGTGAAATGCGAACTACGGTACTAACGTTTTCTTTTTGTGTCGCTCTTCTTGCAGGTCCATGTCCTGCTGCTCGGCATGGATTTCGGCGAAGAGTGCTGCTTTGGAGATTTTCCCGTGTGCTCGTAGTATGGCGCGAGTGGAGCGCCAGTGTGGGCCAAGACCGCCGATGACTACCGTGACGAAGGCGTCTTCTGAAATTGATCCTCCACATCGAAGAAGCTTGTCGCGCAGTTCGCGGCAGCGACTGATATATGCCATGCCTTTCTCGCCTGGTTTCATTTCGATTGTTGTCAGCTGCGCCATTAACCGGCTTTGGTTTACACTGTCTGTTGCTTGATACAGGTTCTTCAGGTGGTTGTACGCGAGCTCCGCGGAGTTGCCGTAGCCTCGGTAAGTTCTGATGTTCTGCTGTTGTGTCGGGGTGATGTTCCTCAACAGTATTGTGTACGCCATCATTGATTGATAGGTGTACTGCTGCTTCTCATACTGCGTGCCGTTTGTTGGATATGGCAGGGACCCGTCGAAGAAGCCAATAATCTGTGCTCCTTCCATCATCAGCTCGAATTCGAATGACCAGGTGAAGAAGTCCTTTCCGTCGAAAGGTTTTGTCGCTTGAAGTTTTAAAACATGCGCGAATTGCGACTGAACTTGTAGTGCGTCCAGTGCCTTTTCTTGTCCCGGTGCAGGTTGTGGTTGCGTCATGAAGCTGACGGAGCCGCGCTGGGGCTCGTACGGAGCGAAGGTAGGTTGTTGTTGTTGTTGATTCCCGCGTGCGTAGGATGAGCCATCGAGACTCATGGGTGTCACGCTGTTGTTGTTGTTGTTGTTTGACTGCGTAGGTACTCCTTGCTGATGCTGCTCGTAGAAGGACATGAAGGAGAAAAATTTCTCCATCATACTTGGATCGAAGCCCGCGGGTGTTTCCGTAGACCCAGCTGCTGGTCTCGTTGATGTTCCTTCCTCTGTCTGTAGGCCAGAGACAGGAGGTGGAGTAGGGGTAGTGCCGGGAGAGCTGTTGGAGGAGCTCCTCTCCTTTCTAGCAGACATGTCTTCTTTGTATTGAGTGTTGAAGAAAAGTAGTAACTTTTTAACTCTAACTATCTCTCATACCATGTTGGGCTGAAACGCCCTAGGATCTTAGAGTTATAGTCTGAGTAGGATAATGTAATAGCAGAAGCGTTGAATAAAAGTCTTTGAACCACCTTGCGCTGGTATGTGAGGGCAAAGTAAAGTTGATTAAAACAAGCAAATACAAATGTTTATATAAGAGTACAAGGAATACGAATAGGTATAATTAAACGGTTTTACTGTTGCGGTTCGATACAGTGCGACTCGGGCAACTGCTCAATGTCGAGTCAGTTGTATGTCCTTGCTATCGCGCTGCATTTGTCAAGTTAAAAGGTCGCTGACCTTTGACCTTCGTGTAACCTCCAGCGGTTACTTTAACTTCCGATGGTTGACTCGCGATGCTTCGATTTGAGCTGCTTCGCTTGTGTCCTGAGTTTCGACACAACAGAGGCGTTTAAGACTTGTTGTTCCCAACATGTTTCACCCTTGATCCCTCTGTTTCACCCTTGCTCCCTCTGTTTCACCCTTGCTCCCTCTGTTTCACCCTTGCTCCCTCTGTTTCACCCTTGCTCCCTCTGTTTCACCCTTGCTCCCTCTGTTTCACCCTTGCTCCCTCTGTTTCACCCTTGATCCCTCTGTTTCACCCTTGCTCCCTCTGTTTCACCCTTGCTCCCTCTGCTTCACCCTTGCTCCCTCTGTTTCACCCTTGCTCCCTCTGTTTCACCCTTGCTCCCTCTGTTTCACCCTTGCTCCCTCTGTTTCACCCTTGCTCCCTCTGTTTCACTCTTGCTTCCTCTGTTTCACCCTTGCTCCCTCTGTTTCACCCTTGCTCCCTCTGGGTGAAGTTTTTTGTGTCGAAATGCAGCTTCTTCTCCTCCCTCTGCTCATTCCGTTTACTGTCTTTCCCACTTCACTCACCCCCATAAACCCCAATGCAGGTAAAGGTGCCCAGCACCAGATGTGGCTTTACCACGGCCTGGTTTTTTTGCTTGCAGTGTAGGAGACTGGCAAGACAAACCGGGAAGCAACATCACACACACACCCCCTAGCTTTGTTCCCTTCTCGAGTTGGATGATTCCTTTACTTTACAGATACGGTAATAAATTAATTATTGAACTCCCTGGTATTGGTCATATGTATGACTCTGAGGCTCATAATAATCCTGTATTATAAAAAAAACCAATACCGTACATGGCATGGCTATACATCATGTTACTATCACACATCCTAGGTGATTCACAACCAGATGCAGAGCAGGCCTGTCCAAACACAAACCAAGAAGTCAGATGTGACGTGGCTGAAATATAAGGGAAGCAAGCATTCAAAAGAATGACAACTGGCAAATGAGGGAGGAACAGAGGAAGGGAAGAAGTGATGAATGCAGGAATGAAGGGAGGAAGTGATGATGGGAGGAAGGGAGGCAGGGAGGACGCTTGGGGGAGAAGCAGAAGGGAGGGGAGGAAGAAAGGCTGGGGAGGAGGGTGGGGAGGAGAAAGGGTGGCAGGGAGGTAACGAGGATGGACGATGGGAGGAACAGATGGAGGTGAGGTACGGCAGATGGGAGACATGGAGGAACGGGGCGGGGAGAGGAGGGAATGAGAAAACGAGAGGAGGGATCGCGAGAGGAGGGATAGGGGCAGGATTTGGGGATGGGATGGATGGGGAGGAGGGGATGGGTATAGAAAGGATGGATAGCAGAGGTGGTGAAGAACAAACCTTTTGGCGAGGCGGAAGATGGGAAGATGGGAAGATGGGAAGAAGCAGGGAGGAGAGGGGTCGGGTGGAGGTGACGGGGAGGTCGCGGGATGGGGTATGACCGTATGGTGGGATGGGAAAGTTGGCTGAGGGAATGATGGGATGGGGAAACGAGGGAATGGGGATGAGGAGTAGGATGGCATGGCGGAATGGGGTGGGGCAGAATGGGGTGAGGCGGGAGGCATGGAGAGTGGAAGGACGGACAGGAGAAGGCAAATAAGAGGAAGAGGAGGAAGACGGGACGGCTTCCTGCCCCCCCTCCCCCACTCCCCTGCCCCCCTCCCCAACTCCCCTGCCCCGCCTCCCCCACTCCCCCCTCCCTCACTCCCCTGCCACGCCTCCCCCGCTCCCTTGCCCCACCCCCTCGCCCCCTTGTGCACAGCGCTCCTCACTGCCCGCCTGCACGAGCTTCCCCGGCTGTGTGCGGGGTTGGTGCGAGAGTGAGGAGGAGGTTGCTAAGCTTGCTGTGCTGCCATTGGGTTGTGAGTGACACAGCGTGAGGGGCTGGGTGCGTGCTCCTCGACTCGCACCCCATCAGCTTTCATTCTCCCCTAGCCTTCGCACCACGCACCCTCACACACCCCACAACGAACAATTCACGACCCCATACCCAGCGCCCAGGCGCCATACATCTCTGCGTTTAGTGTGGGCGAGAAGCAAGGGAGAAGGGAGAGTGTGAGAGAATGAGAAGGGTTCAAGTGTGGGGTGGTAACCAGAGACGACGGTAGGAGTGGTGAAGGTAGAATAGGGGGAGAGAGAGAGGCGACGTGTGACGAAGAGGGTGAACGTGATAGGCAGGGAAGTGATGACGACGGCGGAGTGTAGGGGAGGGTGGGAGGAAGCAAGGGTGACGGTGGGAGGAAGCGAGGGCGACGGTGGGAGGAAGCGAGGGCGACGGTGGGAGGAAGCGAGGGCGACGGTGGGAGGAAGCGAGGGCGACGGTGGGAGGAAGCGAGGGCGACGGTGGGAGGAAGCGAAAGCGACGGGAGGGGGAGCGTGGTCAACGACGGAGTAAAGTGTGAGCGACAGCGGGAGGAAGCGAGGGCGACGGTGGGGGGAAGCGTGGGGGACGGCGACGGCGACGAGGGGAAGCGTGGGTGGCAGGGTGTGACGTCGACTAGGAAGCGCGGGAGGGGAATGTAGCTGAGGCAAACATAGGGCGAATGCGCGGGAAATGACCGCGATCGACCGTTTGATTACCTATTATCGAGCTCGGAGAGGAGATGCATGCGCCGCAAACTATCGTTTGCGCGGTCGCGCAGGGTTTCGACGACGACGCTGAGTAAAAAGCGGCGCCATCACATAGAACCTGTTTGGTGTTTTTTTTTTGGGTTGCGAAGCAACCCTTTACGATCGATTTTGCCAAATTTTATTTTCATGTTTATATTTTTTAAAAAAATCATGAAAATAAATTTTGTCAACTACAGCACTACCCTTCCCAAACTGTATGCATGTTGAGCAGTTTTGAATACGGTACTGTTCATAGTGCATTATTCCATATGAACATTTTGCAATTGTTTAGTGGAGATGTGCTGTACTGTTTGCATTATATGTTACTGTTAGATGATGTTGTGTAATGATGAAGAGGTGCATGCGTAATGCATAAATGATGCTATACAATGCATAATGCATAGAATGATGTATATAATGCATGTGATATGTGATGAATGATGCACATGCACATGATAAAATGCGTGACAGTTAACAACCCAAAAACTAAGCTATCGCCATCCCCTGCCTAGCATGGGGGGGAGGTCAATAGCAAAATCTTTGAATAATCAACTAGCACATGAAAAAATACAATCTGTTAACTCTAAAAAAGAGGTTCACTCTATCAAATCCAGTTCGAAGTGGCAAACACACGAGTCACTGAGTGCGCCAATGAACCAATTAGAAATGATAGAAATGAACCCCCTTTTTAAAATTGACAGACATGCATTGATATTGCAATGACAGATGAGATGAATGCACTCACACGAACAAACACATTCACACAATATAAAACACGAGCTCCGGCAAACCCAGCCAAAAAACACGAGATACACGCGAACTACATAACAAGTAAATCAATGTTAAAAGGACAATACGATAAATCCTAGTGACCAATACACATTTTCTGGATTGAAATCGCGTTCCTGACCGGAAAGGCCCCTGACAAACGGGTTTAGGAAGTGGAAAGGAGGAACGGAAATGAATAGCCAGTACAACAAGAAAAACTGAAAAAAGGCATAAGGTGTGATGAAATGAAGAGAAACAGGAATAACGAAGAAACAAATGAATCAATACAAGGGCTAAGAAAAACGCCGTGAGCATTGAATGGTTAGACTTGACAAAGAGCATGGAGAAGAATCTAACGAGGCATAAAACACGAAAATAAGGAACGGGAATAGAGGAACAAAATACCGAGACAGTAAACGAAAGAAGAGAATATAACGAATACAGAGAGCGAGAACAACGAAGAGCGAGAGCGAGAGCAGGAGCGAGAGAGGACTAGAGAGAGGGGACGAGAGAGAGGGGACGAGAGAGAGGACGAGAGAGAGAGAGAGAGAGAGAGAGAGAGAGAGAGAGAGAGAGAGAGAGAGAGAGAGAGAGAGAGAGAGAGAGAGAGAGAGAGAGAGAGAGAATGAGAGAGAGGGAGAGAACGAGAGAGAAAACGAGAACGAGAGAGAGAGAACGAGAGAACGAGGACGAGAGAGAGAGAACGAGAGAGAGAACGAGCGAGAACGAACGAGAGATAGAGAGAGTGTTCAATAAATTACGATTTCTACGATTTCGAAAAAAAACATGTGTAAAAACAAGATCTAAGCCGACCTAGTTTAGATCTAAGCCGTCCTGTGTTAGAATTAAGTCGACCTAACAAGTATCGAACGCGTTTAAGTTGCAAGTTAGGAGCTTACCTAGCGGAAGTCCCGTAGCCCGTCAGCAGAACGAGAGGAAGAAGGAAAGGGAGGGCTAACTAAGAATAGGAAGTAAATGACGACAATAAGAGCTTACATCTTACCATGAGCTAACAACTCTAAATGACATCTTAAACTTTCTGACCTTGGAGTGGTAGGTGGAGCGTAAGTAGCGTGAGGCAAAAGAACAAGCTCCACTGGCGAGAAGAAAAGAGAAAGAGAAAACGAATACCTAGAACCTAGAACATAGGCTTAATCAAACTATTTTTTTAAAACGCGGCCAACACAAGAGTAAACAACTATGGTACGAGATTAACGCATGCTAGTCTCGCTAGAAATCAGGTAACTTAATTCTACTTGAAACGGTAAGGTAGAGTTGTTCTCACCTTAGTAGGAACGGGTAGGTGGGGCGTGAGTAGCGGGGAGCTAAACCAGCGAGCGGAAGGGAGGGAGAATGAAAGGAAGAGACAACCTAACAAAGTGTCAGATTCGTCGTTATGTCATGTACTTTATAAAGTCATGTTGCTTTTCTGTGCAGTAGCGCTAGTGCAGTCGGTAGGGGAAAGGCGTTGGGTATGAAGGAGGTATGTTCGAATCCTGCTGAAGCTGCTTATTCGAGTCTTGCTATATATGTCAATTACCACAGGTTTTTATTAAAGTATTCGCACTTGTAGAAAATTGTGTACATGTCGTTATGTAAAATGTAAAAATTTGTGTACATATCGTTATGTAAAATGCTTCGCAACCCTAAGACGATTTCGTCGCCTCTTGTTTTTTTTTTTTTTTTTTGGGTTGCGAAGCAACCTATTACGATCGTTATGTACATTTTTTTTCCAATCCTCAATATTAAAAAAAATAAAGGATGGAAAAAATAAAGTGAACGGTACCGTACTAGCTAAGTGACTGACTGCTATGTATCTGCCGCGTCAATTTACCATGTGCTGAACCACATTCCTGTGAAACAAGTGAACAGGAAATGGAATGACTAAGGAAAGATTGGGTACAAATACAACCCTAGAAACCCTGTACCCCATATGTGCTACCCCACTATAGCCTACAGCAACTATGTCATATAAATCTGACACACCCCCATAGGCAAAGTGGGGGAGAACAAGGGGTCACAAGACCAGTCAAGTAAAGCAAAGCAGAGCAAGCTCAGGGTGGATCACAACGTCACCACACAGTCCGAGCACAAGAGCAGGGCCAGTGGCCAGTTCACATGCAGGAGTACAGACATATATATATAAAACTAGACAAGCAAGAGCAGGTATATATATGTCACAGTACAAGTAAAGTCAAGAGGAGAGCAAGTGAGGCCAGACAGGCACAAGACCCAGCTGGGTGCAGAGGCGCTGATGGTCACAAGGCGCGAGTGCCTTGGTGAACACATCAGCAGTGTTGGCCTCAGAGGCCACGTACGCAAGCCACAACTGTCCACGCTGCTGCAGCTCACGAGCAAGGAAGTAGCGAAGAGCAATGTGCTTCGTTCTGTGCTCCAGACGCTGCTCTTGACACAAGGCCAGCATGGCCTTGTTGTCTACGTACAGCACTAGAGGAGAACGAGGCGGCTCTCCAAGGTCAGTCAGCAGGTAGGTGAGCCAGCAAAGCTCCTGTGCAGCCATGGCCCCAGCGTAGATCTCCGTCTCACAACTGGAGCTGAGAACCGAAGACGAGCGAGTAGCCCGCCACGAGACAGAGCCGGAACCAAGACTGAAGGTGTAACCCTGTGACGACCGCTGCGTAGCCTGGTCATCAGCCCAAGAAGCGTCCGCGTGCCCTGTAAGGACCACTGGACTCCGCCCTCCAAGCACTAGCCCCATGCCTGACGTACTGCACAGGTAGCGCAACACCCTCTTCGCTGCAGCCATGTGCTCTGGTCGGTGTCTCCCAGGAGCAACATAGCGTGCAAGAATGCTCAGAGGGTATGCAAGGTCAGGTCGTGTGCAGGTCATCAGGTACATGAGGCAGCCAACAAGCTCTGGGTACGGGCCACTCGGCTCTACGGACTCATCCGAAGGCAGAGCTGAGAGCGAGTGGCGAGTAGACAGAGGAGTGGCCTGAGGCGAGGAGTACGTGAAGCCGAAGCGCTGAAGGACCTGCTGCACCATGTGTGACTGAGTCAAGGTAATGGTGCGGCGTGCTCTGTCCCGAGTGATCTGCAAGCCAAGGTAGCTGCGCAGTTCACCCAGGTCTGTGCACGTGTGTCTCTTCAGCAGCTCGGACTTCACGTAGGCGAGTCCAGCAGTGTCCGCTATGGCAAAGACCAAGTCGTCGACGTACACGAGGATGTAGAACGGCGGCAGAGAAGTGTCGGTGCGCAGAAACAGCGACGGGTCGGCAGTAGAAGGAGCAAACCCAAGAGCCGCAAGCGTAGTCCTCAGTGTGTCGTGCCACTCACGCGGTGCCTGGCGGAGACCGTAGACTGGCCGACGGAGGCTCCACTGGGTGCCAGGAGGGAAAGTCCCAGTGAAGCCAGGTGGACGGCGCAGCCCGATCTCCTCGTGCAGGCTACCCTGCAGGAACGCAGTGCTGAAGTCGAGAGAGTGAAGCTCGTAGTCGCGCTCAGCGGCTATGTGCAGCAGCACCCGAAGAGTGGTCATCTTCGGGGTGGGAGAGAAGGTCTGAAAGTAGTCAACTCCCTGCCGCTGACTGAAGCCACGAGCAACGTACCGCGCCTTGAAGACAGGTGGAGAGCCCGGCGGCCGCTTCACCCTGAAGATCTACATGCCACTGACGATGTTCGCCCCAGGAGGGGGAACTGCGTCAACGTAGGTGCCTGTGGACTTCCAGGAAGCCATCTCTGCATCCATAGCTGCCTGCCAGTGAGACGAGTAGGGACCCTCTACGGCCTCCGCGTAAGAGCGCGGAGTCGGGATGTCTAGTGCATCCGCGTCTCCCTCAGGAGCAAGCGGTACAGACGCGAGATGAGGTGAAGCAGCCGCCAGACACTGTAACTCCTCCTGCCTGTCCTCTAGGACGTCCGTGCCAAGAGCACAGTCACCCCCGACGGACAGAGGACAGTCAGACGCTGACTCAGCAACAAGACTAGCAGCGTAGTCTAGACGACAACGAGCAGCAAAGTCGACGAGCTCAGTAACAAGGGCAGACGCAGCAGTGGACTCAAACGAGGGGTCAGTGACGACAGTAGCAAGGAGACGCGTGACAGTAGGACTGGCAGCACGAAGAGAGTCCGACTCAGGGTCGGCAAGCGCAGGAAGAGAGGACTCAGGAGGAGAAGGCAAAGGGGCACGCAGAGGAGCAGTGGTCGGACGCAGAGACATCCGGTGCGTGCCAGGGACAGGAGGAGGACGCTGACGCGAACTGCGACCACTAGTGCGAGCAGCACGAACAGGCGATGCAGGACGAGACGCAGGCTCACGACGCTCAGCAAGACCTCCAGTAGGACCAGTGTAAGGAGAGGGAGCAGGCAGTGGAGAGGAAGGCTCCAACAGGGACTGCGACTGGACAGGCTGTGGACACTCTACCGGAGGAGAAAGACCAAGAACCTGCTGCAGGAGCGGAACGAAGTACGGCCGAGGCCGCGCGGCAACTCCAGACTCAGCAGGGACAGCACCAGCACCCTCAGCGACAGCACCAGCGCCACCAACACCTCCAGCGGCAGGACCTCCAGCAGCACCAGTAGCAGAACCACCGCCGGGACAGACAGCAGTAGTCTCAGCACCAACACCCTCAGGAGCTCCTGCTCCAGGAGTACCCGCAGACCCAGCAGCTCCGGGACCGGCAGCACCAGCACCCTCGACGGTCGAAGAAGCTCCAGCTCCAGCAGCACGCCTCCAGCGGCGAGCAAACCACTCGCGCATCTCCTGTGGAGAGAGGGGCTCCCGGCGAGACGCAGCAGCAGGAGAAACCCCAGGCTCAACAGCTCCAGACGGAGCACCCCTTGGCTCAGCAGCTCCAGACTCAGTACCCCCAGGCTCAGCAGCTCCCGACCCAGCACCCCCAGACCCAGCACCCCCTAGCTCAGCAGCTCCCGGCACCGCACCCCCCGGCTCAGCACCCCCAGGCTCAGCACCCTCCGCAGTAGCACTCCCAGGCCCAGCACCCCCAGGCTCAGCACCCCCAGTAGCAGCACCTCCAGGCTCGCCACCCCCGCGCACATCACCCCCAGAGTCAGCACCCCCAGGCTCAGCACCCGCAGCAGCACCAGAGTCACCAGTAACCTCGACCGGGTCAACTGCGTCTACCTGGGACACACCTGAGGGGGCAGGAACCTGAGGGGGGAGGGGGTCTACCGGGGGGGGAACTGGCACAAGGAAGTCCAGCGGAGGGGGGAGGGAAGGAGTGCGGTAGGGGAAGAGGCGGTAGAAGGGGACTGACTCGTCGAACGTGACGTCCTGGGAGGACAGAACACTACGAGAGGAGGGGTGGTAAAACTGCCACCCGGGAGCGTCCGTGGGGAAGCCAAGGAAGACACAGGGAGCAGCACGAGGGGACAGCTTGTCCGCAGACAAGTCGCGGACAAACGCCCGAGATCCCCAGACACGGAACGCCGACGCATCACCGACCTTCCCCGTCCACAGCAAAGCTGGGGAGGTCTCCGGTCGGGAGACTCTGGGCTGAAGGTTGATCTGATGCGCGGCGTACCGAACCGCAAACGGCCACAGAAAATGGGGGGCAGCCGCATGCACCATGGACGTACGGGCGACGTCCATGACAATGCCGATGCGGCGCTCAGCAATCCCATTCTGCTGTGGAGAGTCCGGAAGCGTGAAGGTCTGGCGGATGCCTCGTGCCCGACAGTAGGCTCGCAGAAGGCCGGAGGAGTGAGAAAGTGTGAACGAGAATGAATGACTATGAAGTGAAGTGAATACAAATAGGAAACCATAATTGTGTTGTACCCCCTATGGGATACCCCACTATAGCCTACAGAAACAAGTAAGCTATATGTTCTGACACACCCCCATAGGCAAAGTGGGGGAGAACAAGGGGTCACAAGACCAGTCAAGCAAAGCAAAGCAAAGCTCAGGGTGGATCACAAAGTCACCACGCATTCCGAGCACAAGTTCAAAGGCCAGAAGGCCAGTTCACATGCAAGATCATATATAGAGATATACAAGAGTCAAGCAAGCAAGAGCAAGAGTATATATAGGCGAAAGGTACAAGCAAGGTCAAGAGGAGAGCAAGTGAGGCAAGACAGGCACAAGACCCAACTGCGTGCAACAACGCTGATGATCACAAGGCGCAAGTGCCTTGGTGAAGACATCAGCAGTGTTGGCCTCAGAGGCCACGTACGCAAGTCGCAACTGTCCACGCTGCTGTAGCTCACAAGCAAGAAAGTAGCGGAGAGCAATGTGCTTCGTTCTGTGCTCCAGTCGCTGCTCTCGACACAAGGCCAGCATGGCCTTGTTGTCTACGTACAGGACTGGAGGAGAACGAGGCTGCTCTCCAAGGTCGGTCAGCAGGTAGGTGAGCCAGCGTAACTCCTGTGCAGCCATAGCCCCAGCGTAGATCTCAGCCTCACAACTGGAGCCGAGAACAGAAGACGAGCGGGTAGCCCGCCACGAGACAGAGCCGGAACCAAGGCTGAAGGTGTAACCCTGTGACGACCGCTGCGTAGCCTGGTCGTCAGCCCAAGAAGCGTCTGCGTGCCCAGTGAGGACCACTGGACTGCGCCCTCCAAGCACTAGCCCCATGCTCGACGTACTGCACAAGTAGCGCAACACCCTCTTCGTTGCAGCCATGTGCTCTGGTCGGTGTCTCCCAGGAGCAACAAAGCGTGCGAGAATGCTAAGAGGGTATGCGAGGTCAGGTCGTGTGCAGGTCATCAGGTACATGAGGCAGCCAACAAGCTCTGCAAACGGGCCACTCGACTCTACGGACTCATCCGAAGGCAGAGCTGAGAGCGAGTGGCGAGTAGGCAGAGGAGTGGCCTGAGGCGAGGAGTACGTGAAGCCGAAGCGCTGAAGGACCTGCTGCACCATGTGTGACTGAGTCAGGGTAATGGTGCGGCGTGCTCTGTCCCGGGTGATCTGCAAGCCAAGGTAGCTGCGCAGTTCACCCAGGTCAGTGCACGTGTGTCTCTTCTGCAGCTCGGACTTCACGTAGGCGAGTCCAGCAGTGTCAGCTGTGGCAAAGACCAAGTCGTCGACGTACACGAGGATGTAGAACGGCGGCAGAGAGGTGTCGGTGCGCAGAAACAGCGACGGGTCGGCAGTAGAAGGAGCAAACCCAAGTGCCGCGAGCGTAGTCCTCAGTGTGTCGTGCCACTCACGTGGCGCCTGGCGGAGACCGTAGACTGGACGCCGGAGGCTCCACTGGGTACCAGGAGGGAAAGACCCAGTGAAGCCAGGTGGGCGACGCAGCCAGATCTCCTCGTGCAGGCTGCCCTGCAAGAAAGCAGTGCTGAAGTCGAGAGAGTGCAGCTCGTAGTCACGGTGAGCAGCAACGTGCAGCAGAACCCGAAGAGTGGTCATCTTCGGGGTGGGGGAGAAGGTCTGAAAGTAGTCAACCCCCTGCCGCTGACTGAAGCCACGAGCCACGTAACGCGCCTTGAAGACAGGCGGAGAACCCGGCGGCCGCTTCACCCTGAAAATCCACATGCCACTGACGATGTTCGCCCCAGGAGGGGGAACAGCGTCAACGTAGGTGCCTGTGGACTTCCAGGAAGCCATCTCTGCATCCATAGCTGCCTGCCACTGAGAGGAGTAGGGACCCTCTATCGCCTCCGCGTAAGAGCGCGGAGTCGGGATGTCTGGTGCATCCGGGTCTCCCTCAGGGGCTAGCAGTACAGACGCGAGACGAGGTGAAGCGGCGGCCAGACACTGGAACTCCTCCTGCCTGTCCTCAATGACGTCCGTGCCAAGGGCACACTCACCCCCGACGGACGGAGGACAGGCGGACTCAGACTCAGTGACAAGACGAGCAGCGTAGTCGAGACGACAGCGCGCAGCAAAGTCGACAAGCTCAGTGACAAGGGCAGACGCAGCAGACGACTCGAAGGAAGGGTCAGTGACAGCAGTAGCAAGAAGACGCGTGACAGTAGGACTGGCAGCACGAAGAGAGTCCGACTCCGGGTCGGCAAGAGCAGGAAGAGAGGAAGCAGGAGGAGAAGGCAAAGGGGCACGCAGAGGAGCAGTGGACGGACGCAGTGACATCCGGTGCGTGCCAGGGACAGGAGGAGGACGCTGACGCGACCCGCGACCACTAGTGCGCTCAGTACGAACAGGCGACACAGGACGAGACGCAGGCTCACGACGCTCAGTAAGACCTCCAGTCGGACCAGCGTAGGGAGAAGGAGCAGGCAAAGGGGAGGCAGGCTGTAGCTGTGGCTGTGACCGGACAGGCTGCGGACCCTCTAAGGGAGGAGGAGGAGGTGGAAGACCAAGAACCTGCTGCAGGAGCGGAACGAAGTACGGTCGGGGCCGCGCGGCGACGCTAGAAACAGCAGGAACAGCACCAGCAGCCCAGGCAGGAGCACCCACTCCAGCAGCACCTCCAGCAGCACCACCAGAAGCTCCAGAACCTCCAGCAGCAGCACCAGGAGCACTGTCAGTCGGACCGCCAACGGCAGGCTCAGCGCCAACACCCTCAGCAGTACCAGCTCCAGGAGAACTCTCAGACCCAGCAGCTCCAGCACCCACAGTACGAGCACCGGCGGGACGCGAGGCAGCAGTACCCTCTGCAGCCGAAGAACCACCAGCACCAGCAGCACGCCTCCAGCGCCTGGCAAACCACTCACGCAGCTCCTGTGGGGAGAGTGGCTCCCGGCTAGACGAAGCACCCCCATTCACAGCACCCCCAGGCTCAGCACCCCCAGGCTCAGCACTCCTAGGCACAGCACCCCCAGGCACAGCACCCCCAGGCTCGGCACCTCCAGGCTCAGCAACCCCAGGCACAGCACCCCCAGGCGCAGCACCCCCAGGCTCAGCACCCCTAGGCACAGCACCCCCAGGCACAGTACCCCCAGGCTCGGCACCTCCAGGCTCAGCACCCCCAGGCTCAGCACCCCCAGACTCCGCACCCCCAGGCTCAGCTCCCGCAGCAGCACCAGAGTCACCAGTGACCTCGACAGGCTCGACCGCGTCTACCTGGGACACACCTGAAGGGGCAGGACCCTGAGGGGGGAGGGGGACTACCGGGGGGGGGACCTGGTACCAAGAAGAGCGGGGGTGGGGGGAGGGACGGAGTGCGGTAGGGGAAGAGGCGGTAGTAGGGTACCGACTCGTCGAACGTGACGTCCTGGGAGGACAGAACACGTCGAGAGGTGGGGTGGTAAAACTGCCACCCAGGGGCGTCGGGGGGGAACCCCAGGAAGACGCAGGGAGAAGCACGAGGGGACAGCTTGTCCGCAGACAGGTCGCGAACAAACGCCCGAGATCCCCAGACCCGGAACGCCGACGCATCGCCAACCTTCCCTGTCCACAGCAGGGCTGGGGAGGTCTCCGGTCGAGAGACCCTGGGGTGGAGGTTGATCTGGTGCGCAGCGTACCTGACCGCAAACGGCCACAGAAAATGGGGAGCAGCCGCATGCATCATGGACGTACGAGCGACGTCCATGACCATGCCAATGCGGCGCTCAGCAATCCCATTCTGCTGTGGTGAGTCCGGAAGCGTGAAGGTCTGACGGATGCCTCGCGCACGACAGTAGGCACTCAGGAGGGCAGAGGAGAACTCTCCACCTCTGTCCGAGTGCAGACGCAAAACAGGGAAGTCAGAGCCAAAGCTCCTCCGAAGCTGGAGACGAGCTGCGCGGATCCAGTCGATCAACACCTCAGTGACCTCACCCTTGCTGCGCAAGGGGAAGACTGTGGTGTAACGCGAGTAGTCGTCAACCACCAGCAGGAAGTAGCGCTCCTGGCCCTGTCCACGGACGCGGGCTGGGCCCCACACGTCCATGTGAAGCGTCTGCAACGGGGCCTCTGTCGGAGGAAACTGGGAGGAGTGAGGGGCAGCACGCTGGCGCCCCTCGACACAGGGGACACAGGTAGGGCCAGGGCCCGGAGGAAGGGGAGGGAGAGACCGGGGAAGACCAGACACAAGGACTCGCGAGGCCATGCCTCTGAGCCGAAGCAGAGAGGGGTGGCCAAGGCGGTGGTGCCAGAGGAGGGTCTCGTGAGACAGACGACGACATGAGCAGGGGGCAGACTCAGGACCAGACCTGGACGCTGCAGCAAACACCTGACCAGACGAAGGGACCCTACCAGACGTAGCACCTGGAGGAGAAGCAGTGGTCAGTGTGTACAGGCTCGACCCTGGCCGACGTGTAAACGTAGCCAGGTGGCGACCTGTATCCGCCTCCGTGCAGTGGGTCACCCGCTGCCGAGCAGGGGTGAACTGGTGGACACCCGCATCCTGGAGGTCAGCACCACTCACCAAGTTCGTCGAGAACGAGGGGAGGTAAAGACCAGTCAGGGTGCCAGAGGGGGCCGCCGGACACGGGAGGACAGTGGAGAAGCGAGACAGGACAGGCCCCCCAGAGGGGTCAGCCAGGGACACCGCAACCGGCCGACTCAGCGGCGTGAGAGTGGTGCGGTCCCTAAAGAAGGAGCGAGACGCTCCAGAGTCAAGGGTGAAGGTGTGAGAGGCCGAAGCCGACACAGTACCTGAGAGGGCAGACTCACCAGCACCTGAGAGCACAGACGCACTGGCACCTAGAGCAGCAGCCTCACTAGTACCTGACGCGGCAGTACCAATGCCCGGGTCGGGCGGGAAACACCGGTAACAGTCATCCTCATCACTACCAGTCACAGCATACATAGCAGAGAGAATAGCATCAAAATCAAGATCATAAATAGCTACACCAGCCCTAGACAGCTCTCCCCAGCGGGGGATCTCAGCGGCCTCCGGAAACTGCTGACGCCAGGCGTCGGTCAGGCGGCCAAAGCAGCGGCGGGCTGTGTGGGCGCCTCCACACCTCTCCCCTGCACGGTCACCGGTGCGAAGAACGTAGGGGCAGGGACCAAGCGCACCACCACGCTGACGCTGCAAGTACCACTCACGGAGCTGCTGAGGGCCGGGGACGGTGCGAGAGCGCTGCTGCTGCTGTGACTGCTGCTGCGGCTGCTGCTGCTGCTGCTGCTGGCGCTGACCACCCCCAGAGCTGCTCCGCTGGGACGAGCCACTCCGACCCCCGCCTCCACCGCCACCCCCGCCTCCACCGCCACCTCCGTCTCCACCGCCACCTCCCCCACCAGGACCGTCGCTCCCACCGCTCCCACCGCCTCCTCCGCTACCACCTCCGCCGCCACCTCCGCCTCCACCGCCGCCACCAGTACCTCCACTCCCGCCACCACCCCCACCGCCACCCCCACTCCCCCCGCCACCCCCACCGCCTCCTCCACCGCCCCCTCTAGCTCCACCCGCTCCCTTGCCCCCCTTGCCCTTGCCAGAGCGGCGTCTGCCGCTGGGGGCAGACGCCGCGCCGACCGACTCAAAACCAGTGAGGTCGGCCGCAGCGGCAGAGGCGACAGAGGGCAGCAGGGGGGAAGGACCACACCCCTCAAAGATGGGGGTGCGAGGGTCACCCCGAGAGGCCCCTACAGCGACAATACTCTTCTTAGCCGCTAGCAGGGACTCCTCAAGGAGGTCGACAGTGAGAGTGGTGGGACAGACAGAGAGAAACTGGTCCCTAACGACACGAAGGGACTCAGGGAGACGGGTGACGAGAAAGTAGAGAGTGATGTACATGGGAGGAGGGTTCGCAGCGCGGAACTCAGCAGGAAGGGCAGCGCGGTAGCGGGTGTCACTAGCACGGAGGTGGGTAACGAGGTCAGCGACAGTGGGAAAGGAAGCGAGGTCAGGGAAGAGAAACGGTAGCATGAGGCGGCTAAGGGTAGCGGAGGAAGGGGAGGAGTAGCGTGCAACTACAGCGTCGTACAAGGCCTGAGCGGTCTTGCACTGACTAAAGTGGGCACGCTCAGAGGAAGGGAGGTGGCGACGCACAGCAAGACGTGCAGCAGCATCGCGGGTCGCCCACTTGGAGCGAACGGCAGAGTCAGCATCAGCAGGTGGGGCAGGGACAGCGCCAGAGACAAAGTCAAAGAGAGAGACCTCATCTATCGCATCACACAGTAAGTACAGCTGCAGGTCTTCAATCCAGACGGCAAAGTCAATGGCCCTCCCCTCAGCGTCAAAAGTAAGAACATTGGGGGTGGCCATGGCAGCAGCTGAAAGTCTCACCGGGCTGGGAGAGTCGGGTAGGTCAGCAGCAGAGGAACACAGCTCAGGAACAGCAGCACGGCTCCTCAAGCGGCTCGGGCGGCTCGGGCGGCTCGGGCGGCACGGGCGGCTCGGGCGGCTCGGGCGGCTCGGGCGGCTCGGGCGGCTCGGGCGGCTCGCGCGGCTCGGGTGGCGTAGGGGCTCACGGGCGGCGCGGGCTGCTGGGGCTGCTCACGTGCAGCACGGCGGGCTGCAGCAGGGGCCGCGGGGAGGGCTGTAGCGGGGCCGACGGCGGGTCGACGGCGGGCTGTAGCGGGGCCGGGGCGGGCTGTAGCTGGGCCGGCGGCGGGCTGTAGCAGGGGCCGGTGGCGGGCTGTAGCGGGGCCGGCGGCGGGCTGTAGCTGGGCCGGCGTCGGGCTGTAGCTGGGCCGGCGGCGGGCTGTAGCTGGGCCGGCGGCAAGCTGTAGCAGGGGCCGGTGCGGGCTGTAGCGGGGCCAACGGCGGGCCGTAGTGGGGCCGGTGGCAGGCTGTAGCGGGGCCAGTGGCGGGGTGTAGCGAGGCCAGTGGCGGGCTGTAGCGGGGCCGACAGCAGCTGAGGCGGGGCCGGCGTAGGGCCGTGGCGGGGCCGACGAGGTCTGGGCGGGGCCGACGAGGGGCCGAAGTGGGGCCTAGGCGGGCCGGCGGGGCCTAAGCGGGGCTACGCGGGGCCGACGTGGGGCCTAAGCGGGGCCGACGGGGGGTTACGCGGGGCCGACGTGGGGCCTAGGCGGGGCCGACGAGGAGCCGACGGGGTCTAGGTGGGGCTGACGCGGGGCCTAAGTGGGGCCGACGGGGGCTACGCGGGGCCGACGAGGGGCCTAGGCAGGGCCGACGAGTGGCCTAAGCGGGAGCACGACGGGGAGGGCGACACGGAGGGTCGCTAAAAAAAAAATGCGCGCCTCGGGGCGCGCTTCGGTGGGCCCTAGGAACAGGCCCTAAGAAGGGACCTGCTCTGATTCCATGAGAAAGTGTGAACGAGAATGAATGACTATGAAGTGAAGTGAATACAAATAGGAAACCATAATTGTGTTGTACCCCCTATGGGATACCCCACTATAGCCTACAGAAACAAGTAAGCTATATGTTCTGACAAGGAGAACTCTCCGCCTCTGTCCGAATGCAGACGCAGAACAGGAAAGTCCGAGCCGAAGCTCCGCCTGAGCTGGAGACGAGCTGCGCGGATCCAGTCGATCAACACCTCAGTGACCTCACCCTTGCTGCGCAAGGGGAAGACTGTGGTGTAACGCGAGTAGTCGTCAACCACCAGCAGGAAGTAGCGCTCGTGACCCTGTCCACGGACGCGGGCTGGGCCCCACACGTCCATGTGAAGCGTCTGCATCGGGGCCTCCGTCGGAGGGAACGGGGAGGAGTGAGGGGTAGCCCGCAGGCGACCCTCGACACAGGGGACACAGGGAGGGCCAGGCCCCGGAGGAAGGGGAGGGAGGGACCGGGGAAGGCCAGAGACAAGAAGGCGAGAGGCCATGCCCCGGAGACGAGGCAGGGAGGGGTGACCCATCCTGTGGTGCCACAGGAGGGTCTCGTGGGACAGGAGGCGACACGAGCAGGGGGCAGACTCAGGACCAGACTTGGACGCTGCAGCAAACACCGGACCCGACGCAGCTACCTGACCAGACGCAGGAGAAGGAGACGGAACAGTGAGTGTGTACAGGCTCGACCCTGGACCACGTGTGAATGTGGTCAGGTGTCGACCCGTGTCCGCGTCCGTGCAGTGGGTGACTCGTCGGCGCGCAGGGGTGAACTGGTCAACCCCTGCATCCTGTAGGTCAGCACCCGCCACCAAGTTCGTAGAGAACGAGGGGAGGTAGAGACCAGACAGGGCGCCAGACGGGACCGCAGGGCACGGCAGGACAGTGGAGTAGCGAGCCAGAACAGGACCCCCGGAGGGGTCTGCCAAGGAGACCGCCACTGGCCGACTAAGTGGCGTGAGTGTGGTGCGGTCTCGAAAGAAGGAGCGAGACGCCCCGGAGTCAAGAGTGAAAGTGAGAGAGGGTGAAGTCGACACAGTACCTGAGAGAGCAGACTCACCAGCACCTGAGGACTCAGACTCACTGGCACCTAGAGCAACAGCCTCACCAGCACCTGGAGCAGCAGCCTCAACAGCACCTAGAGCCGCAGTACCAATGCCCGGGTTGGGCGGGAAACACCGGTAACAGTCACCCTCCTCACTAATAGTCACAGCATACATAGCAGCAAGAATAGCATCAAAGTCAAGATCAAAGATAGCTACTCCAGCCCTAGACAGCTGGTCCCAGCGAGGGATCTCAGAGGCGTCAAGAAACTGGCGGCGCCAAGCGTCAGTCAGGCGGCCGAAGCAACGCTGGGCGGAGTGTGGACCACCACACTGCTCACCCGCACGGTCGCCAGTGCGCAGGACGTAAGTGCACGGACCAGTACCCCCACCCCGCTGACGCGCAGAGTACCACTCACGGAGCTGCTGCGGGGAGAGGGTCTCCTGACCACGCTGCTGCTGCTGGCGCTGACCACCACCGGAGCCACTCCTCCTCGGCGCGCCACGACCTCCGCCGCCTCCTCCGCCGCCGCCGCCACCACCTCCACCGCCACCGCCACTCCCACCGTCGCCGCCGCCACCGCCGCCTCCGCCTCCACCCCCACTACCACCGCCGCTGCCGCCCCCGCCTCCACTGCCTCCGCCGACACCTCCACTCCCGCCACTACTCCCGCTACCACCCTCACCTCCGCCGCTGCCTCTACCTCCGCCTCCACCGCCCCCGCCGCCTCCACCACCGCCCCTGCCCCCCTTGCTCTTGCCAGAGCGACGTCTCCCGCTGGGGGCAGACGCCGCTCCGACCGACTCAAAACCAACAAGGTCGGCCGTAGCAGCAGAGGCGACACAGGGCAGGAGGGGGGAGGGGGAACACCCCTCAAAGATGGGGGTGCGCGGGTCACCACGAGAGGCCCCTACAGCGAGAATGCTCTTCTCGGCTGCGAGGAGGGACTTCTCGAGGATCTCGACAGTGAGAGTGGTGGGGCAGACTGCGAGTAGGTCGTCCCTGACTCCGCGAAGGGAGTCAGGGAGGCGGGTGACAATGTAGTAGAGAGTGAAGTACTTGGGGGGGGGGTTCTTGGCGCAGAACTCAGCAGGAAGTGCAGCGCGGAAGCGAGCGTCACTAGTGCGCAGGTGGGTAATGAGGTCGGCGACTGTGGCAAAAGCAGCAAGGTCGGGAAAGAGGTACGGTAGCATGAGGCGGCTCAGTGCAGCAGTGGCAGGGGTGGAGTAGCGTGCGATAACGGCGTCGTACAAGTTCTTAGCACTCTTGTACGACCCAAAGTGCGCACGCTCAGCGGGAGGGAGGTGGCAACGCACAGCAAGACGTGCAGCAGCATCGCGTGTGGCCCACTGTGAGCGAACAGTGGCATCCTCAGTAGCAGCAGGGGCGGGAGAGGCACCAGAAGTGAGATCAAAGAGAGAGAGTCCGTCAGCTCTGTCGCACTGTAGGAAAAGCAGTAGGTCGTCTACCCACACGTCAAAGTCAATGGCTCTGCCCTCAGCGTCAAAGGCGAGGACACTGGGGGTAGCCATGACAGCAGTAGAGAGAGGGCAGTGCGCAGAGTAAAGCTCAGTGCTCACCAGACAGGGCAGTGCAGGGAGGGCTCGGGCGGCTCGGGCGGCTCGGGCGGCTCGACTGCTGGGCGGCTCGGGCGACTCGGCGGCTCGGGCGGCTCGGGCGGCACTGCAGCTGGGGCGGCTCAGCTGCTGGGGCGGCTCGGCTGCTGGGGCGGCTCGGCTGCTGGGGCGGCTCGGCTGCTGGGGCGGCTCGGCTGCTGGGGCGGCTCGGCGGCTGGGGCGGCTCGGCTGCTGGGGCGGCTCTGCTGCTGGGGCGGCTCGGCCGGGAGATGCAGGGGCGGGGCCGTCAGGTGCAGCGGCGGGCCGGCAGGTGCAGCGGCGGGTCGACCGGTGCAGCGGCGAGCCGGCAGGTGCAGCGGCGGGGCCGTAGGGTGCAGCGGCGGGCCGGTAGGTGCAGCGGCGGGGCCGTCAGGTGAAGCGGCGGGCCGCTGGGTGCAGCGGCGGGCCGGCAGGTAAAGCGGCGGGCCGCTGGGTGCAGTGGCGGGCCGTAGGGTGCAGCGGCGGGCCGGCAGGCGCAGCGGCGGGGCCGTCAGGTGAGGCGGCGGGCCGTAGGGTGCAGCGGCGGGCCGTAGGGTGCAGCGGCGGGCCGGCAGGTGCAGCGGCGGGGCCGTCAGGTGCAGCGGCGGGCCGTAGGGTGCAGCGGCGGGCCGGCAGGTGCAGCGGCGGGGCCGTCAGGTGCAGCGGCGGGCCGGCAGGGCCGCGTCAGAGGCGGCGGCGGGGCCGCGTCAGTGGAGGCGGCGGGGCCGCGTCAAGCAGGCGGCGGGGCCGCGACGTAGCGGGCGGCAGGGCCGCGTCTGAGCCGGCGGCGGGGCCGCGTCAGTGGAGGCGGCGGGGCCACGTCAAGCAGGCGGCGGGGCCGCGATCAGGAGGGGCAGCGGGGCCGCGAGGGAAATGGCGACCCGAGGGGTCGCTAAAAAAAAATGCGCGCCTCGGGGCGCGCTTCGGTGGGCCCTAAAAAAAACGGTCCTTAGGAAGGACCCGCTCTATACCATGTGAAACAAGTGAACAGGAAATGGAATGACTAAGGAAAGATTGGGTACAAATACAACCCTAGAAACCCTGTACCCCATATGTGCTACCCCACTATAGCCTACAGCAACTATGTCATATAAATCTGACAATTCCTTCTCATTTCCTAGTTTACTTTGACTGAACCTATATTTCATGAGTTGCCCAAATGATGAACTGTGAACGCGTAGCTGTTTATTCCATGATGCATATGTCTGATGTTGTTATAAGTAGATGAAGTAAATGCAAATGCATAAGTATAATGCATATACTACTGGTAATGAAATAAATGCACAGCATGATGGAAGTGCGTAACAGTTAATTAACGCAGACCCTATGCTACCGCATCCCCTGCCTAGCATGGGGGGGAGCTCAATAGCATAATTTCTGAATCATCCAACTGTTACATGAAACAACACAATCTATGTGATCTAAAAAACGGGTCAATTCCATCAAATCCAGTTCGAATGGACACACTCACTGAGTGCGCAAAGAACCTTCTCGGAAATGACAGTTTGATCCCAATTTTTAAACCCCACAGACATGTGTTATTAATGCAATAGAAACATGAATGAAAACGCATACGCACACAACACAACGCATACACATGATCATACACATTCACACATACACGCACACACGAAGCCAACTAACAAAGCATATTAACCGCAGATGAAATAGAAACCTAAATCACCAAGACATTATGTATCCTATACTGTAAGTCACAAGCAATATCAGTCTACTTCTCATATTGAGCTCGACTGCCTGGAAAGTAAGACAAAGCTGGGTTGAGGAAGGGAAGGCAAATGGGAAATAACAAGGCATAATGAAATTACGAGAAAAAGGAATAATGAAGAAACAAATGAAACAATACAAGGGCCAAGAAAAACGCCATGAGCATTGAAGGGTTAGAGCTGACAAATAACAAGGAGAAAATGTACTAAGGCATAAAACGAAAGTAAAGAACGAGAACAAAGGGGAAAACACATAACGAGACAGTAAACGAACGAAAAGAACAAATACGTTGAGTGAGAACAACGGAGACCGAGAGCGAGAGCGAGCGAGAGAGAGAAAGAGAGAGGACGAGAGAGAGAGGACAAGAGAGCGAGAACGAGAGAGTGGACGAACGAGAGAGAATGAACGAGAGATTTGACAAAAGAGAACGAGAGAACGACAGAGACGGAACGAGAGAGAGAGAGAGAGAGAGAGAGAGAGAGAGAGAGAGAGAGAGAGAGAGAGAGAGAGAGAGAGAGAGAGAGGGAGAGAGAGAGAGAGAGAGAGAGAGAGAGAATGAGAGAGAACGAGAGAGAGGGAACGAGAGAGAGAGAGAGAGAGAGAGAGAGAGAGAGAGAGAGAGAGAGAGAGAGAACGAGAGAGAGATCGAGAGAGAGAGGACGAGAGAGGGAGAACGATAGAGAGAGAGAGATCGAGAGAGAAAGAAAACGAGAGAGAACGAGAGAGAGAGAACGATAGAGAGAAAACGAGAAACGAGAGGGAGAGAACGAGAGAGGGAACGAGCGAGAGAGAACGAGGGTGAACGATCGAGAGCGAGAGCGAGAGTACGAGAGTGAAATAACGAGAGAGAGAGAGAGAGAAGAGAGAGAGAACGAGAAAACGAGGGAGAACGAGAGAACGAGAGAAAGAGAGAACAAGAGAAGAGAGAGAGAGAACGCGAGAGAGAGAGAGAGAGAGAGAGAGAGAGAGAGAGAGAGAGAGAGAGAGAGAGAGAGAGAGAGAGAGAGAGAGAGAGAGAGAGAAAACGGGAGAGAAAGAACGAGGGAGAACGAACGAATATAACAAATACGTTGAGCGAGAACAACGGAGACCGAGAGCGAGAGCGCGCGAGAGAGAGAGAGAGAGAGAGAGAGAGAGAGAGGACGAGAGAGAGAGGACAAGAGAGCGAGAACGAGAGAGTGGACGAACGAGAGAGAACGAACGAGAGATTTGACAAAAGAGAACGAGAGAACGACAGAGACGGAACGAGAGAGAGAGAGAGAGAGAGAGAGAGAGAGAGAGAGAGAGAGAGAGAGAGAGAGAGAGAGAGAGAGAGAGAGAGAGAGAGAGAGAGAGAGAGAGAGAGAGAGAGAGAGAATGAGAGAGAACGAGAGAGAGGGAACGAGAGAGAGAGAGAGAGAGAGAGAGAGAGAGAGAGAGAGAGAGAGAGAGAGAGAGAGAACGAGAGAGAGATCGAGAGAGAGAGGACGAGAGAGGGAGAACGATAGAGAGAGAGAGATCGAGAGAGAAAGAAAACGAGAAAGAACGAGAGAGAGAGAGAACGATAGAGAGAAAACGAGAAACGAGAGGGAGAGAACGAGAGAGGGAACGAGCGAGAGAGAACGAGGGTGAACGATCGAGAGCGAGAGCGAGAGTACGAGAGTGAAATAACGAGAGAGAGAGAGAGAGAGAGAGAGAGAGAGAGAGAGAGAGAGAGAGAGAGAGAGAGAGAGAGAGAGAGAGAGAGAGAGAGAGAGAGAGAGAGAGAGAGAGAGAGAGAGAGAGAGAAGAGAGAGAGAACGAGAAAACGAGGGAGAACGAGAGAACGAGAGAAAGAGAGAACAAGAGAAGAGAGAGAGAGAACGCGAGAGAGAGAGAGAGAGAGAGAGAGAGAGAGAGAGAGAGAGAGAGAGAGAGAGAGAGAGAGAGAGAGAGAGATAGAGAGAGAGAGAGAGAGAGAGAGAGAGAGAGAGAGAGAGAGAGAGAGAGAGAGAGAGAGAGAGAGAGAGAGAGAGAGAAAACGGGAGAGAAAGAACGAGGGAGAACGAACGAGAGAACGAGAAAGAACTAGACAACGAGAGAACGAGAAAGGGAACGAGAAAGAGAACGAGAAAGAGAATGCTCCAACCTAATAATTTAACTCTCTGAACATAATTGTTAATAATCATGTCAAATTTCAATTAAGGAAGAGGAATAAATCAAGAAACAGCGTACGGAAGAAGACAAAAGTAAGAGCAAGAGCTGAAAAGAGCAAGCAAGTAGAATGTAAATCGAAATAAAGGAGAGAAGAAGATGGGAAGAAGTGGAGAGAAGGAGAGGGAAGGAGAGAACAAAAGTACGGTGCATAACCTAGGAAGAAAGCGAGGTTAAGAAACAAAATACGTCTAGATCTCGTTTAAAAAAAAACAACTCTCAACCAAATGAGCTAAACTAGAACCCACTCTCAACTAGAATGAACTTAAGAATAGAGAGAATGAGGCTTACCTTAACTAGGAGTTATAGTCTGAGTGGTGTGAGTGGCGTGAGAGGCGTGAGTGGTGTGAGGGACGGGGAGAAGCTAGAGTAGTCTGACTAGGTGGAAGAGAAACGGAGGAAAAAGACATTTGACGAAACCCTAGAATGGGACGTTTTTATTGCAAATAAGGTTAATATTATTTTACGCCTCTCAAACATGGATTGTATAGCACAGCTTTGCCGACGTCGTAGTTATCGTAAAGGACGGGGGTTCGAATCTAATCATGGTCAAAGATTTGGGTAGATAAATCTTTTCCTTTCTGTAGTTTTTTTTGTTTCAGATTTTCAGTCACCCTAAAACCAAATCATATGAACACAACAAGAACAACTTACCCTAAACAACCACACCCATCTGTTATGTACACCCTTTCATTTGTATACTCCCATATTATATGAAACACATATCTATGAATAGCAATGATTCAGCAAATATCAAAGTCATGTTACGATATTATATAATTCTCACTATAGATCAGATGTATCTAAAAATAACAGTGTAATGTTGCTTCGCAACCCTAAGACGATTTCGTCGCCTCTTGTTTTTTTTTTCCCGGTGAATTGAGCTCCAGCTGTATTGGCTTTCTACTCTACCTAGGAGTTTCACGTGACTACTATGTGGTCGAGCATGACCTGAAATACCACAATTTCCAATCTGTACACAGCTTGCCTTGCCCTACTCCCTTCAGGAGGGAGCGGTTGGGACTCTCGCCAACCAATTTTGGGCTTACGACTCTCTGCAGTTTTGCGGGGCGTCATTTGGTAACCAGAGAGGCTCGGGAAGTCAACTGTGGGCTCGGAAGGCAAACTGTGCACAGTTTGCCTTCCTTTTTTTGTAATTCAGGTCTTGGGCTTTAACCTATGTTGATGTTGACTCGTCAACTCAACAGAGAAGCACGAACCCTAAGGGCGTGTCCCATGAGTTCGTTTTGGGGAAAATCCTTACTGCGAGTCAGCAAAAGAGTGTACACTCTGACGGGAAAAAAAAAAACGGAATGTGTCAGCACCGAGCACAACGGAATTGCACCAGGCGGACGCATAGTCCCGCCCACACAAAAAACGTCATGCGATTCAGAATTGACAGAATCCGCGAGCGGCAACCCGCCCCAGTTGCGAATCTATTGTTGAGTGTGGCGGATGTGATGCGCGTGGAATTTTGGTGCTGGGGCGAGACTCGGTACCCCTGGCGACGTTTGTTTTTTTCGCGAGACCATGGTTTGGGCGAATTCGGAGTTTACGGTAACCCCTCACGCGGACCCGTTCGAGGTGATCGCACGTACGGAGGTTCTCTTTCTAAACGCGTTCAAAACGAACAGGTCGACGTGGGAAATGCGTCAATTGTCGTGCGTCATTTAAGACGCATGTATACTGTAAGGATTTACAAATCCTTACTGAGACACTCGTTAGCGAGGCCATCCCGAGGGTCACGCGACGAACCTGACCTTCCTATTTCGTCGCACCGAACCACTCCCGAGTCGGCCTCCGCTCCAATCGCAACCATCACCGAGCCATCCTCGCCCAACCTCCCCGCCTAGCTAGCTTTTCCCCTATTTAGACCTCGCTCATTGTTCATTCAGACATTCTGTAATTCTCATTCTCGATATTCGATATACTGCGCACTCTGCAAGTTCATTCATAACACCTGGTATCAGAGCTACTTTCCTAGCTCACCCCGCTTTTTAGAGTGTAATACCCCTCGGGGGGGGGACGAGGAAGGATGTCTTGGGGTCCAGGAGTTGCCTAGGCCGGCCAAGAGAACGGGTTAGTTGCTCTTCGCGGCCATGGATTTATCGTGCACTCCTCGGCACCGCCGGATCCTTGCCTCGAACGGTTGCGATCGACCGTGGCCTCCCTCCCCCCGGGCAATGGGCAGCTCTAGCTGTCGCGACGTTAAATGTGAGTTATTTCCACTTCGATTTACCGACGATTTCGGAAGTTTTGTGTGGCAGCTGGCGTCAGCGGACCTGCGTCGGCACCTGCACGAAATTCGCGGAGTCGTCAACGTGTGTGGCAGTTGACGCCGTCGGACCTGGGTCAAGAGCTGCGCGACAACTTCGGAGTTCGTCTGAAGCGGCAAGTTACGACGGTGGCTCGTCGTCATTTTGCGCGCGTGACTCACGGAGTGTGGCTCGGCAGCTGTCGACAAGGAACGTGCGTCACTGTGGGCGACAATTTCGGATCTGCTGTGAAGAAAAAGTCGGCTGGGGAACTCGCCAGGCGCAAATGGAGTTTTGCGTCCGAAAATATCGGTGGACGAGGAGAGACGACACGCGAATTGTCCGAATTATGCGGGTGTCAGAATCCCAACCACTAGACCATTGGGATAAAAGGGCTTGTTTGTGTAGCGGGTAAGTGCGCCCATAACCTCCCAGGCCAACGTGCCTGTAACCCTTTCCTAGGATCAATCGGGGATCACCAGTGGACCTCTGACACCCCCCCGCACTGGGATGCCCGAGGTGCACACACCAAGATTCGAACCCGAGACCTTCGCTCTGATACCATGTCAGAATCCCAACCACTAGACCATTGGGATAAAAGGGCTTCTTTGTGTAGCGGGTAAGTGCGCCCATAACCCCCCAGGCCAACGTGCCTGTAACCCTTTCCTAGGATCAATCGGGGATCACCAGTGGACCTCTGACAGCGGGGTCAACTGTCGCCCCGCCCGACCTGAAGTGCAGCGGCTTTTACTGCATGGCGGGCGTGTCATCGAAGATTTCGGCAGGAGTGCACGTGGACAGACGGGATTTTCGGACCCGCCGACACTTACGGGCTGCAACGAAAAGCGGAGTGGCCATATCGCACTTAGCAGAAGTGGGGCGCAGGCGACGAGGGAAACCGAGGCCGGTAACCTCGGAAAACGACTCGTGCGACGCTGCGTGCCTGGAGTTGTTGCAAGCTGGCCGGTAGTTTCGAGAGCGGTTTCTCCTACCAGAGAAGTCGTTTTCGGGGACAGCTGCAAGCGACCCACGATTAAACGGCGTTCAACGTACTGCCCCGACATTTACGGAGGAGTCGGTACAGGCCGCCGGGACACACGGGAAGAAACTGCCCGACGGCTAAGCGGGGGTCGAGAAACGGCGTGAAGGGCAGGTTAAAAGCCGGTGTGAACGGCCTGTGACCTTCCGTCGCCCGAACCTCACCATCCCCACCAAGTTTCTAGTTCTGACTCATGCAGTCAACTTACTTGGCCGAATGACGGGGGTGAACACGGGCCTACCCTGTGCTGGTTAAAGGTACCTGGATTGGTGCTCGTTCAACAGCTGTATGAAAAGAAAAAAAAAGGGGAGTTACGGCACTGTTCTACTCCGACAAAAGCGGGCTGGGTGAAACAGCACGCGAAAAAATCGGGGCGCCGCATGACAACAACGGTGCAGTTCGCTGGTTTCTCCTGACCCGGGCGTCTACACGAGGTGACAACGCAGCGGCAAAGCAGGGACCTGGATGCTGTGGAGTTTTAGTGGCGTGACAGTCGCGGTGGGCTGCAAAACAGTTGGGCGACTGTTCCTTTTAATTAAGGGTCCCCGACTCCGATAGTTTTTGTCCCTTTACCGTGGCCGAGGTTCGCGCGGGCAACAACGACTATACCCCATCCGAAAAATGCGGACGCTGAGTGAACGGCGGGAAGCGGAATTCTCGGGGGGTGAAACGACCAAAAAAATATGCGATCGACCAGTCGTCGCCCCCGTCGAGCTGAGAAGCCGCGCAAGGAGAAGCAAGCGTCGAAGAAAACGCCCTCGACGAAGGACGTCGACAGCTCCAGCGGCAAGAGCCGAGGCGACGGGGAGGCGTCGTGCTCGATGGTCGGCGTAGTGGAGCCGACGGTCTCGCTAGCACCGGAGGCTGGCGAGGACTTCCAGGCGGTGGCAGCAGCTGTGCAGGCCAAACCGATGGCGGTGCTGCTGGACAGCGGGTGTTCCCACCACCTGATGGGGACGAAATCGGTCTTCGTTGACATGGGGCCGAGCGATGGGGTGAAGCATGTGCGTGGGTTCAACGGGGCATTGCAGCCTGTCGAGGGTCGCGGAACCGTCGCTCTGCAAGGGGAGGCCGGGAAGCGAGTCCTCATCCCCGACGTACTCTACGTTCCAGGCGTACAGGCAAACCTGTTGTCTGCTGGCCAGCTGAAGGAGAGCGGCGTGCTACTGCAGGGCGATGGCGATGAGATGCTGCTCGTCGACGCGACTGGAGAGGTGCTTGGTCGAGCACGCTACACCGGACGAGTCCTCTGCACCGACCTTCGCCCCTGCCCGACGCAGTTGCAGTCGACCGAGGTGGTGGCTCTGTGGACGATCACGTCGGCGACGAAGACGACCCCCGATAGGATGCATGCGCGGCTTGCCCACGTCAACGTCGACACGATCAAGAGCTCGGCGAAGCATGATGTGGCTACTGGGCTCGACATCACGTTGTCAACCGGAGCAGACCCGCCATGTGTCTCGTGCGTCGGAGGAAAGCTGGCGCGGCACACCTTCCCCGCCAAGGGCTCGGATGCAGCGGAGGCGCTGGCTGTCGTGCACATTGACTTGTGCGGGCCATTTCGGGTGGCTGCCAAGGATGGCAGCTTGTACTTCCTGCTGCTGAAGGATCGCCATACTCGATTTGTATGGGCGATGCCGGTCGCTAAGAAGAGCGACGTGCTGCGGGAGTTCGAGAAGTGGCTGGTGCTTGTGGAACGACAGACGAAGAAGTCGGTTCTGTCGCTTCGCTCCGATCGAGGGGGGGAATTCCTCGGGAAGGCGCTCACCGACTTCGTCGACGGGAAGGGCATCGTCCATGACCTGACGTGCCCCTACACTCCGCAGCAGAATGGCATGGCCGAGCGGGAGATGCGTACGGCCGTCGAGTCCGTGCGGACGATGTTGCTGCACATGGGCGTGCAGCACCATTGGTGGCACCTGGCTCTACGACAAGCTGTCTGGGTGTGCAACTGCTTGGAGCGGTCGACGACGCCGCCGGGGACGACTCCGTACCAGCTGCTGACCGGACAGAAGCCCGACCTTACGCTGGCGCGGGTGTGGGGCTGCATGGTGCAGTTCATGGTTCCCGAGCAGCAACGAGGTGGAAAGCTGGCGCCGAAGGCTCGCTGGGGACTTCACCTGGGTGTGTCGCCAGCGCGCAAGGGCTGGGAGGTGCTTGACCTGACCGACAACAAGATGGTCACGTCGGTCGAGGTGATCTTCTATGAGACGCTGTCGCTGGAGGTGTGGAAGGCGAAGTATGGGCCGGCGTCGGAGCGGACGCAGGCGCACCCGCCGACGGACACCTCGACGGCGACGGTTCCCCTACTCGCCGAAGTTGACGAGCCTGCTGATGAAGATGCTGTGGAGGTCCTTCCACCTCCCCCTGTTCTTGCTGCTCCGTCTCCCGTCGCCGATCTGTCTGCGCCGACACCTGTGTCGGCCACCGACGATGAGGGGAGCCTGGAGGCGTCGCCTGTGGCGGCGGCCAGTGGCATCGCCGGCGGACGACAAGGCGCCAAGCTCAACGACTACGATGGAAAGCCGTTGAAGACAGGGAAGCCGGTCAAACAGGAGCCATCGGCAGGGGTACACTCGATAGGGGAGCAGCAGCCGGAGCGGTCGACAGGAGAATTGTCGAAGGTAGCAGCAGAGGAACAGCCGGTCGAAGGGTCGAAGCAGCTGGTCGACGACGTTCTAGTTGAAACAAAAGGGGAGCTATCGGCGGGTGAGGAGTCCACCGACAACGACTTGATGGAAGTGCCGATCACGAAGCCTGAGCTGCGACGCTCAGGTCGAGCTCGACGGCGGCCGGAGCGGTTGAGCTTTCACGCCTGCTTACCGCCAGCTGCCTTCACCACGGTGTACGACGAGGTCGACGACGACCTGCTGTACGACGATGCCGAGGAGGATGAAGACCTGTCGGAGCTCGACCCTGACGTGCATGCCGACCCCGAACACCGATGGGACATCGCCACGATGACGGTGAGGGAGGCGCTGTCGAGCTGGAAGGGCAAGGCGGTGAAGGCCGCCATGGAAGAAGAAATCCGTAGCCTCATCGCTATGGGGACTTGGAAGCTGGTCGAACGCCCACGCGGGGTGAACATTATGAAGAACCGATGGGTGTTGACGACTAAGTACCGCATCGACGACACCGTCGAGCGCGAGAAGGCGAGGCTGGTCGTAAAGGGCTTCACGCAGGTGTACGGCGCCAACTACGACGAGACGTACTCGCCGGTGAGCAGCTACGTCACGCTGAGGATCTTCCTCAGCATAGTCGCCGTCCTCGACCTCAACCTGATGCAGCTCGACATGAAGAACGCTTTCCTGCAGAGCAAGCTCGACAGAGTGCTCTACATGTACCAGCCGGACTACTTCGACGACGGGACCGGCCGGGTGTGTAAGCTGCTGAAAAGCCTCTACGGGCTGAAGCAGTCGCCGCTGCTGTGGTACAGGGCTCTTGACGGTGTGCTGCTGGGCGCTGAATGGAAGAAGAGCCAGGTCGACGAGGCGCTCTACTTCAAGACCGGCGACGACGGTGTGACCTGCTGGGTCTTGGTCTACGTCGACGACCTGCTCGCCGCTAGCAGCAGCACCGCGATGCTGAAGGAGCTGAAGGAGCTGCTGGAGGCCGCCTTCAAGCTGCGTGAGATCTCGCCGGTGGAAAAGTACCTTGGGCTGGAGATCGTGCGCGACAGGCCGGCCAGGAAGTTGTGGCTGCACCAGCAGGGCTACGCCGACAAGCTGCGCAGGCGCTTCGTCGACGAGGAGCTAGGCGGTCGAGTCCCGAAGACGCCGGTCTCAGTCGACGCCTACGTTCATCTGACGTTCGACGACGAGGAGGCTCAGGAGCGCGAAGAGGAGGAGTACCGCCAGAAGGTCAGCTCGCTGCAGTTCGCGGCGACGACGACGAGGCCGGACATTGCGTTCGCCTGCAGCAAGCTGGGGAGCGGCCTCACGTGGGGGAGCGACCAGCATTGGCGTGAGGTCGACCGTTGCCTCGCCTTCCTCGCTGACACCCGCGACACCGCCCTGGAGTTCGGCGGTGGACCAGAATCGTTGGAGCTGATCGGCTACGTCGACGCCGACGACGCGGGCGACAAGCTGAACCGGACGAGCACGGGAGGCTACGTGTTCGTCTACGGAGGGGCCGCCGTCTCCTGGTCGAGCTCGCGCATCAAGTGCGCGACATTATCATCGACCGAGTCGGAGTACGTGGCGGCCACGGATGCCGGCAAGGAGGGGCGTCGACTTCGCTTCCTCCTTGCGGAATTCAAGCTGCTCGACGCTGGGAAGCCGACCATCCTCCGCGTCGACAACAAGTCGGCAATCACGGTCGCTGAGGGCTTAGGGCTGACGGGCAACCTCAAGCACATGGAGCGACGCTACGCCTGGCTGCAGCACATGGTGAGGCGCGGGAAATTTGTGCTGAACTACATCCCTACCACCGAGCAGGCGGCGGATTTCCTGACGAAGGCGCTGCATTTTCCGGCTTTCAACCGGTGCTCTGTCGCCATCGGCCAAGTTCGCCTGGTGGACGTCGGCGACGGCGATGACGAGGTGCAGCAGTAGGTGCCGTGCCCTTCTGCACGGCTGGTGCGGTGACGGCGTGCTGTGTATGGGGTGCACGCCGAGGACGAGCTTTCTGCGTGGAGTACTGCCGTGTGGGCTGGAGGCCCAAGCGTGAGCGCGGCAGGGGAGTGTAAACGGGAATGGAGTGTTGGCCCCGCCCTCGCTTGGGCAACGCCGACGACTTGGTCGGATGCACGGGAGTAGCAGCCGACTGTTCACAGTGGGATAGCTGCTCGACAGGTTACGTCGAGCGGCAGCGGACCGCTGTGGTGTTGCTGTCGACCAGGATGCTCGACAGCTGCAACTGACTGGCCTGGGCGACGGGTGAGCCGTCCGGGAGGTCGACGAAGCAGTCCGTCGACCTACAGTTCGACGGGGAGGTCTACGGAGCATCCCGTCGAACTGCAGTTCGACCGGGAGGTCGACGGAGCAGTTCTGGTCGACGGAAGGGGTCCGTCGACCAAGGGGTAGCTTGACGGGAGGTGTGGTCGACCAGGAGCATCCGGTGGTCGACCAGAGAGACCCAGTGGTCGACGGGAGGCACCTGGGAGTCGACCAGAGCACCAGGGGTCGACCAGGTCGACCGGGTAACCTGCTCGACGAGTTCTGCGGAGGCACGCGAATGCCGTCGAGATCGCGATGGCGCAGGCGACTTCGGGCTGGTATCCCGAAGTCGATGTGGCTCGTCAGGCGCAGACAACAGCCGACGGATGCCCAACGAGGCAAGTCGGACCAATCGTCTGCGCACACCTGCGAGCGCGCGCACTGCTGTGTTCTACGGGGCACGCAGTCGACCTGCTTTGTTGGCAGGTCGCCCTTCTGCAGTGCTGGCGCGGCTCCTCTACGCAATGCTGGCAGGCGGTCGACCGAGCTGCGCTGGCAGTCGACCAAGCTAGCTGCAGGGTTGCTAGGTGCCTGATGTAGTCATTGTTGTCATTGCTTCTTTTATTCAATTCTGTAATTCCAACCTTGCTAGTGGAAACTCTTGCCAATTTCTCCTGTGAATGTGCAAACACTAAGGAACCAAGCAAAGCTGAGATCACCTCTAGTAGTTCGTGCCAACCCTGTAGTCTAGCTCACTGCCGTTGTAGAGTGAATCTCCGCAGCGGGTCTGCTGGGTCAACATACGCTGTGCCACAAACACACCTCCCCGCAACCTACAGATGCTGAATTGGGAGCCTGAGCCGTAGAGCAGCAGCAATGCCCCACTCCGCCGCAGTGAATGTGAGATCTGAGTGAGCCGAGACCGCCGAAACCCATGCACCAGCCCCCGGGCCCTGAAGGGATGTGAAACGGGCCAGGGTGGCATCGTCACAAGCCGAGCGGCGCAGTGTCTGGAGCTCCTCTATAGCCAACTGCCTCTGCCGCGCCTGGAAAAGTCGAAGAGGAGGAGCCGCTGCACACAGAGGTAAGCCTGGCATCTCTTGGTGTATAGTCAGTGGCACCTGCTCAATAGCCTTGGCAAACCAAGGATCAAGAAACTCCGCCCCTCCCGAGGTGGTGAGGTACTCTGCAAACATCGCCTCTTCCCCCGCCACCCCCAACTGTGCAACATCATGTGCGGCCTGCGCCCACCCACAAACATAGGACAACGGGCTCAAAGAGGCCGCCGCCCTGATCCCAAACCCTCCGAGTCGCACGGGAAGATGCAGCTGCATGCGCGCGCGCCTAGACCGGTCGGGGTCCTGCTCCCAAGTGCCAGGTGGGAAAAGCTGCTAAAAGCAATCCTCCAGACAGCTGTCCCAATCCCTAAAGGCCTCCACCACCTCCGGACGCGGCGGCATAGTCCGGGCCAGGTACATCGGCCGTGCTGAAACTGCAATGGCAAGGAGATGTGAAGCCATCTGGGGGTGGTCGAGCAGGGGTGTCAGTAGAGCTACACTGTGAGATCCCCGATCGATCCTAGGGGGGGTTACAGGCGCGTTTGCCTGGGGGGTTATGGGCGCACTGACCCGCTACTGAAACAAGCCCTTTTATCCCAATGGTCTAGTGGTTGGGATTCTGACATGGTATCAGAGCGGTCTCGGGTTCGAATCCCGGTGTATGCACATGTTGGCCGTTGCCACTGTGCTCAGTCCTGGGCCTCCCAGTGTGGGGGGGTGTCAGTAGAGCTACACTGTGAGATCCCCGATCGATCCTAGGGGGGGTTACAGGCGCGTTCGCCTGGGGGGTTATGGGCGCACTGACCCACTACCGAAACAAGCCCTTTTATCCCAATGGTCTAGTGGTTGGGATTCTGACAAGGGGGAGCCATGGCAATGGCCCCTGCAACTGTCGGAGCCGCTCCCGTTATCGGGCCACCTCCCAATGTGAGAATAGTGAGCACAGTGAGGAGCCATAGTTAGGGTTTAGCTAGCTAGGCAAGAGAGAAATGAACAAAGGAGGGGTTTCACTACCAGCAGTTGGGATACATATAGCAAACCCTAACAGGGTTGTACTCGCTATAGAGCACCCCACTACAGGCTAGATAATAACATTCTGACACACCCCCATAGCCAAAGTGGGGTGTAATCAGCAGAGCACACTGTCATAGAGCAGGTGCACAATTGCAAGCAAAGCTAGAGGCTATCATAGAGGGCAAGTGAGGAGGAGGAGGAACTGTGGAAGGAGAGAAGATGGGAGGCAACGACTGAAGTTGCAGAGGCACGGGCACAGGAGCGGCTGACTTAGTGGCTACCGAAGCAAGGGCGACGGACTACTGGAGTGACTGGCTCCGCGGCTAAGACGAGCGGCAGGAGCAACGGACCCACTGGCGACTGGTGCAGCAGGCTCACTGGCTACCGAAGCAAGGGCGACGGACTACAGGCGCTGCAGGCGACACGACAGCTACCTCCACACAACCTCCTCCAACTGACCCACACCCTTGACACACACCCCCTGCTGAACCCCTAACTCCACTCCCACGTCACCCCCCTAGCACCACTCCGGCTCCCACACACCCACCCCCCTGAGCGGCAGTTGCAGCAGCGGGAGACGGAGGAGGAGGAGGAGGAGCAGGGGACGGCGCACACAACCGGCACCCCCACAACCGTCACCCCCACACTCCCCACCCCCAAACCCTAAAACGGGTGGCACAGGGTAGGAGCGCGGGGGACGGCGAGGGGGACGGCGCGCGGCCCCCAGGGCGCCACCACGGGGCAGCGAAGGGGGGCCGCGCGCGGCGCCAGGGGTGGCGCGCGGCTCCAGGGGTGACGCGCGGCCCCTAGGGCGCCACCACGGGGCAGCGAGGGGCCGCGCGCGGCTCCTCAGGGCGCCGCGACGTGACGCGCGGGGGCCGCGCGTGCTCCCCAGGGTGCCGCGACGAGCAGGGCAGGGGCCGCGCGCGGGTCCCCAAGGTAGGAAACCGCCGCGCGCCTCGGGGCGCACGGCGGGCAGAAAACCGCCGCGTGCCCCGAGCGCACGGCGGAAAGAAAAACCGGAAAAAAAATTCGCCGCGCGTGGAGCGTGCAACAGACAGAGTAGCAGCGGAAGCAGTTAGGTGGGCCCACAGGCCAGGAGCGTAGATGCTCTGATAGCATGTGAGAATAGTGAGCACAGTGAGGAGCCATAGCTAGTGAGAAACCCTAGCTATGGCTCCTCACTGTGCTCACTATTGAGTACCCCACTGCAGGCTAGACAAACATAACATTCTGACACCCAATCCTCATCCCCGATAGGTACGCCCACCACAGTGAGAGCCTCCTCCACCCGCTGCATCCCCAATGGCAGTGCCCGCTCCACATCCCCGTCTTCGCGCTCCCAAAACCGGCACTTGTGCGCCTGCACCTCCAGCCCCACCCACTCCAACCGCTCCCGTAACACCCCAAAAGCCTCTAAGATCCTAGCCGCTGGTCCCAGAATATAGGTATCGTCCGCATAACTGAGGAAAAGTATGTCCCTGAACTCTCTAATCACCTACTCCATCACCTGCTGCTGCGTGAACGCAAAAAGAAAAGGGCCGAGCGGGTCCCCCTGCCGCGAACCTTGTGCCGACTCAAGACTATGTACGAAAGGGCCCGCTCGGAGGTACAGGTCACAAGGTGTCCCGTAGAAAACACGCAAGAATGGGATCAACCTCGAGAAAGGCAACTCCCGCAGCCCCTCAAACATCGCATGACGGTGAAAAGAATTGAAGGCGTTCGCAACATCTATCTGCAGCGCACACCAATCGTGGTGAGTGGCCAGCACTGACCGGAAAGAATGAGTAAGAATCTCCATCCCGACCCTGGTGCCCGCTCCCAGCTGGTTGCACGGCAGAAAGTAGGAAGCTATTGTAGGGCGGAGCGAGATGCAAAGAGCTCGAGCAAGGATACACGGAAGCACCTCCCCAATCGCCACCGGCCGGACGTCCCCACCAGGCTTGGAAAGCCCAACTAGGTTGGATGCGGCGAGCCAGGGCCATGCCTGCTTGGGGACCTGTCCTGCCACCCATTGGTTGAACACCTCCAATAGGTGGGGAAGGCAGGAAGGTTCAGTGAGGAAGGTGTCGCGCAGATGCTCTGTGACCCACCCCGATGGCCCTGCTGCTGAAGCGCGAGCGGCTGTATGAATGGCTCTGTTCAGGACGTCGGTCATCAGTGGAGGCCGCTGAGGAGCATCGACGGTGAAATCACGGACCACTATGGTACCTCGCTAGTGCTAGCAGGGTGCTTCTCTTGCAGCGACTGCACCATGGCCTCAGACGATCGAGCCCACCCTCCTGCTGTAAGGCAAGCCAATCCACGACTCCACTCTCCCACTTTACACTGAGCTCGGCACCGTGACAGGCGGATGGCATCTTGGTCCTGGTCAGAGCAAGTGTAGGCGAGTGGACGAACTGCTGGCCGCGCCGCTGCCATGGCAGAGTCGAACAGCTCTCGCCACCTCCCCTCCCAGAACGCCCCCAGCCGCTCTATTATCAGCGCCTTCTGACCTATGCCTGGCTTGGGAGGCACGGCTAGGATGAGGCGCAGAAACGCCAAGAGCAGGAGGGTAGCGGCTTCATCCCCCGGTCGGCTCTTCAAACGCTTTAAGATGCAGAAGAGCACGTCCAAGACCCCCGCCCGGGCCCTCTATGGGATCCGGCGCACTGTCCTCCCTCCAACCGCCTCCACACTGAAAAATGCTTCCCACTCCCATGACGTAACCCCGGCCCACGCCTCGTCCCCAAAGTCCCGCGGCGTCAGTCTCTCCTGCGTGTCGGTCTCCACCAGGGACGGGATCGAGCCAAGTGCCTGCGCGCGCCTCTCCGCCTCAGCTGCCCTGCATTCCCTCATGTGGTTCGCAGTAGCCCCTCGCGTAGCAAACGTGTGAAAACACGTGTCACATGGAAAACGGGGGCATGGGGAAGGCGGTCTGGGAGGCTCTCCGTCTTCCTCTGGCTCCTCCGCAGTCGCCATGGGAGTATCTAACTCCAAAAGTCGGCTCCACTCCACCAACTGCTGCTCCAGGTCGTACATCGGCTCCCCCCCTAGCCGCTGCTCTCCCTGGGATCCACCAGTCACACCTGGCTGCCCACCTAGCCGCTGCGTTCCCTGGGGTGCTCCGGTCACCCCCGGCTGCCCCCCTGGCTGCTGCTCTCCCTGGGGTGCTCCGATCGCCCCCGGCTGCCCCCCTTGCTGCTGCTCTCTCTGGGATGCTCCGGTCGCCGCCGGCTGCCCCCATGCCTGCTTCTCTCCCTGGGGTGCTTGGGTCACCCCCGGTTGCCCCCCTGACTGCTGCGCTCCCTGGGGTGCCTCGGTCACCCCTGGCTGCCCCCCTGGCTGCTCCGCTCCCTGGGGTGCTCCGGTCACCCTCGGCTGCCCCCCTGGCTGCTGCTCTCCCTGAGGTGATCCGGTCAACCCCGACTGCCCCCCTGCCTGTTGCTCTCTCTGGGGTGCTCCGGTCGCCCCAGGCGGCCCCCTTGCCTGCTGCTCTCCCTGGGGTGCTCGGGTCACCCCCGGCTGCCCCCCTGGCTGCTGCGCTCCCCGAGGTGCTCGGGTCACCCCCGGCTGCCCCCCTGACTGCTGCGCACCCTGGGGTTCTCCAGTCACCCTCGGCTGCCCCCCTGGCTGCTGCTCTCCCTGGGGCGCTCGGGTCACCCCCAGCTGCTGCTCTCTCTGGGGTGATCCTGCCACCCCCAGCTGCCCCCCTGCCTGCTGCTCTCCCTGGGGTGCTCCTGCCGCCCCCAGCTGCCCCCCTGCCTGCTGCTCTCCCTGGGGTGCCCGGTCACCCCCGGCTGCCCCCCTGCCTGCTGCTCTCCCTGGGGTGCTCGGGTCACCCCCGGCTGCCCCCCTGGCTGCTGCGCTCCCCAGGGTGCTCCGGTCACCCCCGGCTGCCCCCTTGGCTACTGCGCTCCCCAGGGTGCTCCGGTCAACCCCGGCGGCCCCCCTGGCTGCTTCGCTCTCTGGGGTGCCCCGGTCACCCCCGGCTGCCCCCCTGGCTGCTGCTCTCCCTGGGGTGCCTGGGTCGCCCCCGGCTGGCCCCCATCCCGCTGCCCTCCCTGTCGTCGCCCCCTTCGGTGCCGTGCCCGCGACCCTTCGGCTTGGCCTGTGCCGCCCGGGCTAGTGACCCCCTGCTGATTCTGCACTTGCAACTCCTGTGACTCACTCGTCGGCAACCCCTGTTGCACACTTCCAGGCAAGGGCTGGTTCCCCTCATAACACCCTTGCCGCCCTGCCTGCAACTGGGGTTGATTGTCTGTTTGACTCCCCTCCTGCATGCATACCGGCAGCTCCCCTCGCGCCTCCTCTTGCGGCTCCTCCATCTCCACCTCCAGCTCCTGCAGCTCCTGCTGCCCCCCAGCCTGCAGCTCCTGCTGCTCCCCAACCCCCTGCTCCACCTCCATCTCTGCCGCCAACGCCTGTTGACCTCCGGGCAGCTCTTGCTGTCCCCCTGCCTGCTGCGCTCCCTGGGGTGCTCCGGGCACCCCCGGCTGCCCTCCTGCCTGCTGCTCTCCCTGGGGTGCTCCGGGCACCCTCAGCTGCCCCCCGTGCCTGCTGCTCTCCCTGGGGTGCTCCGGGCACAACCGGCTGCCCTCCTGCCTGCTGCTCTCCCTAGTGTGCTCCGGGCACCCTCAGCTGCCTCCCTGGCTGCTGCTCTCCCTGGGGTGCTCCGGGCACCCTCAGCTGCCCTCCTGCGTGCTGCTCTCTCTGGGGTGCTCCGGGCACCCTCAGCTGCCCCCCTGCCTGCTGCTCTCCCTGGGGTGCACCGGGCGCCCTCGACTGCCCCCCTACCTGCTGCTCTCCCTGGGGTGCACCGGGCGCCCCCGGCTGCCCCTCCGCCTGTTGTGCGGCAGCCCCGCTTCCAATCCGCCCTTGCGATTCGCAGGAACGTCGACTCCCGCCTCGGCCCCGTGCCCAGGTTCTGCTCACTTCGCTTACAGCATCCGAATTCGCGACCTCCCGCTGACCGCGCGCCGGCAGCTCGCGCCGCCCTCCTGTTTGCAGCTCTTGCTGCTCCTCTCGTGGCATTTCCACGGCATGTGATAGCTCGGCCATTTCCACGTCTGCCACTTGCTTCTCCCTCGCCGGCAGCTGCCCTTCTCCCGGCACCTCCGGCTGCCCTTTCCTTGGATGCTCCCCTCCACTCGGCAGCGTCCGCTGCCCTTCGATGCGCAGCTGCTGCTGCCCTCTGCTCTGCAGCTCCTGCTGCCCCCCCGCATGTGACTCCACCTCCATCTCCGTCACCAACGCCTGCTGCTCCCCAACCTGCAGCTCCTGCTGCCCCCCAGTCTGCAGCTCCTGCTGCCCCCCAGCCTGCAGCCATTGCTGCTCTCCGCTCTGCAGCTGCTGCTGCCCTCCGTTTCGCGGCTCCTGCTGCCCCGTGGCCTGTGGCTCCACCTCCATCGCCGTTGCCAACGCCTCCTGCCCCCCAGCCTGCAGCTCCTGCTGCCCCCCAGCCTACAGCTCCTGCTGCCCCCCGGCCTGCAGCTCCTGCTGCCCCCCGGCCTGCAGCTCCTGCTGCCCCCCGGCCTGCAGCTCCTGCTGCCCCCTGACCTGCAGCTCCTGCTGCCCCCAGGCCTGCAGCTCCTGCTGCTCCCCGGCCTGCAGCTTCTGCTGCCCCCCGGCCTGCAGCTCCTGCTGCCCCCCGGCCTGCAGCTCCTGCTGCCCCCCGGCCTGCAGCTCCTGCTGCCCCCCGACCTGCCGCTCCTGCTGCCCCCCGGCCTGCCACTCCTGCTGGACCCCAGCCTGCAGCTCTTGCTGCCCCCCAGCCTGTATCCACTGCTGCCCTCCGCTCTGCTTGGGCTGTTGCCCTCCGCTCGGCACCTGCTGCTGCCCTCTGCTCTGTAGCTCCTGCTGCCCACCGCTCTGCAACCCCTGCTGTCCCGTCCCCACCGGCGGCTGCCCGGCCCCCTCCCGTACCCCCTGCTGCTCGCCCACCGGCAGGTCTCGCCGGCCCCCCACTAGCGGCTCCTGCTGCTTGTCTCTCCTTGCCGCCCTCCGGCGCTTCCACTCCTGTCGCCGTGCAAGACGTGGCACGACCAGGGGGATTGCAGCGCTGGTCGAGCCCGCACTGTGCGGCGTTACCCTCTCGGGTCGGCCGCTTCTGCGAGTGTCATGCTGTTGCTGCAAGCGCCTACGGTGCTCTTCCCAAGCTGCTCTCGCTACCTCCGAAGCCTCCCTTGGAGCTATCACCACCTCGTCAACCGCGCCCTTGTCACTTATCGCTCCCCCCACCTCTTCGTTGACGACCGCCGGTCCGGAGTCGTCGATCTGGCCAGCCCGGATGTTGGAAGGGTCGTCAAGGGACTGCTCACATGTCAATGCTGAAGTCAGACAGCCCGCTGCGTAACGCGGTCTCTTGGGTGGTTTGCCAAATAGGCATAGAAGGTCTTCGTGGTGGAGGCGACGGATGCGTGGGCTCCAAAGCACACCCTCAGCCTCCCTCCGTCTTTTGTGACCAACCAATAGGTGGAGCGACCCACCAGCTGCTACTGTGCTTACCCCCCCCATCGCCACCAAAGGCCCCCGTCATGTCGCTGTCCAGGCCGTCCCCCACCCAGACCCCGGGATCTCCGGGGTTCAGGTCCTCCACCATGGCTCCAATCTCTAGCGAAGGCTCGTTCGCTTACTCTATGGTGCTCTTATGGCCAGGGATTTCGCTGCGTGGCATGGATTTTCCTACTATGGCGTCTATAACTATGCTATGGCGCGGTCTTCGTTGCTAAGGCGCGGTTCGCTACCATGGCGCAGATTCCGCTACTATGGCGCGGAATTCGCTGCTATGGCTAGGATCTCGCTGCTATGGCGCAGATGTCGCTGCTGTGGCGCGGATATCGCCGCTATGGCGCGGATTTCGCTGCTGTGGTGCGGATTTCTCTGCTGTGGCGCAGATTTTGCTACTGTGGCGCGGATTTCGTTGCTATGGCGTGGATTTCGCTGCAGTGGCGCGGGTGTCGCCGCGGTGGCACGGATTTCGCTGCTGTGGCGCGGATGTCGCTGCGGTGCCACGGATTTCACTGCTCTGGTGCGGGTATCGCTGCGGTGGCACGGATTTCGCTGCTCTGGCGCGGATGTCGCTGCGGTGGCACGGATTTCGCTGCTATGGCGCGGATATCGCGGCTAGGGCACGGATTTTGCTGCTGCTGCGCGGTTTCGGCAGCCAGCACGTGAAAGGAGCCTGCTTTGGCGCGAATTCTGCTGCCTAGCTGCGCGCCAGACGGCCTAATCACTTACTGAGCGGCTAAATCGCGGGTCTGGTGGCAAAATCGCGCGCTGGCGGCAAGATCGCGGGCCTGGCGGCTAGATCACGGGCGCGGCGGCTAGATCGCGCACTACGGCTGCTAGATCGCGCGCTACGGCTGCTAGATCGTGCGCTACAGTTGCTAGATTGCGCGCTACGGTGGTAGTAGCGTCTGTGGTTCGTCAATAATTGACCTTGACCTCAATAGAAGAGTGAATGTAAAATGCCTGAGATGATAAAAACATGCAAATATAGCACTATAAGTAAGAGTACAGTGGAATATGAAACGACCTAGCTAGCCATGTACTCTAAGAGGTACATTCCTTTATTACAGCGAAACTTAACCGTGCGACTCCAGACCAGGCTGTCGCCATCAGGGCGTTTGCCCTGCTAGACCTTGAATTCCAGGGCTAGGTTTTCCATGAAACCTGAAATTGATGGGTTGCGGAAAATCTTGCCCTGATCTGATTCAGGGCTGAGTGAGCCAGTATTAGCCAAACCCTGGAACAAGAACTATGTCACCCCTCTTCTCGCCCCCATCCCCCCTCAATCTATTTGCCTAACACCCCTCCCTGTCCCTCGCTGCATCCAACCTGACGAAGCTTGAGTTCGTAAGGGCCATCTAACCTAGACGGGCTGTTGTGTCAATCACTGAGATGACTAGTTTTACACAGTGATTGACAAGCTATCTTTCAATCACTGAGGGTTGGGGGAATGAGGCTATCTTTTTTTCCACCTGAACCCTGAAGCCTAAAGGGCCGAGTTTTGGCCCAACCCTGCTAAATTCAGGGTCATACTTGCCGGGCCTCCGGATTTGTTCGAGTACCTCAAATCCAATCGACAGCCCTGCTCCAGACACTTACGAAACGGTTCGGGCAGAATTCTCGTCACTGCTGCTGCCTTATGCTGTCTGCCGGACGGTCCAGATGCTTTCCTAACCGTATGACCCTTCGCGTCATTTTCTGCATTTTCGTCTTCAACCTCGGTAGTGTCTGCTTTGCTTGCTGCGGTAAGAAGTGCACAATAGTTCATTAAATTTTCGCTTTTCGTAACACCCCCCTTCACTCATGGCTGTAGCAGGTCTTGACTCGCTAGACTACTCTGCTGAGTTCGGAACAGTGCTGATACTGCTGACGCGGTAGTTTCTTCGTGAGAAAGTCAGCTGCCATGTCAACCGTCGGGCAGTAGGTTAGGTCAACCTTGCCCTTGTCAACTTCGTCCTTGACGAAGAAGTACCGCAGCGCGGTGTGTTTGGTGCGGTTGACGAATCCTGGTTTGTTCGAGATCTTGATCGCGCGCTAGTTGTCGCACTGCAAGCGAAAGTTCGCCGAGGCTGGAATTTCACCTCTTGCAGCAGCTCCTGAAGATAGAGACCTTCACGAACAGCTGCCGTCGCTGCGATGAACTCATTTTCCGCTGATGACATGGCAACCAACTCCTGCTTTTGTGAATTCCAGGAGATGGGGCCGCTGGGCTCGAGGAAGAAAATGAAGCCCGTCATGGACCGTCGATTGTCGGAGTCAGCAGCATGATCGGCGTCCACGTAGCCGATGAGGTTGAATGACGAGGTTGGGATGGTGGAGAAGCAGAGCCCAACATTGGGTGTGGAAATGAAGAACTGAAGTGCTCGCTGAAGATCTAGTAGATTCTCAGTGGTTGGTTTGCGTGAGTACTGAGCCAACTGGCTCGCGATGTATGGAAGGTCGGGCCTGCAGGTAACAGATGTAAAGAGTAGGCATCCCAACTGCTGCTGATAAGTCTGAAGCCCAGCAGGGGACAGGCCTTTATTGTCAGGCTTGTGGTTGGGTCCTGTGTCAGAATGTTATCTTATGCTCTAGCCTGTAGTGGGGTGCTCTATAGCGAGTACAACCCTTCTAGGGTTTGCTATTTGTATCCCCATTCTTGCTAGTGCAGCCCTCTTCTTTCTTCTAAACTTTAACATGCTATCAGAGCAGGTCGATCCCCTTGGATCGATCCTGTGGGTGGGCTCACCACCTCGTTGCTTCCACTGCAACTACTACTGCTACTCTCTGTGCCGCACGCCCCGTGGCGTGCGGCAGTTTTTTTTTTTTTCTTCCCGCCGTGCGCCCCAAGGCGCGCGGCGGTTCTCTTCCCGCCGTGCACCCCACGGCGCGCGGCGGTTCTCTGCCCGCCGTGCGCCCCGAGGCGCGCGGCGGTTTTCTGCCCGCCGTGCGCCCCGAGGCGCGCGGCGGTTTTCTGCCCGCCGTGCGCCCCGAGGCGCGCGACGGGTTTCTGCCCCGTCACTCGGCGCGTCGCCCCCGGGAGGCGCTGCGACGGGCGACGGAGACTCGCGCGTCGCGCCCCGTCGCCCTACCTACGGCCCCGGCCCCGTCGCCCTACCTGCGCCCCGGCCCCGTCGCCCTGCCTGCGACCCCGGCCCCGACGCCCCACCTCCGACCCCGGCCCCGTCGCCCTACCTGCGTACCGGCCCCGTCGCCCTACCTACGGCACGTGCACACCCCCCCCCCCCCCCCCCCCCCTTTTCCCGTCGCCTGTCGAGGGGAGACCTGAGGGGTGGCGGGTGTGTGGTCTCCCCTGCTCCTCCTCCTCCTCCGTCTCCCTGTGCTGCAGCTGTCGCTGAGGGGGGGTGGACGTGTTGGAGCCGGTGGAGTGGTACTATGGGGGGGTGAAGGGGGAGTGGAGCTAGCGGGTAGCAGCGGGTGTGTGCCAGGGGGGAGTGGGATAGTTTGGGGAAGCTGAATGGAGGTTGCCGTCGTGTCGCCAGCAGCACCTGTATTCCGGGGACTTCGTCCGGTAGCCCAGTCGTAGCCAGCTGTGCCAGCCGCCCGTGGGTCCGTTGCTCGTCTGCCGCTACTTAAGCCGCGGGGCCAGTTACTCCAGTATTCCGGAGCGTTGTTCCGGTAGCCGCTGTGCCAGTGTGCCTCCTGTTGCCCGTGTGTCTGCAGCTTCATCCGTCGCCTCCTATCTCCTCTCCTCTCACTCTCTCTCCTCCTCCTCACTTGCCCGTTGTGACTACCACTAGCTTTGCTCATAATTGTGAACTTTAAACTATTGCTTGTGCTCAGAATGTGTGGTGACATTGTGATCCACCCTGAGCTTGTACTGCTTTGCTTGCTCTGCTGATTACACCCCACTTTGGCTATGGGGGTGTGTCAGAATGTTATCTTATGCTCTAGCCTGTAGTGGGGTGCTCTATAGCAAGTACAACCCTTCTAGGGTTTGCTATTTGTATCCCCATTCTTGCTAGTGCAGCCCTGTTCTTTCTTCTAAACTTTAACATCCTGGACTGCGGTAAGGGGTGGAGAGCGGTGCAGGTGCAATATTGAAGCGTTTGCCAAGTTCTTCTGCATACTTAGCTTCTGGAGAGTAAGTGATGTTGAGGCCGAGGAACTGCTTTATATCATGGTTGCAGGTGATGTCGACGCGCCGTGCAAGATTCTTCTTGAACTGCTCAAGCAATTCGGGGCTCGATCCTGGGTAGAGAAGGTCGTCGACGTAAATTGTCAGTAGGATGTATTTGCCGCGGAAATTGCGGCGATACATCCCTGGATCGTGCGGCAGCTGCATGGACCCAATTTTAAGCAAGATACTGTGCAAATACTGCTACCAGAGCCTTGTCAGAAACAAGAAGTGATTGAACTATGAAACATTGGAGTACAAGTATGAAACCCTGGAGTTGTGTACCCCTTAAAGGCTAACCCACTACAGCCTACACAACAATAACACATATATAATGTTTGACACACCCCCATAGGCAAAGTGGGGGAGAGCAAGGGGTCACAAGACCAGTCAAGAAAGGCAAACAAGCTCATGGTGGATCACAACGTCACAACACACTCTGAGCACAAGCAAAGGGCCACATGGCCAGCTCACATGCAGAGGCATATATGCAACACAAACAGCAAGGTGATCTCAACATAGCAAAGCAAACAAGCAGGTATACATATATAGAGATCACAGTACAGGCAAAGCCTACAGCAAGTGAGGGAAAGTGGGCACTAGCCCCAGCATAGTGCAGAAGCGCTGATGATCACCAGGCTGAAGTGCCTTGGTCAATATATCAGCGGTGTTGGCCTGAGTGGCCACGTAACGCAGACGAAGCTCACCGCGCTGCTGCAGCTCTCGAGCCAGGAAGTAACGGAGAGCGATGTGCTTCGTTCTATGCTCCAGTCTGTGCTTGTCACACAAGGCAATGGCAGCCTTGTTGTCGACGTACAGCACTGGAGGAGAACTAGGCCGCTCTCCCAAGTCGGTCAGCAGGTAGGTGAGCCAGCGTAGCTCCTGTGCAGCCATGGCTGTGGCGTAGATCTCAGCCTCACAACTGGAGCTGAGAACTGAAGACGAGCGAGTAGAACGCCAAGAAACTGAACCAGAGCCAAGGCTGAAGGTGTAACCCTATGATGACCGCTGAGTAGCCAAGTCGTCAACCCAAGAAGCGTCTGAGTGCCCAGTGAGAACAACTGAGCTCCCTCCTCCAAGCACGAGCCCCATGCCCGATGTACTGCACAAGTAGCGCAATACCCTCTTTGCAGCATCCCAGTGCACCTTTCGGTGCCTGCCAGGAGCCAAGTAGCGGGCCAGAAGGCCAAGAGGCTATGCTAGGTCAGGACGAGTGCAAGTCATCAAGTACACGAGGCAACCAACTAGCTCTGGGTAAGGACCACTCGGCTCTACGGACTCATTCGAAGGCAGATCTGAGAGCGATTGACCTATAGCGAGAGGAGTGGCCTGTGCTGAGGACCAGGTGAAGCCGAAGCGCTGAAGGACCTGCTGCACCATGTGTGACTGAGTCAGTGTGATGGTGCGGCGTGCTCTGTCCCGGGTGATCTGCAAGCCAAGGTAGCTGCGCAGTTCACCCAGGTCTGTGCACGTGTGTCTCTTCTACAGCTCCAACTTCACGTGGGCGAGAGCCTCAGTGTCAGCAGTGGCAAAGACCAAGTCGTCGACGTACACGAGGATGTAGAACGGCGGCAGCGAAGTGTCGGTGTGCAGAAACAGCGACGGGTCAGCAGTAGAGGGCGCGAACCCAAGTGCCGCAAGAGTAGTCCTCAGTGTGTCGTGCCACTCACGTGGCGCCTGGCGGAGACCGTAGACCGGCCACCGGAGGCTCCACTGGGTACCAGGAGGAAACGACCCAGTGAAGCCAGGAGGGCGGCGTTGCCAGATCTCCTCGTGCAGGCTGCCCTGCAAGAAAGCTGTGCTGAAGTCAAGAGAGTGAAGCTCGTAGTCACGCTGAGCAGCAACGTGCAGTAGCACCCGAAGAGTGGTCATCTTTGGGGTGGGGGAGAAGGTCTGAAAGAAGTCTACTCCCTCTCACTGACTGAAGCCTCGAGCAACGTAACGAGCCTTGAAGACAGGCGGAGAACCCGGCGGCCGCTTCACCCTGAAAATCCACATGCCACTGACGATGTTCGCCCCAGGAGGGGGAACCTCGTCGACGTAAGTGCCTGTGGACTTCCAGGATGCCATCTCTTCGTCCATGGCTGACTGCCACTGAGAGGAGTACTCACCCGCGATCGCCTTAGCGTAAGAGCGCGGGGTCGGGATGTCTGGAGCATCCGGGTCTCCTTCAAGGGCAATCAGCATGGAAACGAGATGAGGCACAGCGGCTGCAAGACACTCAAGGTCCTCTTGCCTTTCCTCAAGGACGTCCGTGCCTAGAGCACACTCACCCCCAACGGACGGAGGACAGGCAGACTCAGACTCAGCAACAAGACTCGCGGCGTAGTCTAGACGACAGTGAGCAGCAAAGTCGACAAGCTCAGCAACTAGGGCAGACGCAGCAGCAGACTCAAAGGAAGGGTCAGTGAGAGCAGTGGCCAGGAGACGCGTGACAGTAGGACTGGCAGCACGAAGAGAGTTAGACTCCGGGTCAGCAAGGACAAGAAGAGAGGACTCAGGAGGAGACGGCAGAGGGACATGCTGTGGAGCAGTGGAAGGACGTAGAGTTATAAAGTGTGTGCCAGGCATAGGTGGAGGACGCTCACGCTGACCACGGTGACCAGTGCGAGCAGCACGAACAGGTGACACAGGACGCAACACAGGTGACACAGGACGAGACTCAGGCTCACGACGCTCTGTAAGACCGCGTGTCGGACCAGTGTAGGGAGAAGGACCAGGAAGTGGCGAGGCAGGCGGGAGCTGGGACTGCGACTGGACAGGTAGAGGACACTCTAAGGAGGGAGGAGGACTAGGAGGAGGCGGCTGACCAAGAACCTTGTGAAGGAGCGGAACGAAGTACGGCCGCGGCCGTGAAGTGCCCCCAGAAGCAGCAGAGACAGCACCAGAATCTCCAGCCGAACCAGCACCAGCAGCACCTCTGGCACCTCCAGAGCCTCCACCAGTACCGGCAGCACCTCCAGCAGCTCCAGAACCTCCAGCAGCACCAGTAGCACCTCCAGCCGCTCCAGGACCTCCAGCACTACCAGCAGCACCTCCAGGATCTCCAGCAGCACCAGCGCCAGCAGTACCTCCAGCAGCAGGGCCTCCAGCTGGCGGTACCTCAACACCAAGAGCTCCACTCCTGAGGCTGCAGCGCTGAGCGTACCACTCACGTACCCTGAGGGGGGAGGGGGTCTACCGGGGGGGGACCTGGCACAAGGAAGAGCGGTGGGGGGGGGTGGGACGTTATGCGGTAGGGGAAGAGACGGTAGTAGGGGACCGACTCGTCGAACGTGACGTCCTGGGAGGACAGAACACGGCGAGAGGTGGGGTGGTAGAACTGCCACCCTGGCGCGTCAGGGGGGAAACCCAGGAAGACGCAAGGAGCAGCACGAGGGGACAGTTTGTCCGCAGACAAGTCGCGGACAAACGCCCGAGATCCCCAGACACGGAACGCAGACGCATCGCCAACCTTCCCCGTCCACAGCAAAGCTGGGGAGGTCTCCGGCATGGAGACCCTGGGCTGAAGGTTGATCTAATGCGCCGCGTACCGGACCGCAAACGGCCATAGAAAATGGGGGGCAGCTGCATGCATCATGGACGTACGGGCGACGTCCATGACCATGCCAATGCGGCGCTCAGCAATCCTATTTTGCTGTGGAGAGGTCGGAAGTGTGAAGGTCTGGCGGATGCCTCGTGCACGACAGTAGGCTCGCACAAGTCCAGAGGAGAACTCTCCGCCTCTTTCAGAGTGCAGACGCAGAACAGGAAAGTCCGAGCCAAAGCTCCGCCTGAGCTGGGAGACGAGCTGCGCGGATCCAGTCGATCAACACCTCAGTGACATCACCTTTGCTGCGCAAGGGGAAGACTGTGGTGTAACGCGAGTAGTCGTCAACCACCGGCACGAAGTAGCGCTCGTGACCCTGTCCACGGACGCGGGCTGGGCCCCACACGTCCATGTGAAGCGTCTGCAGCGGGGCCTCTGTCGGAGGAAACTGGGAGGAGTGAGGGGTAGCCCGCTGCCGCCCCTCGACACAGGGGACACAGGTAGGGCCAGGCCCCGGAGGAAGGGGAGGGAGGGACCGGGGAAGACCAGAGACAAGGACACGGGAGGCCATGCTTCGGAGACGAAGCAGGGAGGGGTGACCAAGGCGGTGGTGCCAGAGGAGAGTCTCGTGAGACAGGAGGCGACACGAGCAGGGGGCAGACTCAGGACCAGACCTGGACGCTGCAGCTAACACCTGACCCGACGCAGCTACCTGACCAGACGCAGGGACTGGAGGAGACGCAGTGGTCAGTGTGTACAGGCTCGACCCCGCCCGACGTGTAAACGTGGCCAGGTGTCGGCCTGTCCGAGCGTCCGTGCAGTGGGTCACCCGCTGACTCGCAGGAGTGAACTGGTGAACCCCCGCATCCTGTAGGTCAGCACCACTCACCAAGTTCGTAGAGAACGAGGGGAGGTAAAGACCAGACAGGGTGCCAGAGGGGGCCGCCGGACACGGGAGGACAATGGAGAAGTGAGCAAGGACAGGACTCCCAGAGGGGTCTGCCAGGGAGACTGCAACTGGCCGACCAAGCGGCGTGAGTGTGGTGCAGTCTCCAAAGAAGGAGCGAGAAGCCCCCGAGTCAAGTGTGAAGGTGTGGGAGGCCGAAGCCGACGCAGTACCTGAGAGCGCAGAATCACCAGTACCGGAGGAAGCAGACGCACTAGCACCTAGAGCAGCAGCCTTGCCATCACCAAGAGCAGCAGCCTCACCAGCACCTAGAGCAGCAGTCGCTATGCTCGGGTCGGGGGGGAAACACCGGTAACTGTCACCCTCCTCACTAATAGACACAGTATACATAGCAGCAAGAATAGCATCAAAGTCAAGGTCAAAGATAGCTACCCCTGCCCTAGACAGCTCGCCCCAGCGAGGGATCTCAGTGGCCTCAGGGAACTGGTGACGCCAAGCGTCCGTCAGGCGGCCAAAGCAGCGCTCGGTGGGGTGCGCACCCCCACACTGCTCACCCGCACGGTCGCCGGTGCGCAGGACGTAGGTGCACGGACCAGTACCCCCACCCCGCTGGCATGCAGCGTACCACTCACGGAGCTGCTCAGGGGACAGGGTCTCCCGACTGCGCTGCTGCTGCTGGCGCTGACCACCACCGGAGCCACTCCTCTGCGAAGAGCCACGACCTCCTCCTCCTCCTCCTCCTCCCCGCCACCGCCTCCTCCACCTACGCCACCTCCACTACCTCCGCTCCCACTGCCACTGCCGCCCACGCCTCCGCCTCCCTTGCCGCCGCCGACACCTCCACCCCCGCCACCACTCCCACCACCACCCCCACCCCCTCCACTGCCTCCACTGCCGCCTCCACCGCCCCCACTTGCTCCTCCAGCGCCCCTGCCCCCCTTGCCCTTGCCAGAGCGACGCTTCTTACTAGGGGTAGACGCTGCACCGACTGACTCCAGACCAACGAGGTCGGCCGCAGCAGCAGAGGCAAGAGAGGGCAAAAGAGGGGAGGGGGAACACCCCTCAAAGATGGGGGTGCGCGGGTCACCACGAGAGGCCCCTACATTGACTATGCTCTTCTCCACTGCTAGGAGGGCCTTCTCGAGGAGGTCAACAGTGAGAGTGGTGGGACAAACTGAGAGAAAGTGGTCCCTGAATACGCGAAGGGAGTCAGGGAGGCGGGTGACTATGTAGTAGAGAGTGATGTACATGGGGGGGGGGGTTCTTGGCGCAGAACTCAGCAGGAAGCGCAGCGCGGTAGCTCTCAGAATCCCAACCACTAGACCATTGGGATAAAAGGGCTTGTTTCAGTAGCGGGTCAGTGCGCCCATAACCCCCCAGGCAAACGCGCCTGTAACCCCCCCTAGGATCGATCGGGGATCTCACAGTGTAGCTCTACTGACAGTAGCGAGTGTCACTAGTGCGGAGGTGCGTAATGAGGTCAGCGACTGTGGGAAAGGCAGCAAGGTCAGGGAAGAGGTACGGTAGCATGAGGCGGCTCAGTGCAGCAGTGGCAGGGGAGGAGTAGCATGCAGCTACAGCGTCGTACAAGGTCTGAGCACTCTTGTACTGGCTAAAGTGCGCACGCTTAGAGGTAGGCAGGTGGCGAGGCACAGCAAGACGTGCAGCAGCATCGCGCGTGGCCCACTGTGAGCGGACAGTGGCGTCAGCATCAGCAGCAGGGGCAGGAGAGGCACCAGAGGTGAGGTCAAAGAGAGAGAGACTGTCCGCCCTATCGCACTGTAAGAAAAGCTGCAGGTCATCTATCCAAACGTCAAAGTCAATGGCCCGACCCTCAGCGTCAAAAGCGAGGACACTAGGGGTAGCCATGACAGCAGTAGACTAGCAGCGCGAACAGTAGGGTGAGGGCAGTGCAGTGACAGAGGCGCTGCTCTTACCAGACAGGGCGGCTCGGGCGGCTCGGCTGCAGGGCGCCTCGGCGGCTCGGCAGCTGGGCAGTAGGCGGCTCGGCAAGTGGGCGTCTCGGCGGCTCGGCTGCTGGGCGGCTTGGCTGCTCGGCTTCTCGGCGGCTCGGCTGCTGGGCGGCTCGGCGGCTCGGCTGCAGAGCGGCTCGGCGGCTCGAGTGCCGGGCGGCTCGGCGGCTGGGCGGCTCGGCGGCTCGGTTGCTGGGCGGCGCAGCGGCTCGGCTGTTGGGCGGATCGGTGGCTGGGCGGCTCGGCTGCTGGGCAGCTCGGCGGCTCTGCTGCTGGGCGGCTCGGCGGGGCCGCAAAGGAGGCGGCGGAAGGGCCGCTGAGAGGGCGGCGTCCGGGGCGGCTGAGAGGAGGCGGCTGGGCCGCCGAGAGGAGGCGGCGGGGCCGCGGAGAGGATGCGGCGGGGTCGCGGAGAGGGGGCGGCGGGGCCGCCGAGAGGAGGCGGCGGGGCCGCTTAAAGGAGGCGGCGGGGCCGCTGAAAGGGCGGCGACGAGGCCGCTGCAGGGGTAGTGGCGGGGCCGCTGAAAGGAGACGGCGGGGCCGCTGAAAGGAGACGGCGGGGCCGCTGAGAAGGGTGGCCACGGGCCGTTGAAGAGGGCGGCGTCAGAGCCGCAGGGAGGGCGGCGTCAGGGCCGTGCAAGGGCGGTGACGGGGCCGCTGGTGAAAGGGCGGCGAGGGGCCGCAGGGGGAGAGCGGCGACGGGCCGCGAAGGGCGGCGGATCGGGGCCGCAAGAGGCCGTTAGGGGGCCGTGAGGGCGGCTTGGGCGGCGCGACGCGGCCGTTAGGGCGGCGCGACGCGACCGCTAGGGCAGCGCGACGGGGCCGCTAGGGGCCGCTAAGGGCGACGCGACGGGGCCGTGAGGGGCCTAGCGAGGGCGCGACGGTAAGGAAAGCACACGAGGCGCGACTCGAGCTTAAGCGGAGCGCGCTCCGGGCACGGAAAAAAAATATTCGTAGTGGTGGGCCCTAGGAATCGTTCCCGTTAGGGAACCTGCTCGATACCATGAGAAGAAACGAGAATGATTGAACTATGAATAAATTGGGTACAAGTACTAACCCTAATTGGGTTGTACCCCTTATGGGCCACCCCACTATAGCCTACACAATATGCATGAGCTATAATGTTCTGACAAAGGCAGACACGTCGGGGAAGAGGTAGGGCAGTGAGAGACGGCCTATAGCAGCAGTGGCAGGGGAGGAGTAGCGCGCGACTACTGCGTCGTACAGCTCCTTAGCGGTCTTATGCTGGCCGAAGTGCTCGCGCTCATCTAACGGCAGGTGGCTGCGAATGGCTAAGCGGGTGTGAGCATCACGGGTCTGCCACTGGGAGCGAGCAGTACTGTCAGCAGTAGCGGGAGGTGCGGGAGCAGCGCCTGACATGTGGTCATACAGAGAGACATCGTCCTTGGCAGTGATTTGGAGGGACAGGTGGAGGTCATCTAGCCAAACTTCAAACTTTATCGGGCGGCCCTCAGCGTCAAAGGTGAGAAAAAAGGGAGTGGCCATAGTGGCAGCAGTAGCAGTAGGAACAGTAGTAGTAGCAGCAGTAGTACGACAGGAACAGGAACAGGAGTTGCTGCAGGTGGGGCACAGTAGGGCGGCGCGGCTAAGGTCGGGCGGCGCGGCTTGGTTCGGGCGGCGCGGCTCGGTTCGGGCGGCGCGGCTCGGTTCGGGCGGCGCGGCTCGGCTCGGGCGGGGCTACGCGGCGGTGCGCGACGAGGGGCGTGCGCGTGGGCGGCTGTAGCGGGCGGGCCGCGGCTGTGCGTGGGCCTGACTAGCGCGCGGGCGGCGGCCTAGAGGAGCGTCGCGGCGACCTACGGGCGGGGCTGCGACGCTCTGGGCGCGCTGGCTGCGACCTGGGGGCGGGCGGCTGAGGGTCGCGCGTCGGCCTAGGGGCGAGCGGGGCCTACGGGCGACGGCCTGCTGGGGCTCGCGAGAAAAAATCGGGCCGCCCTAGGCGGCGGTTTTCCTACGCGCGCTAAAACGGCGGGGCAGCGCTCGGGCTGCTAGCGATCTGCACACGGGCAGCGTGAGAGGAGAGCGCACGAGGGCGCACTAGGGGAGAGGCGCACGAGGGCGCTAAAAAAAAAGGGGCGCACGAGGGCACCTCTAGCGGAACGGTGGGCCCTTAGGTCTAGAACCTAAGCTCTTAATACCATGTCAGAAGCAAGAAGTGATTGAACTATGAAACATTGGAGTACAAGTATGAAACCCTAGAGTTGTGTACCCCTTAAAGGCTAACCCACTATAGCCTACCAAGCAATAACACATATATAATGTTTGACAAGCCTCGGCGCTTGTTTGATCACGTAAAGGGATTTTCGCGGCTGACAAACGCACGAATCCCCTTCGCTGTATGTGTGCGGTTCCTCCACATCGATCAATGCATCCACTAAGGCGTATAAGAACATGTTCTTCACGTCGACTTGTCAGAGTGGCAGATGTCATGCGGCAGCAATGGCGAGGAGGATTCTGACGGAGGTGTGACGGCTCACCGGCACGAATGTTTGATCGAAGTCGATCCCATGCCTCTGAACGTAGCCACGCACAACCCAACGCGCCTGAAATCGTTCGATAGTGCCGTCAGATGCGGTTTTCAGACGGAAAACCCTTTTGCCAGAGGGAATCCTCCTTCACTTGACTGCTGCGCGGTCGACGAGCACCCAGGTGTCGCATGATTCGAATGCCCTGATCTCCGCGTCGATTGCCTCGCGCAACTCCTTACTATGGGGTCCCGTGAGAGCTTGACGCGGGTTCTTTGGCTCGATGATGCGCGGTGCCGTTGAGGTGGCGGTGTGAAGTCCCAGGAGTTGCATTCTTGTGACGGTGCTGTCGTGGGGATGCTGCGGGACAGCCTCCTGTACGTCGTCGTCGTCACTCTTCGGCTCATGTGGTGCTGCGCGTCCGCCACTTCCGCTTCCTCCTGTTGCGCCTCCTGCTGTGCCCGCTCCTCCTTCGGACGAGTCCTCGTCATCGTCGTCATTGCGACGATCGCCTCGAGTGAGCTCGCCTCTAGGATCTTGCTCCAGAATGGCCGCAGCGGCTTCGTCTTCTGGCGTGACGTAGCTGTGCCCGTCATTGGCGTAAACGCGGTTCACGCTCGTCTGCTCATCTTCGCAGAACTCCTGGAGAAGAGGCGCTCGTAGAAAATGACGTCGCGCACGTTTTTTATCTTCTGGCTCAAGAGGTCCAAGATGAGCCACGCCTTGTACTCGTGGCTGATGCCCGAAATTTCTGCAAAGCTTGCAGTAAAGGCACCGCGGCCGTCGCTCTTCTGTGTTGTCGGCGTAGAAGGCGAGACATACTCTCTCTTGTCGCGGCGCTGGTCGCTGCTAGTCCATATCCCGTTGTTCCATGAGGAGGGCGGTGCACAGGGTGTCAAACATTATATTGAACGAACAGGAATGATTGAACTAACAGTGAAATCAGTACAAGTACCTAACCCAAGAAGTGTGTACCCCCTATAGGCTAACCCACTGTAGCCTAAACAAGCACAACATATATAATGTTTGACACACCCCCATAGGCGAAGTGGGGGAGAACTAGGGGTCACAAGACCAGTCAAGTAAAGCAAAGCAAAGCAAGCTCAGGGTGGATCACAAAGTCACCACACATTTCAAGCACAAGTTCAAGGCCACAAGGCCAGTTCACATGCAGGAGTACATATATATATAAGGCTAGACAAGCAAGAGCAGGTATATATATATATAACAGTACAAGCAAGGTCAAAAGGTGAGCAAGTGAGGCAAGACAGATACAAGACCCAGCTGGGTGCAGAAGCGCTGATGATCACAAGGCGCAAGTGCCTTGGTGAAGACAGCAGCAGTGTTGGCCTCAAAGGCCACGTACGCAAGCCGGAACTGACCACGATGCTGTAGCTCACGAGCAAGGAAGTAGCGGAGAGCAATGTGCTTTGTTCTGTGCTCCAGTCTCTGCTCTCGACACAAGGCCAGCATGGCCTTGTTGTCTACGTACAGGACTGGAGGAGAACGAGGCGGCTCTCCAAGGCCGGTCAGCAGGTAGGTGAGCCAGCGAAGCTCCTGAGCAGCCATGGCCCCTGCGTAGATCTCAGCCTCACAACTGGAGCCGAGAACAGAAGACGAGCGAGTAGCCCGCCACGAAACAGAGCCGGAACCAAGGCTGAAGGTGTAACCCTGTGACGACCGCTGCGTAGCCTGGTCGTCAGCCCAAGAAGCGTCTGCGTGACCAGTGAGGACCACTGGACTCCGCCCTCCAAGCACTAGCCCCATGCCCGACGTACTGCACAAGTAGCGCAACACCCTCTTCGCTGCAGCCATGTGCTCTGGTCGGTGTCTCCCAGGAGCAACATAGCGTGCGAGAATGCTAAGAGGGTATGCAAGGTCAGGTCGTGTGCAAGTCATCAGGTACATGAGGCAGCCAACAAGCTCTGGGTACGGGCCACTCGACTCTACGGACTCATCCGAAGGCAGAGCTGAGAGCGAGTGGCGAGTAGGCAGAGGAGTGCCCTGATGCGAGGAGTACGTGAAGCCGAAGCGCTGAAGGACTTGCTGCACCATGTGTGACTGAGTCAGGGTGATGGTGCGGCGTGCTCTGTCCCGGGTCATCTGCAAGCCAAGGTAGCTGTGCTGTTCACCCAGGTCTGTGCACGTGTGTCTCTTCTGCAGCTCGGACTTCACGTAGGCGAGTCCAGCAGTGTCGGCTGTGGCAAAGACCAAGTCGTCGACGTACACGAGGATGTAGAACGACGGCAGAGAAGTGTCGATGCGTAGAAACAGCGACGGGTTGGCAGTAGAGGGAGCAAACCCAAGAGCCGCAAGCGTAGTCCTCAGTGTGTCGTGCCACTCACGCGGTGCCTGGCGGAGGGCGTAGACTGGCCGCCGGAGGCTCCACTAGGTGCCAGGAGGAAAAGTACCAGTAAAGCCAAGTGGGCGGCGCAGCCAGATCTCCTCGTGCAGGCTGCCCTGCAGGAAGGCAGTGCTGAAGTCAAGAGAGTGTAGCTCGTAGTCACGGTGAGCAGCTACGTGCAGTAGTACCCGAAGAGTGGTCATCTTCGGGGTGGGAGAGAAGGTCTGAAAATAGTCAACTCCCTGCCGCTGACTGAAGCCACGAGCCACGTAACGCGCCTTGAAGAGAGGCGGAGAACCCGGCGGCCGCTTCACCCTGAAAATCCACATGCCACTGACGATGTTCGCCCCAGGAGGGGGAACCACGTCAACGAAGGTGCCTGTGGACTTCCAGAAAGCCATCTCTGCATCCATATCTGCCTGCCACTGAGAAGAGTAGGGACCCTCTATCACCTCCGCGTAAGAGCGCGGAGTCGGGATGTCAAGTGCATCCAGGTCTCCCTTAGGGGTAAGCAGTACGAACACGAGATGAGGTGAAGCAGCGGCCAAGCACTGGAACTCCTCATGCCTGTCCTCAAGGACGTCCGTGCCAAGGGCACACTCACCCCCGACGGACGGAGGACAGACAGAGTCAGACTCAGCGACAAGACTAGCAGCGTAGTCTAGACGACAGCGAGCAGCAAAGTCGACGAGCTCAGCAACTAGGGCAGACGCAGCAGTGGACTCAAAAGAAGGGTCAGTGACGACAGTAGCAAGGAGACGCGTGACAGTAGGACTGGCAGCACGAAGAGAGTCCGACTCCGGGTCGGGAAGAGTAGGAAGAGAGGACTCAGGAGGAGAAGGCAATGGGGCACGACATCCGGTGCGTGCCAGGGACAGGAAGAGGACGCTGACGCGAACCGCAACCACTAGTGCGAGCAGTACGGACAGGCGACGCAGGGCGAGACGCAGGCTCACGACGCTCAGCAAGACCTCCAGTAGGACCAGTGTAGGGAGAAGGAGCAGGCAGTGGGGAGGCGGGCTGTAACTGTAACCGTGACTGGACAGGCTGTGGACACTCTAAGGGAGGAGGAGGACCGAGAGAAGGCGGGAGACCAAGAACCTGCTGAAGGAGCGGAACGAAGTACGGCCGCTGCCGTGCAGCGACTCCAGAACCAGCAGAGACACCAGCGCCAGGGTCCTCCGCACCAGCAGCAGCTCCAACGCCCGACTCCACAGCACCAGCAGCAGCACCAGCTCCAGGGTCCTCAGCACCAGCCGTAGCTCCAACGCCCGGGTCCACAGCACCAGAAACAGCTCCAACCTCTGGGGCCGCAGCACCAGCTGAACCAGTAAAGTCTGTAGCACCAGTAGCACCACCAGCAGCAGTGGGGTCAGTGACACCAGGCGCGCCACTCCGAAGTGTGCAGCGCCGCTCGTACCACCCACGGATCCGCTCACGGGAGGGGAGCTCCCGGCTAGGAGGAGAAGCACTAGCACCAGTCCCAGTAGTACGCCTGGCTCCAGAGGTACCTCTCGTGAGGCTGCAACTGGAAGTACCAATCACGCAGCTGCTCCGAGGAGAGGGCTCCGCCAGGTGTAGGACGCTCAGGCTCAGGACCTCCAGACTCAGAACCCCAAGACTCCGGACTCTGCGGCTCAGCACCCCTAGGCTCAGTACTCCCAGGCTCAGCACCCCTAGGCTCCGCACCCCCAGGCTCCGCACCCCTAGGCTCCGCACCCCCAGGCTCCGCACCCCAAGGCTCAGCACCCCCAGGCTCCGCACCCCCAGGCTCAGCACCCCCAGGCTCCGCACCCACAGCAGGACGAGAGTCGACAGCTACCTCAACAGGCTCAACCGGGTCTACCTAAGACACACCTGAGGGAGCGGCACCCTGAGGGGGGAGGGGGTCTACCACAGCAGCACCTGGCGCGAGGAAGAGAGGCAAGGGGGGGAGCGGGGCAGTGCGGTAGGGGAAGAGGCGGTAGTAGGGGACGGACTCGTCAAAAGTGACGTCCTGAGAGGGCAAGACTCGGCGCGAGGTGGCGTGGTAAAAATGCCAACCAGGCGCGTCCGGGACAAAGCCGAGGAAGACGCAGGGAACAACACGGGAGGAGAGCTTGTCCGCAAACGTATCGCGGACAAAAGCTCGAGATCCCCAGACCCGGAAACGCGACGCATCGCCAACCTCCCCCGTCCACAGCAGTGTGGGCGAGGTCTCCGGCAAGGAGACACGGGGCCAGAGGTTGAGCTGATGCGCAGCCTACTGGACCGCAAACGGCCACAGAAAGTGGGGGGCAGCCGCATGGATCAAGGAGGTACGGGCGACCTCCATGACCAGGCCAATGCGGCGCTCTGCAATCCCATTCTGCTGTGGAGAGGCAAGAAGCGTGAACGACTGCTCAATGCCGTGCTCAGCACAGTAGGCTGGCAAGAGGTCGGAGGAGAACTCACCACCTCTGTCAGAGTGCAAGCGCATGACAGGAAAGTCCGAGTGGAAACGCTCGCTGAGCTAGAGACGGGCTCTGCGGATCCAAGGGATCAAGACATCAGGGACCTCACCCTTGGTGTGCAAGGGGAAGACCGTGGTGTAGCGCGAGTAGTCGTCAACAACTATCAGGAAGTACCTCTCCTGACCCTGACCACGGACGCGGGCTGGGCCCCACACGTCCATGTGGAGCGTCTGCAAGGGAGCAGTCGTCGGAGGAAACGAGGAGGAGTGAGGAGCGGCGCGCTGCCGCCCCTCGACGCAGGGAAGACAGGGAGGAGCAGGCGAGGGTGGGAGGGGAGGGAGGACTCTGGGAAGACCGGAGACAAGGTACAGGGAGTGCATGGCACGAAGGCGCTACACAGACGGGTGGCCAAGTCGGTGGTGCCAGAGGACAGTCTCGTACGCTAGAGAGCGACACGAGCAGGAGGCGGACAGCTGACCTGATGCGGACGCAGACGCAGACGCAGCGACCTGAGGGGACTCAGTGGTCAGTGTGTACAGGTCCGACCCCGGCTGCCGAGTGAAGGTAGCCAAGTGGCGGCCCGTACGAGCACACGTGCAGTGTGTCACGCGCTCGTAGGCAGGGGTGAACTGGTGAACACCCCCATCCTGGAGTGCACATCCTGCCACCAAGTTCGTAGAGAACGAGGGGAGGTGGAGACCTGACAGTGTGCCCGACGGGACCGCAGGACAGGGAAGGACAGTGGAGGAGGTCGCAATGACCGGACCCCCAGAGGGGTCAGCGAGGGAGACAGCAACTGGCCGAGCAAGCGGCTCAAGGGCAGTGCGGTCACGAAAGAAGCAGCGAGATGCACCTGAGTCCAATGTGAAGGTGTGCAGTGCTGCCGTCGACTCAGTACCAGGGGGGGGCAGACGCACAAGCACCTAGAGCAGCTGCCTCACCAGCACCTGGGGTAGCGGACACGCGAGTACCTGGAGCGGCAGACGCACTAGTCCTAATGCCCGGGTCGGGCGGCACACACAGGTACTCAGCACCCTCTCCACTAGTAGACATCACATACATAGCAGTGAGAATAGCATCAAAGTCTAGAGCATAGATATCAATCCCCTTCTTCAGGAGATCAACCCAGCGGGGCAGCTCAGTGGCCTGAGGGAACTGAACACGCCAAGCGTCGGTGAGACGAGCGAAGCAGCGCTGTGTGGCGTGCGGTCCCCCACACGGCTGACCAGTGCGGTCACCAGTGCGAATGACGTACGTGCAGCTAAAGCCACCCCCCCCCCCCCCCGTGCTGAGAGTACCACTCACGGACCTCCTGGGGCGACGGAGTGTGCTGCTGGCCGTCCACCGCCACCCCCACCACCGCCTCCGCCCCTGCCACCTCCCCCGCCGCTGCCGCCACCACCCCCACCGCTGCCACTAGCCCCTCCAGTCGCGCCACCACCCCCACCGCCGCCACCGCCCCCACCACCGCCTCCCCCGCTGTCACCGCCACCGCCCTTGCCCCCTTTGCCCTTGCCGCTGCGGCGCCCGCTCGAAGCAGACGCAACCCCGACCTTCTCAGCACCAAGGAGGTCGACAGCAGCAGCAGAGGCGACAGAGGGAATAGTGGGCCCGTAGTAGTAAGCGGTCCTAGGTGGCTAACCTAGGCTCGTGATACCTTGTCTGAATGAACAAGAGTGATTTAACTAGGAAAGAGTTGGGTACAAGTAGGAAGCCCTAAACTTACTGTACCCCATAGTAACTGCCCCACTACAGCCTAAACAAAGTGTAGCAGATATGACATTTGACAGGAGGAGCCGGGAGAGTAGGAGGAAGCAGGAGAGTCCTAGCACCACCACCACCGCCTGAACCCGAGAGTGACGATGACGAGGTGCAGGAGGTGATTCCCCAGCACCGTCACGACAGCTCCGTCTCAGGGCTGCAATTGCTAGGCCTTCACGCCGCCACCCCCACAGCCCTGCGCGTCATCGAATCTAGGAACCCGCGACAGACGCTTACAGGTCCCCACAGCAAGGAGTGGCATGAAGCATGGACGATGAAATCAAGGCCCTAAATGTCAAATTCCCAACCACTAGACCATTGGGATAAAAGGGCTTGTTTGTGTAGCGGGTAAGTGCGCCCATAACCCCCCAGGCCAACGTGCCTGTAACCCTTCTCTAGGATCAATCGGGGATCACCAGTGGACCTCTGACACCCCCCCGCACTGGGATGCCCGAAGTGCACACACCGGGATTCGAACCCGAGAAATTCGCTCTGATACCATGTCAGAATCCCAACCACTAGACCATTGGGATAAAAGGGCTTGTTTGTGTAGCGGGTAAGTGCGCCCATAACCCCCCAGGCCAACGTGCCTGTAACCCTTCCCTAGGATCAATCGGGGATCACCAGCGGACCTCTGACACTAGAGTCGTGCGGCACTTGAGCGCTGATCGACCGCGCATCAATAAAAGTAAGGCTGGTGCGTTCGGGAAAATAGGTATTCCGCGTGAGGACTGCAACAGATGGCATGATCGAGCGCTTTAAGGCGCGCCGGGTAGTGCGCGGCTACGATAAAAGGCAAGGCATCGACTTCGACCAAACCTTCGCTCCGGTTAATCGCCACACCTCCGTTCACAATCTTTCTCGCCATTGCTGCTGCGAGGCACTTACCCCTCCATCAGATCGACGCGAGGAACACATTTTTCTATGCGCTAGTTGATGCTATGATTTCCGTGGAGTAGGCGTAGACTTACGGCGAAGGGGATTCACAAGTCTGCCAGCTAAAGAAGTCGCTGTACAGGATAAAGCAAGTGCCACGCCTCTAGCATGAGCACCTGCACAAAATCCTACTTGAGATGATTCTCGCTGCTGCGGCACGACCCAAGCTTGTATCTATCAGTACATCTGCACAGTGGATGCCCAATTGATCTGACGAGAAGTGAGAATGGAATGAATGAACTATGAAACAGTTGGGTACAAGTACTAACCCTAATTGGGTTGTACCCCTTATGGGCTACCCCACTACAGCCTATACGAATGTATAAGCTATAATGTTCTGACACACCCCCATAGGCAAAGTGGGGGAGAACAAGTGGTCACAAGACTAGTCAAGAAAAGCAAAGCAAAGCAAAGCAAGCTCAAGGTGGATCACAAAGTCACCACACAGTCCAAGCACAAGAGTAAGGCCACAAGGCCAGTTCACATGCAAGGTCATATATATAAAGGTAAAACAAGCAAGGGCAGGTATAAGAAGACAGTACAAACAAGATCAAGAAGTGAGCAAGTGAGGCCAGGTAGGCAAAAGACCTAGCACAGTACAGAAGCGCTGATGATCACAAGGCGGAAGGGCCTTGGTGAAGATTTCAACAGTGTTGGCCTCAGAGGCCACGTAGGTGAGGCGGAGCTGACCACGCTGCTGCAGCTCACGAGACAGGAAGTAGCTGAGAGCAATGTGCTTCGTTCTGTACTCCAGTCTGTGCTCCCGACACAAGGCCAAGATGGCCTTGTTGTCTACGTACAGAACTGGAGGAGAACGAGGCGGCTCTCCTAGGTCAGTCACCAGGTAGGTGAGCCAGCGTAGCTCCTGTGCAGCCATGGCCCCTGCGTAGATCTCAGCCTCACAGCTGGAGCCGAGAACAGAGGACGAGCGGGTAGACCGCCACGAAACAGAGCCGGAGCCAATGCTGAAGGTGTAACCCTGTGACGACCGCTGCGTAGCCTGGTCGTCAGCCCAAGAAGCATCAGCGTGACCTGTGAGGACCACTCGACGTCGCCCTCCAAGCACTAGCCCCATGCCCGACGTACTGCACACGTAGCGCAACACCCTCTTCGCTGCAGCCATGTGCTCTGGTCGGTGTCTCCCAGGAGCAACATAGCGTGCCAAGATGCTAAGAGGGTATGCAAGGTCAGGTCGTGTGCAGGTTATCAGGTACATGAGGCAGCCAACAAGCTCTGGGTACGGGCCACTCGGCTCTACGGACTCATCCGAAGGCAGAGCTGAGAGCGAGTGGCGAGTAGACAGAGGAGTGGCCTGAGGCGAGGAGTACGTGAAGCCGAAGCGCTGAAGGACCTGCTGCACCATGTGTGACTGAGTCAGGGTAATGGTGCGCTGTGCTCATCCCGGGTGATCTGCAAGCCAAGGTAGCTGCGCAGTTCACCCAGGTCTGTGCACGTGTGTCTCTTCTGCAGCTCGGACTTCACGTGGGCGAGTCCAGTAGTGTCAGCAGTGGCAAAGACCAGGTCGTCGACGTACACGAGGATGTAGAACGGCGGCAAAGAGGTGTCGGTGCGTAGAAACTGCGACGGGTCGGCTGTAGAAGGAGCAAACCCAAGAGCCGCAAGCGTAGTCCTCAGTGTGTCGTGCCACTCACGGGGCGCCTGGCGGAGACCGTAGACTGGCCGCTGGAGGCTCCACTGGGTGCCAGGAGGAAACGGCCCAGTGAAGCCAGGAGGGCGGCGCAGCCAGATGTCCTCGTGCAGGCTGCCCTGCAGGAAAGCAGTCCTGAAGTCAAGAGAGTGAAGCTCGTAGTCGCGCTGAGCGGCTATGTGCAGTAGCACCCGAAGAGTGGTCATCTTCGGGGTGGGAGAGAAGGTCTGAAAGTAGTCAGCTCCCTGCCGCTGACTGAAGCCTCGAGCCACGTAACGCGCCTTGCGGAGAGCCCGGCGGCCGCTTCACCCTGAAGATCCACATCCCACTGACGATGTTCGCCCCAGGTGGGGGAACCTCGTCGACGTAGGTGCCTGTGGACTTCTAGGAAGCCATCTCTGCATCCATGGCCGACTGCCACTGAGAGGAGTAGGGACCCTTGATCGCCTCAGCGTATGATCGAGGAGTCGGGATGTCTGGTGCATCCGGGTCTCCCTCAGGGGCAATCAGCGTGGACACGAGATGGGGCAAAGCACCCGCAAAGCACTGGAACTCCTCCTGCCTGTCCTCAAGGACGTCCGTGCTAAGAGAACACTCACCCCCGACGGACGGAGGACAGACAGACTCAGACTCAGCAACAGGACTGGCAGCGTAGTCTAGACGACATCGAGCAGCGAAGTCGACAAGCTCAGCAACGAGAGCAGACGCAGCAGCAGACTCAAAGGAAGGGTCAGTGACGACAGTAGCAAGAAGGCGCGTGACCGAAGGACTAGCAGCACGAAGGGAGTCAGACTCCGGGTCAGCAAGAGAAGGAAGAGAGGACTCTGGAGGAGACGGCAACGGGACACGCAGAGGAGCAGTGGAAGGACGCAGTGCCATCTGGTGTGTGCCGGGGACCGGAGGAGGACGCGGACGCGCAGTACGACCACTAGTGCGAGCAGCACGAAAAGGTGACGCGGGACGAGACGCAGGCTCACGACGCTCAGCAAGACCTCCAGTAGGACGAGTGTAGGGAGAAGGAGCAGGTAGAGGGGAGGCGGGCGGTAACTGTGACTGCGAGTGGACAGGCGGTGGACACTCTAGGGGAGGAGCAGGACCAGTAGAGGGCGGGAGACCAAGAACCTGCTCCAGGAGCGGAACAAAGTACGGCCTCGGCCGCGCAGCGCCTCTAGAACCAGCAAGTACGGCACCAGTACCCCCAGCGGCAGCACCAGCGCCAGCAGATGCTCCAGCTCCAACAGTGCCAACTCCAGTACCCTCAAAAGCACTAGCGCCAGCAGCACCGCCAGCGCTAACACCCCCAGCAGCTCCAGCTCCAGCAGCACCAACTCTAGTAGGACCGTCAGCACCAGCTGTCTAAGGAGCACCCCCAGACGCACCAGCACCAGTAGAAACACCAGCGCCAACACCCCCAGCAGCTCCAGCTCCAGCAGCACCACCTCCAGTAGGACCGTCAGCACCAGCTGCCTCAGCAGCACCCCCAGACGCACCAGCACCAGTAGAAACACCAGCGCCAACACTCCCAGACTCAGCAGCACGTCTCCAGCGGCGGGCAAACCACACGCGCAGCTCCTGTGGAGAGAGCGGCTCCCGCCTCGACGAAGTACCGCCGGCGGCCACACGAGCAGACCCAGCACCCCCAGGCTCCGCACCCCCAGACTCAGCACCCCCAGGCTCAGCACCTCCAGTCTCAGCACCCCCAGACTCAGCACCCCCAGACCCGGCACCCGCAGACCCGGCACCCGCAGGATCAGCACCTCTAGCAGCACCAGAGTCTACAGCTACCTCGATAAGCTCGACTGCGTCTACCTGGGACACACCTGAAGGGGCAGGACCCTGAGGAGGGAGGGGGTCTACCTGAGTAGCACCTGGCGCAAGGAAGAGCGGCGGCGGGGGGAGGGGCGCAGTGCGGTAGGGGAAGAGACGATAGTAAGGCACCGACTCGTCAAAGGTGACGTCCTGGGAGGACAGAACACGGCGCGTGGTGGGGTGGTAAAACTGCCAGCCAGGCACGTCAGGGGGGAAGCCAAGGAAGACGCAAGGAACAGCACGGGGGGACAGCTTGTCCGTAGACAAGTCGCGGACAAACGCCCGAGATCCCCAGACCCGAAACGCAGACGCATCGCCAACCTTCCCTGTCCAGCGCAAGGCGGGGGAGGTCTCTGGCAAGGAGACCCGGGGCTGAAGGTTGAGCTGATGCGCGGCGTACTGAACCGCATACGGCCACAGAAAATGGGGGGCAGCCGCATGCATCATGGACGTACGCGCGACGTCCATGACCATGCCAATGCGGCGTTCAGCAATCCCATTTTGCTGTGGAGAGGCCGGAAGCGTGAAGGTCTGGCGGATGCCTTGTGCCCGACAGAAGGCTCTCAGACGGGCAGAGGAAAACTCCCCTCCTCTGTCCGAGTGCAGACGCAAAACAGGAAAGTCGGAGCCGAAACTCTCTCTGAGCTGGAGACGAGCTGCGCGGATCCAATCGATCAACACCTCAGTGACGTCACCCTTGCTGCGCAAGGGGAAGACTGTGGTGTAACGCGAGTAGTCGTCAATGACCAGCAGAAAGTACCGCTCTCTCCCCTGCCCACTGACGCGGGCTGGGCCCCACACGTCCATGTGTAGAGTCTGCAGCGGAGCCTCTGTCGGAGGAAACTCGGAGGAGTGAGGGGCGGCGCGCTGTCACCCCTCGACGCAGGGGACGCAGGTAGGGCCAGGCCCCGGAGGAAGGGGAGGGAGAGACCGAGGAAGACCAGAGACAAGGACACGGGAGGCCATGCCTCGGAGACGAGGCAGGGAGGGGTGACCAAGGCGGTGGTGCCAAAGGAGAGTCTGGTGGGACCGCAGACGACACGAGCAGGGGGCAGACTCAGGACCAGACCTGGATGCCGCAGCAAACACCTGACTCGACGCAGCTACCTGGGCAGACTCAGCAGTAGGAGGAGACTCAGCAGTAAGGGTGTACAGGCTCGACCCTGGCCGACGGGTGAACGTGGCCAAGTGTCGGCCTGTCCGAGCACACCTGCAGTGGGTCACTCGCTGAGTCGCAGGAGTGAACTGGTCAACCCCTCGATCCTGTAGGTCCGCTCCACTCACCAAGTTCGTAGAGAACGAGGGGAGGTAGAGACCAGACAGGGGGCCAGAGGGGGCTGCAGGGCACGGAAGGACAGTGGAGAAGCTATCAAGGACAGGACCCCCAGAGGGGTCTGCTAGGGAGACTGCAACCGGCCGACTAAGCGGCGTAAGACTGGTGCGGTCTCAAAAGAAGGAGCGGGACGCACCCGAGTCCAGGGTGAAGGTGTGTAAGGCCTCAGCTGACGTAGTACCTGAGAGAGCAGACTCACCAGCACCTGGGGCGGCAGACGCACTGGCACATGGGGCAGCAGACGCACTAGCACCTAGAGCAGCAGTCTCACCAGCACCTAGCACAGCAGCCTCAATGCCCGGGTCAGGCGGTACACACAGGTAACAGGCACCCTCAACACTATCAGCAACAGCATACATGGCAGCAAGAATAGCATCAAAGTCAAGATGAAAGATAGCAACCCCGGCCTTAGCCAGATCTCCCCAGCAAGGGATCTCTGACGCCTCAGGGAACTAGCGACGCCACGCGTCCGTCAGGCGACCAAAGCAGCGCTGGGTGGAGTGCGGACCCCCGCACTGCTCACCAGTGCGGTCGCCGGTACGGAGAACGTAAGAGCAGGGACCAAAACCCCCACCGCGCTGGTGTGCAGTGTACCACTCACGAAGCTGCTGAGGGGACAGGGTCACACCACTCCGCTGCTGCTGCTGGCGCTGACCACCAGCAGCGCCACTCCTCGACGCAGAGTCGCGACTCGCTCCACCACCGCCACCTCCGCCGCCGCCGCCGCCTCCGCCGCCTCCGCCGCCTCCTCCACCTCCGCCTCCTCCACTACCTCCGCCGCCTCCGCTACCTCCGCCGCCTCTGCTCCCTCCGCCACCTCCACCGCCTCCGCCGCCTACACTGCTGCCGCCGCCGCCGCCACCCCCAGCACCACTCCCACCACCACCCCCACTCCCTCCACCGCCTCCACCACCACCTCCACCGCCCCCTCCACCTCCTCCAGTGCCCTTGCCCCCCTTGCCCTTGCCGGTGCGGCGTCTCCCGCTCGGGGCAGACGCAGCGCCGACCAACTCGAAACCAACGAGGTCGGCCACAGCAGCAGAGGCAACAGAGGGCAAGAGGGGGGAGGGAGAACACCCCTCAAAGACGGGGGTGCGAGGGTCACCACGAGAGGCTCCTACAGTGACTATGCTCTTCTCTATCGCTAGGAGGGCCTTCTCGAGGAGGTCAACGGTGAGAGTGGTGGGGCAAACAGAGAGGAAGTGGTCCCTGACTACACGGAGAGAGTCGGGGAGACGGGTGACTATGTAGTAGAGGGTGATGTACATGGGGGGGGGGTTCTTGGCGCAGAACTCAGCAGGAAGCGCAGCGCGGTAGCGAGTGTCACTAGTGCGGAGGTGCGTAATGAGGTCACCAACAGTGAGAAAGGCAGTAAGATCAGGGAAGAGGTACGGTAGCATGAGGCGGCTCAGTGCAGCAGTGGCAAGGGAAGAGTAGCGTGCATCTACAGCGTCGTACAAGGTCTGAGCACTCTTGTACTGGCTAAAGTGTGCACGCTCAGTGGTCGGTAAGTGGCGGCGCACAGCAAGGCGAGCAGCAGCGTCACGTGTGGCCCACTATGAGCGAACAGTGGCGTCAGCATCAGCAGCAATGGCAGGGGAGGCACCAGAAGTGAGGTCAAACAGGGAGAGGCCGTCTGCCCTATCGCACTGCAGGAAAAGCTGCAGATCATCTACCCAGACCTCAAAGTCGATTGCCCGACCCTCAGCGTCAAAGGTGAGAACGCTAGGGGAAGCCATAACAACCGGAGGCAGGGCAGTGCAGTGGCAGAGACTGTGTTCTTACCAGGTAGGTGGAGCGATTGGGCTGCTCGGCGGCTCGCCTGTCGGGCGACTCGGCTGCAGAGCGGCTCGGCTGCTGGGCGGCTCGGCTGCTGGGCGGCTCGGCTGCTGGTGCAGGGCGGCTCGGCTGTCGGGCGGCTCGGCTGCTGGGCGGCTCGGCTGCTGGGCGGCTTGGCTGCACGGTGCTGGGCGGCTCGGCTGTCGGGCGGCTCGGCTGCTGGGCGGCTCGGGAGGTCGGGCGGTTCAGGTGGCCGGCGGTTCGGCTGCTCGGCGTTGCGGGCGCTGGGAGGCGGGGTCGCAGGTGGTGGCGAGGTCGCAGGTGGCGGCGGGCCGCAAGGGTGGGCGGGGCCGCGGTGGCGACGGGGCCAAAGTGGGGCCTAAGTGGGGCCGTAGAGGGGGCGACGGGGCCGAAGTGGGGCCGTAGCGGGGCCGCAGCGGGGCCTAAGCGGGGCCGTAGCGGGGCCGACGGGGCCTAAGCGGGGCCCTAGCGGGGTCGACGGGGTCGACGGGGCCGTAGCGGGGCCGTAGCGGGGCCTAAGCGGGGCCGACGGGGCCGTAGCGGGGCCGTAGCGGGGCCTAAGCGGGGCCGTAGCGGGGCCGACGGGGCCTAAGCGGGGCCGTAGCGGGGCCGACGGGGCCGACGGGGCCGTAGCGGGGCCGTAGCGGGGCCTAAGCGGGGCCGACGGGGCCGACGGGGCCGTAGCGGGGCCGCAGCGGGGCCTAAGCGGGGCCGACAGGGCCGTAGCGGGGCCGTAGCGGGGCCGTAGCGGGGCCGACGGGGCCTAAGCGGGGCCGTAGCGGGGCCTAAGCGAGGCCGTAGAGCGCGGCTCGAGGGGCAGTAAGGGCGGCCAAAAGGGGCCACTAAGGCGGCTCGAGGCGCTACTCGGGTTAGGAGCTAGGCGCGCTTCGGGCAGGGAAGGAAAAAAAGTTCGTGGTGGGCCCTAGGCAGTATTCCCACTCGGGAACCTGCTCGATACCATGACGAGAAGTGAGAATGGAATGAATGAACTATGAAACAGTTGGGTACAAGTACTAACCCTAATTGGGTTGTACCCCTTATGGGCTACCCCACTACAGCCTACACAAATGTATAAGCTATAATGTTCTGACATGATCCTAGGGGGGGCTGCAGGCGCGTTCGCCTGAGGGGGTTAATGGGCGCACAAACCCGCTACTGTAACAAGCCCCTTTATCCCAGTGGTTAGTGGTTGGGTTCGACATGGTATCAGAGAGGTCTCGGGTTCGAATCCCGGTGTATGCACATGTAGGCCGTTGCCGCTGTGCTCAGTCCTGGGCCTCCCAGTGTTGGGGGGTGTCAGTAGATCTGCACTGTGGATGCCCGATTGATCATAGGGGGGGCTACAGGCGCGTTCGCTTGGGGGGTTATGGGTGCACAAACCCGCTACTGAAACAAGCCCTTTTATACCAGTGGTTAGTGGTTGGGATTCTAACAGTATCGCTTGCATTTTTGCGGCGATTACATACTGCTCACCGTGTATGTCGACGACCTGCTCTATACATGACCAAGCAACATGCTGCTCTACCAGTTTGAAAGGAACCTGGCATCATGCGTCAACATCACCACCAATTATGAGGTGAAGCAGTTCCTGGTCCTTAATATATCCTACGCGCCAAAAGCCATTCACCTCTCGGCTCCTAAGTATGCCGAAACACTTGGCATACGCTTCAACATTTCGCCCGCGCCGATCTCCACACCTTACTTCACCCCCAGACCAAATAAAAAACCTGACAACAAAGCCATATCCTCCGCTGGGCTTCAGACTTATAGCAGCAGCTTGGATGCCTGCTCTTTACCTTAGTGACCTACAAGCCAGACCTCTCGTATATCGCGAGCTAGCTGGCTCAGTACTCCCACAAACCAACGGCTGAGAATCTCCTAGATCTTCAACGCACACTTCAATCATTCATCTCCACGCCCAAGATTCGGCTCTGCTACTCCACAGTTACGACTCCATCCTTCAGTCTCATTGGCTACATGGACGCCAATCAATTTGCTGATCCTGACAATCGACGGTCCAAAACATGGTTCCTGTTTGCCTCGAGCCAACAGGGCCCATCTCCTAGAATTCGCAGAAGCAGGAATTGGTTGTCTTGTCATAACCGCGACAGCAGCAGTTCGCGAATGACTCTACCTGCAGAAACTCCTGCAAGAGGCGAAAATTCCAACCTCGCCCGCCTTTCGCCTGCGCTGTGACAACTAGAGCGGAGGCGGGATTAATCAACCGCACTAAAAATATTTGCGCAGCAGTGCTTCTTCATCAAGGACGAAGCGGACAAGGGCAAGGTCGTTCTGGCCTATTGCCCAACGGGTGACATGGCAACCGACTTCCTCATGAAGTGACTGCCCCGTCGGCAGTAGCAGCACTACATCAAACTCACCGGAGTGGTCAAGCGAGTCAAGACTTGCTACCGTGAGGAATGAAGGGGGGTTTTACGAATGGTGAAATGAGAGAAAAAAAAACTACTGTGCATTTCTGCCAGTAGCAAGAACGAGGCATGCAGAAGCTAATACGAAGGTGAAAGGTCGATGTAGCACGAAGAGTCGCGTACGGCTAGGCAGCATATGGAATATTGGAGCAGAAGCATCAAGTAGCTGCAAGAGCGAGGTTTTTGGCGGGAATAGTTTCGTAACTGTTCGGAGTCGCACGGTTGGATTTTGCTGCAAAAAAAGGGATGTACCCCTTATAGTACATGGCTAGTCTAGGCCGTTTCGTATTTTCTTGTACTTGCATGTTTCAAACATCTCAATACCACTCGGACCTTGGATGAATCTCTTCCGCTGCAACACTCTCATTCTTCGAACCTTCCTGGGGTGATCCCAGGGACGATAAATCAAGTGATCGCAACACCTCTATCGAAACATTCAAACGGACACGAGTGGGTGCACGACGTGCAATACCATTTGCAGACGATCCATTATCCTTGGATACGTAATCTTACAATGGAGCGGCACCTCGTAAGAGAAGCTCGTAGAGTTTTCAAGCATTGGTGCACATGCCTGGACTTTAGTGGATCTACCACCGAGCGGTTAAGAGTTCGTTGCTGTCGAAGTAAGATGCCATGCCCTCGTATGGGCGTAGGCGTCATCTGTGGTGACATGATGAATTCGGCTCTCAGGTTCAGACAACAGATATTGTCAACCAGCACGTCCACTGATCGACAAGGTGGGTTTCGACGCGACGGGCTCTGATCGACAAGGTGTAGTTCGACTAGGCCGTCCTCTGATTGACTAGCCCGTCGACACACTTTGATCAATGGAGTACTTTTCGAAGAGCCTCGTCTTTTGATCGAGGGGTGCTGTTTGGCATGCCTCGTCTCGGCGAACTGGTCGGCCGAATTCGCACGGTGCCGGAACTGGGAGGAAGTGTGTGAAATTCGCCCATGAGGTTTTGGCGAAAGTCGACATGCGGAACGGCATCACGTGCTCGACTGTGGACATCTGGCAAAACTGTCGATTTGATTTCTACCTAGCACCTGCGCAATGTGCCCGATGGTGCAACCGTCGACCTGCACCTCCTAGGTAGGTGCGCACATGTGCGCAGCCATGCTCAAGCGAATGTAGCGCTAGCAGGCTGCCCTGCTGGCAAGCCACTTTGTTGTCGCACTGGCAGTTTGCATTGCCGAATGCATGCAAGGGGTTGCAATACCTTCTTTGGTATATCAACTTGCATGCCTCATTGTAATCAAATGTTCTTCTCAATTTCTCTGTGAAACTCTTTCCAATCCTTTCTATAAATACAACAAGTACGGTAATAAGAACTCTACTAGAATGCTAGCATACTATGTGCCCTCCTCCGTAGTCCACTACCAATGTAGGATGACTCTCCGGAGTTGCAAGTCTCGAGGAGTTCGAGTAACCACGGTACAAACCGGTTTTTAGTAAGAAGGAATATGTGCACCAGGTCAGACATCGTTGTAGGGTACATACAGTGTCACCCCAGAAATAGGCACGGTACCTTGGGATTTTGACACAAATGTCAAGACATGAATGTATGTACTGTAAAACAAACCAAATGAAAAAGACGTGCAAGTCTTTCTTCTAGGATAAGATACACCGTACAAAATCGTTCCTACATGTTGAGAATACTTGCGATTTATGCATTCCTTTAAGTTTGAAATAGTTTTACAGCATTGAGTTATATAGTAAGTAGCACTATCAGGGTGCTGACGTCATTATGACTACCGAATCAACACAGTGACGTCAACGTACCGTTTAGTCACGCGAACAGTTGCATCCCTCTACAGTGACGAATAGGTACATTACTGTTCACACCATTCAATAGGTACTTTCGCCTAGCTATAAAACCATTCTACTGCTTGCTTTGAATCAATTCAAACAACTCAATAATTTTGTTACAAACTTCCGCTACGCAATACCGTATCACCCCGAATATAAGCGCAGGCCTATTTAAGGCGCATGCGCTTATATCTGGAGCAATGCGCTTATGGCCGATTCTCAATTATAAGCGCACCTTTTATAAAATCGTTACTGATTATAAGTGCACTCTTGCTGTATAAACTGTCAAAATAGTAGATGACTAGTAGGAGTCATTCTAGGGTTTAGGCTAGGCATGACTATCGAGAGAGTTGGAGCAAGAAAGATGGTTTCACAATTGAGCAAAGGATACAAATAGAGAACAAACAAGCAAGGAAAGGTGCACCACCAATATAACACTACACTAACTACTTCTACAAGCAGTATATATAAGAAATATATTTCAACACACCCCCTAAACTGCTTGCAGCAGGAAGCTAATGCAGAGACACCCCCTGAAGGGGTACACCAAGCACAGCGGAAGGAGAGGGCAAGTGAGGAAGAGGGACTATGAGAGCAGAGGAGGTAGGAGGCGGCAGCTGAAGCTATCAGAATGTTATATTTCTCTTGTCTGCAGTGGGGTACTCTATAGTGAGTACAGCACTGTTAGGGTTTGCTATATGTACTCAACTGCCTGCTAGTGAAACCCCTCTTTTGCCTATTCTCTCTTGCCTAGCTAGCTAAACCCTAGTTATGGCTACTGCGTTCTAGCTACTTTTATGACATGCTATCAGAGCGGTTACGCTCCTGGCCTGTGGGCCCGCCTGCTTCCGCTGCCATACTGTCTGTCGTGCGCCCCGTGGTGTGCGATGTTCATTTTTTCTTCCCGCCATGCGCTCCGGGCGTGTGGCGGTATTCTGCCCGCCATGCGCTCGGGGCGCGTGGCGGTTTCCTGCCCGCCGCGCGCCCCGGGAACGCGCGGCGGTTTCGTCGCCCATCGTGGCACCCTGGGGGCCCGCGCGCTGTCCCCTCCCGTCGCCCGCCGCGGCGCCCTGGGGGCCCGCGCGTCGCCCCCCCCCTCCCGTCGCCCGTCGTGGCGCCCCGGGGGCCCGCGCGTCGCCCCCCCTCTCGTCGCCCGTTGTGGCGTCCCGGGGGCCCGCGCGCTGCCCCCTCTCGTCGCCCGTCGTGGTAACCCGGGGGCCCGCGCGTCGCCCCTCCTCCCGTCGCCCGTCGAAGCTCCCCGGGGGGCCTGCGCGCAGCCCTGTCCGTCGCCCGCCGCGGCGCCCTGGGGGCTCGCGCGTCGCCCGTCGACGCGCCCCGGGGGGCTGCGCGCCGCCCTTCCCGTCGCCCGTCGCAGCGCCCCAGGGACCCGTGCGCCACCTGCGTTTAGGGTATGGGGTGGCAGGTATGGGGGTGGCGGGTGTGTGAGCCGTCCCCTGCTTCTCCTCCTCCTCAGTCTCCCACTGCTGCAGCTGCCGCTGAGGGGGGTGGGTGTGTGGGAGCCGAGGGAGTGGTGCTAAGAGGGTGACGTGGGAGTGGAGCTAGGGGTACAGCAAGGGGTGTGTGAAAGGGGGGTGGGACAGTTGGGGGAGGTTGAGCGGAGGTAGCCGTCGTGTCCCCAGCAGCGCCAGCAGTCCGGAGGCTACAATCTCCGGTAGTCGCCAGTCGCCCATGGGTCAGTTGCTCCAGCCGCTCGGCGTAGCCGCGCAGCCAGTTATTCCTGTAGTCCGGGCCATTGCTTCGGTAGCCACTGAGCTAGCCGCTCCTGTGTGTCCGCAGCTTCCACCGTCGCCTCCCATCACCTCTCTTCTCACAGTCCCTCCTCCTCACTTGCCCTCCGTGACTGCCTCTAGCTTTGCTTGAACTTGTGAACCTGCTCTGTGACTACTTGCTGTGCTAATTATACCCCACTTTGACTATGGGGGTGTGTCAGAATGTTATATTTCTCTAGTCTGCAGTGGGGTACTCTATAGAGAGTACAGTCCTGTTAGGGTTTGCTATATGTACTCAACTGCCTGCTAGTGAAACCCCTCTTTTGCCTATTCTCTCTTGCCTAGCTAGCTAAACCCTAGTTATGGCTACTGCGTTCTAGCTACTTTTATGATAGAAGCTGTTGGCACACGGGCGACTGGAGCAACTGGCACACAGGCTACCGGAGCAAGGGCATCCGGACCATTGGAGTAACTGGCTCCACAGCTAGACGAGCGGCTGGAGCAACTGACCCACGGGCGACTGGAGCAACAGGCTCACGGGCTACCGAAGCAAGGGCAGCCGGACTACTGGAGCTGCTAGCTTCATGGCGGCTACCTCCTTTCAACCTCCCCCATTGTCCCACACCCCCTTTCCACACCCCCTTCTGCATCCCTAGCGCCACTCCCTCGGCTCCCCCACACCCTCCCCCCTCAGCGGCAGCTGCAGCAGTGGAAGAGAGGAGAAAGAGGAACAGCAGATTACTCACACCCGCCACCCCCATACCCGCCACCCCATACCCGCCACCCCCATACCCTCCCCCCCAGGGCTGCACGCGCAGCAGGGAGAGGAAGGAGAAGGGGGGGGGGCGGGGGGGCGGGGAAGAATCTGCCCCGCGGCTGCTGAGGGGCGGCGCGCGGGTGCACGGGGCGGTGCGCAGGTGAACGGGGCGGCGCGCGGGTGCACGGGGCGGCGCGCGGGTGCTTGGGGCGGCGCGCGGGTGCACCGAAGCCGCGCGCGGGTGCAGCGGGGCGGTGCGCGGGTGAACGGGGCGGCGCACGGGTGCCACCAAACCGTCGCGTTCCTGGGGCGCACGACGGCAGAAAACCGCCGCGCACCTGGGGCGCGTGGCGGGCAGAAAACGTCGCGCGCCCGGGGCGCGCGAGAGGCAGGAAAATAGTCACGCGCCCGGGGCGAGCAACTGAAAGAACAGCAGCGGAAGCGAACGGTGGGCCCATTGAGAAAGGTCCTAGGCAAGTGACCACTTTGATAGCATGTCAAATAGTAGCTAGAGGGTGAGACTAGGAGCCATCCTAGGGTTTACGCTAGGCGTGACTATCGAGAGAGTTGGAGCAAGAAAGATGGTTTCCCTATTGAGCATAGGGTACAAATAGATAACAAACAGGCAAGGAAAGGTGCACCACCAATGTACTCCACTAACAACTGCTACAAGCAGTTTATATAAGAAATATATTTCAAAATAAACAAGAGGGCCACAACAACATAAACACAACAATTCGCTGTAATAACATTAACTAAAACATTCATATAGAATAGGGTTACTACTGTCCTAGCTTAAACACCATCATCATGCCTAGTCTAGCCTTACTCCTGCTCTTCCTCCTCATATATGGAGGTGTGCCCCATAGCCCGTCCGCTTGGATGTCGTCGTCTACCTCTATCTCGTGGATCAGTTGGCTTCTCCGGTGCGCCATCACCAGGCGGTCTTCGCTCCCGTCAAGGGCATTGCTGATGTCGCACATGAGGAAGGCTTTCTTAATCAGGTCGGCGGGGACATCCTTCCACTCCTGTGAAATCCACTTGACCACCACCGCCGGAGGTGGTTTTTTTATGTTCCCTGCACCACATGGAAGGGAGTGGGGAACGCATTAGTCCACAAGTAGGCAGACAAGCACACGAAGGGGTGACGGGAGGACATGTCGTCGCTCACCTGCAGGTGTCAGAGTGTTCATGCCTTCCTTCTCAAACCAGGACTGGTACTGCTGGCGAACACTCGCTTTGAAGCTCTTGTTCACCGACACATCGAGCGGGTGCACATCTGCCGTCCGCCGGGATGACCCTTGGCACGATGTTGAGTGTCGCGAATCTCTCCTTGACTTCCTTGGTCAGGTGACCACGATAGGAGTCGAGTACTAGCATGGCGCTCCAACTCTGCACGCCGAATTCCTGTTCCAGGAATGGCACCACACCCTCATCGAGCCATTGGATGACGCCCGTGGCCTCCATCCACCTGTTCGCTTGGCAGCCGACCACGACATATGCACACAAGCAAGCGGTGGTCAATCCCTATTTTGAATTGAACGTCCAAAACACGCATTGAAACATTTGCTTACCGTTCGGGAAGTCACCCTTTGGCAGTGACTTGCGCTTAAAAAACACCCACGACTTCAACTTCTCGCCCATCGCCGTGCACGCCAGCAGCACGGTGACTCTTTCTTTCTAGTAACCACCGCTGCGGATGGGCACCGACTTCACGCCCGTCTGCTCCACGGTGGTAGTGGCCAACATCTCCAACCAAAGAGGCATTTGGTTGGCGTTGATTATGTATGGATTGTCGATCTCGTACTATTTGCGTGCGTCGTGGACAAACTGCCAAAATCCTTTGCAATGCATCGCCACGTCTAAGCACGGGGAGGTAAGGATAGATAGGAAGAAGGATGAGTACCACTACAACAAGATATTCACACGGGAGCAACCAAACTTAGAAAGCATGCAAATTCGTTCGAAGTAAACGGGAATCGAGGCACTTACGCTGCTGTGTTTTTTGCGCCACCTTTGTTTTCATGCGCACGCTGAGGTTTTACCGCTTGTGGAACCGCTCCGCCCACTGCTTACTCCCTTTTCGTTTGACTTCCAAGAATAGCACCTTCATCACCTCGCGTGACCAGTCTCGGAGACGCCCGACTAAAACTGCAACACCGCGCCGTTGCCAGACGAGGAGTTGAGCTTACACCTTTAACTCCATGGGTCTATACCAAGAAAACCTCTCACGCACATGAAGTTGACACCGTGCGTCGTGTGTAGACTTGAGCTGCCCAGCTTGGGTTTTCCACTCTGTCAGGCATTTGCGGTGTATGCCAGACTCCCGCGCGACCTTGCTTACCGATGCCGCAAGCTCCAGCAGCACGAGCCACCTCAGTTTCTCATGGGCGGTGTAGGACTACCGTTTATGTTGAGACGGCTTGTGCTTGGGAGAGGGGGGGCGGGCATCTCGGTTCTCGGAGGAGGGGTGGGGTCGTTTTTTGTTAATCGGCGGATACGTCGGTATCGGCATCTTCTCGCGTAGTGCGTCGCGCCACCAAGACTCCACACCGTCATCGTCCGCGGCAGTTGCATCACGATCTGGGAACGCGTCCTCCTCAACACCCTCTTCACCGTCGCCTCCCCCGTCGCCGGCACCGCTGTTATGTTTATCGGCGGCCACGTTATCGTCGGTGCCCACGGCCGACTCGTCCCACGTGCAGGCTTCAGGCTGACCCCACTGTGGTGCAGGCGGCGGAGCATGGGTGAGCACATTGGGGGCCGTGGGTGTGTCCGGTTGAGACACCCACTCGTTGAAAGTGGCTGTTAAATACAGCTGGAGCACGGGCCATTGGTGAGCACTACTTATGCGGAGATAACTGCAGCAACGGGAGCTAGGCTACGGGCTAGGCACGTGTGCTCGTGTGATCTCTGCGTTCGTTCACTTAGTCGTTTCCTTGTGTTCACGCTCCTTGCTAGTTCACGGGGAGAATTTGCAAGAGTTTCACTAGGAAAACATGACAACAATGATACAATGAAGTTGGCATAGCAAGACTACATCAGAGCAAGCATTCAGGTCGGCCAACTGCCAGCCCAGCTTGGTCGACCGCGCTCCAGCACGACTTGGTCGACCGCGCTCCAGCAAGGCAAGGTCGACGGCGTGCCAACGTCGCAGGTTGACGGCGTGACAGCGTTGCTCACGCAGGACAGCAATGCATCCGCTTCGCAGGTGCGCGCAGATGATTGGCGTGCAGTATCTCGTCACCTGCACAGCGCACAACACCACGTCAACCTCGAGCTGACGACTGCCTCTGATCGGCCACGTCGACCTCGGGATACCACCACCGAGGTCGGGCTTGCCGACTTTGCCTGGGCGACCGTCGCACTCCTCTGCAGCACTTCGTCACTCAGGTAACCTGGTCGACCAGGCAACCACGTCGACCAGCAGCTCCCGTTCGTGCCCGTCGACCTCCCAAGTCGACGACCACCTCCACGTCGACCTCCTCCAGGTCGACGTCCCCTCTGGTCGACCAGCTCCACGTCGACCAGTACTCCTGGTCGACCTGCTCCTCGTCGACCAGCACAGTCGTCGGCCGACCACCCACGTCGGCCACCCGAAGCTGGCGTCACGAAGTTGACGCCCCGCTACTCGACGCCCGACTGCTCGGCGTCCTGCGTCAAGGTCGACGTCGGTCCCTCCTTCGTCGACCACCAGGTCCAGTCGACCACCTGCAGGTCGACCAGCGGTCCGTTAGCCGACCGCCGAAGTCGGCTTCGACGTCCTCCGCAGGTCGACTCCCAAGTCGACCTCCCCGAAGTCGGCGCCACCCTGAAGTTGGCGCCCGTGCAGTGGTCCCCCGTGCAGGTCGACCTCCTCGTCGACCAGCTCACCCACTGCTGCAGGTCGGCTGCTCCCCTCACACCCGACCACGAAGTCGGCTCCGCCCAAGCGAGGACAGGGCCAATACCCAACTCCCGTTGACACTCCCCTGCCGCGTTCACGCTTGGGCACCCAGCCCACACGGCAGTATAGCTCGGAGACTAGCTCGTCGACGTGCACCCAACACATAGCACGTCGTCCACCGCACCAGCCATGCAAAAGGGCATGGCACCTACTGCTGCACGTCGTTGTCGCCGTCGCCCACGTCGGCCAGGCGCACTTGACCGATTGCGACGGAGCACCGGTTGAAGGCCGGATAGTGCAGCGCCTTCGTCAGGAAGTCGGCCGGCTGCTCAGCGGTCGGGATGTACTGCAGCGAGAACTTCCCGCGCCTCACCATGTGCTGCAGCCAGGCCTGTCGCCGCTCCATGTGCTTGAGGTTGCCCGTCAACCCCATGCCCTCGGCGAGCGTGATGGCCGACTTGTTGTCCACGCGCAGGACAGTCGGCTTCCCGGCATCCAGCTGCCGGAACTCTGCGAGGAGGAAGCGAAGGCGGCGTCCCTCCTTGCCAGCTTCAGTGGCTGCCACGTACTCTGACTCGGTCGACGACAACGTCGCGCACTTGATGCGCTGGCTCGACCAGGAGACTGCAGCCCCTCCGTAGACGAACACGTAGCCACCCGTGCTCGTCCTGTTCTGCTTGTCACCGGCGTCGTCGGCGTCCACGTAGCCGACCAGCTCCAGCGACTCAGATCCACCGCCGAACTCCAGGGCGGTGTCACGTGTGTTGGCGAGGTAGGCGAGGCAGCAGTCGACCTCGCGCCAGTGCTGGTCGCTCCTCACCGTGAGGCCGCTCCCCAGCTTGCTGTAGGCGAAGGCGACGTCCGGCCTCGTTGTCGTCGCCGCGAACTGCAGCGAGCCGACCTTATGCCGGTACTCCTCCTCCTGCCGTTCCTGCGCCTCCTCATCATCAAAGGTGAGCTCGGCGTAGGCACCGACCGTGACCGGCGTCTTCGGGGTGCGCCCGGTCTTCTCCTCGTCGAGGAAGCGCCTACGCAGCTTGTCGGCGTAGCCCTGCTGGTGCAGCCACAGCTTCCCGGCTGACCTGTCGCGCACGATCTCCAGCCCGAGGTACTTCTGCACCGGCGAGATGTCGCGCAGCTCGAAGGCGGCTTCCAGCAGCTCCTTCAGCTCCTTCAGCATCGTGGCGCTGCTGCTGGCGGCAAGCAGGTCGTCAACGTAGACCAGCACCCAGCAGGCCACTCCACCCTCGCCGATCTTGAAGTAAAGAGCCTCGTCGACCTGGCTCTTCTTCCACCCGGCGCCGACCAGCGCGTCATTGAGCGCCAAGTACCATAGCAGCGGCGACTGCTTTGGCCCGTATAGGCTCTTCAGCAGCTTGCACATCCGGCCGGTCCCGTCGTTGAAGTAGTCCGGCGCTTATATCCGGGGTAATACAATACAGGTCTATAACTTCCAAGAGTTTTTCGATCCTTAGTCATTTACTACAGAAGTTCTCAGCCCAACACTAGGCAATGAAAACATGTGAAGTTTAGACACCTGAGCGTTTTCTTTCGTGCTGCATGCCTACAGAAAATATTTAGGCACCTGAGAGTTTCTAGTTTGACCTGACCTTGATACAGAAATATGTTATGTACTATGACACCGAGTTTGAGATACTCTGACTCACACTGCAGAAGGATGTCAAACATTATATATGTTGTTGTAGTTGTTTAGGCCACACTGGGTTAGCCTATAGGGGGTACACATTCCTAGGTTTTCATACTTGTACTCATTTCACTGCTAGTTCATTCATTCTTGTTCAACATGGTATAGAGCAGGTCCTTCCTAGGACCGATTTTTTTAGGGCCCACCACTACCTACCTACCTGCTCCCTAGGGCGCCTCGGCTTTCACGCCCCTTGAGGCCCCGTCGGCCCCGCGCTCTCGCACCTAGAGACCTCGGTCGGCCCCGCGCTCGCTTTTAGAGGCCCAGAATCGGCCCCGCGCTTACCCCTAGAGGCCCGCGTCGGCCCCGCGCTCGTCCTTAACGGCCCCGAATTGGCCCCGCGCTTACCCCTAGAGGCCCGCGTTGGCCCCGCGCTCGTCCCTTCTGGCCCCGATCGGCTCCGCACTCGTCCCTCACGGCCCCGATAGGCCCCGCGCTCGCCCTTAGAGGCCCACGTCGGCTCCGCGCTCGTCCCTTACGGCCCCGATCGGCCCCGCGCTCGTCCCTCACGGCCCCGATAGGCCCCGCGCTCGCCCTTAGCACCCACGTCGGCCCCGCGATTGTCCCTCACGGCCCCACCCGCTCCCCGCGCTCGCCCTTAGCGGCCCCGAACGGCCCCACCCAGACCGAGCAGCCCGAACCGAGCCGACCCGAGCCGCCCAGCCCTAACGGAAACGAGCCGCCCGACCCGAGCCGCCAGCCCTAACCGACCCGAGCCGCCCGAACCGAACCGCCCGAACCGAGCCGCGCCGCCCGACCCGAGCCGCCCGAACCGAGCCGCGCCGCCCGAACCGAGCCGCGCCGCCCTACCTATACCGAGCCGCGCCGCCCTACCTGTACCGAGCCGCGCCGCCCTACCTACCCTACTGCTCCTACTGCTTTTCCTACTGCTGCTACCATGGCTAGCCCTCCTGTGCTAGCCTTCGATGCTGAGGGCCGCCCAGTGAAGTTCGACACCTGGCTTGATGACCTACACCTCTTTCTACAGCTCACTGCCAAGGAAGACATCTCGCTGTACGATCATGCCTTAGGCCACGCTACTCCTCCTGCTGCTACTGCTGACAGCACTGCCCGCTCACAGTGGCAGACTCGTGACGCCCATACTCGCTTCGCTATTCGCAACTCTCTGCCGGTAGATGAGCGCGAGCACTTTGGGCAGCACAAGACTGCACAGGCACTGTACACTGCTGTCGTTGCCCGCTACTCCTCACCGGCCTCTGCCGCTCTAGGCCGTCTCTCTCTTCCCTACTTGTTCCCCGACTTAGCTTCCTTCCACACTGTCGCTGATCTCATTACCCACCTCCGCACTAGTGAGGCTCGCTTCCGCGCCGCTATGCCTGATGAGTTCCTTGCCAAGAACCCACCCCCGCTCTGGCTCACTCTCTACCACCTAGTCACGCGCCTCCCTGACACTCTGCGCTCAGTCAGGGACCACTTCCTAGCTCGCTGCCCCACCGAGCTCACCATTGCCCTCCTCGAGAAGGAACTCCTTGCAGCTGAGGCTAGCATAGTCGCTGTAGGTGCCTCTCGTGGTGACCCCCGTACCCCGTTCCTTGAGGGGTGTTCTCCCTCCCCCCTTCTTCCCTCTGTCGCCTCTGCTGCTGCTGTCGACCTCCTTGGTGCTGAGAAGGTCAGGACTGCGTCTGCTTCGAGTGGACGCCGCAGCGGCAAGGGCAAGGGGGGCAAGGGCGGTGGTGGTGACAGCGGGGGTGGCGGTGGTGGGGGAGGAGGTGGTGGCGGGGGGGGTGGCGCGGGTGGGGGAGGTGGCAGCAGTGGGGGGGGGTGGCGGCAGCGGCGGGGGAGGTGGCCGGGGCGGAGGAGGTGGTGGGGGTGGCGGTGGATGAGGCGGCGGCCGGGGTTGGGTGGTCGAGGAGGTGGTAGCGGCAGTGGTGGTCGTGGAGGCACTAGCGGTGGCCAGGGCCAGCAGCACACTCCGTCGCCCCAGGAGGTCTGTGAGTGGTACTCTCAGCACGGGGGGGGGGGGTGGCCTTAGCTGCACGTACGTCATTCGCACTGGTGACCGCACTGGCCAGCCGTGTGGGGGACCGCACGCCACACAGCGTTGCTTCGCTCGTCTGAACGACGCTTGGCGTGTTCAGTTCCCTCAGGCCACTGAGCTGCCCCGCTAGGTTGATCTCCTGAAGAAGGGGATTGATATTTATGCTTGAGACTTTGATGCTATTCTCACTGCCATGTATGTGATGTCTACTAGTGGAGAGGGTGCTGAGTACCTGAGTGTCCCGCCCGACCCGGGCATTAGGACTAGTGCGTCTGCCGCTCCAGGTACTCGCGTGTCCGCTACCCCAGGTGCTGGTGAGGCAGCTGCTCTAGGTGCGTGTACGTCTGCCCCCCCTAGTACTGTGTCGACTGCAGCACTGCACACCTTCACACTGGATTCAGGTGCCTCTCGCTGTTTCTTTCGTGACCGCACTGCCCTTGAGCCCCTTGCTCGGCCAGTTGCTGTCTCCCTCGCTGACCCCTCTGGGGGTCCGGTCCTTGCGACCTCCTCCACTGTCCTTCCCTGTCCTGCGGTCCCGTCGGGCACACTGTCAGGTCTCCACCTCCCCTCGTTCTCTACGAACTTGGTGGCAGGTTGTGCACTACAGGACGCGGGTGTTCACCAGTTCACCCCTGCCTACGAGCGTGTCACACACTGCACGTGTGCCCGTACAGGCCGCCACTTGGCTACCTTCACCCGGCAGCCGGGGTCGGACCTGTACACACTGACTACTGCCCTCCCTCAGGTCGTTGCGTCTGCGTCTGCGTTAGCGTCAGGTGAGCTGTCCGCCCCCTGCTCGTGTCGCTCTCTAGCGCACGAGACTGTCCTCTGGCACCACCGACTGGGCCACCCGTGTGTGCAGCGCCTTCGTGCCATGCACTCCCGGTACCTTGTCTCTGGTCTTCCCAGGGTCCTCCCTCCCCTCCCACCCTCGCCTGCTCCTCCTTGTCTTCCCTGTGTCGAGGGGCGGCAGCACGCCGCTACTCACTCCTCCTCGTTTCCCCCGACGACTGCTCCTTTGCAGACGCTCCACATGGACGTGTGGGGCCCAGCCCGCGTCCGTGGTCAGGGTCAGGAGAGGTACTTCCTGATCGTTGTTGACGACTACTCGCGCTACACGACGGTCTTCCCCTTGCGCGCCAAGGGTGAGGTCCCTGATGTTTTGATCCCTTGGATCTGCAGAGCTCGTCTCCAGCTCAGCGAGCGTTTCCGCTCGGACTTTCCTGTCCTGCGCTTGCACTCTGACAGAGGTGGTGAGTTCTCCTCCGACCTCTTGGCAGCCTACTGTGCTGAGCACGGCATTGAGCAGTCGTTCACGCTTCCGGCCTCTCCACAGCAGAATGGGGTTGCGGAGCGCCGCATTGGCCTGGTCATGGAGGTCGCTCGTACCTCCTTGATCCATGCGGCTGCCCCCCACTTTCTGTGGCCGTTTGCGGTCCGGTACGTTGCGCATCAGCACAACCTCAGGCCCCGTGTCTCCTTGCCGGAGACCTCGCCCACACTGCTGTGGACGGGGGAGGTTGGCGATGCGTCGCGTTTCCGGGTCTAGGGATCTCGAGCTTTTGTCCGTGATTCGTCTGCGGACAAGCTCTCCTCTCGTGCTGTTCCCTGCGTCTTCCTCGGCTTTGTTCCGGACGCGCCTGGCTGGCAGTTTTACCACGCCACCTCGCGCCGGGTCTTGCCCTCTCAGGACGTCACTTTTGACGAGTCTGTCCCCTACTACCGCCTCTTCCCCTACCGCACTGCCCCGCTCCCACCCCCGCCTCTCTTCCTCGCGCCAGGTGCTGCTGTCGTAGACCCCCTCCCCCCTCAGGGTGCCGATCCCTCAGGTGTGTCTCAGGTAGACCCGCTCGAGCCTGTTGAGGTTGCTGTCGACTCTCGTCCTCCTGGGGGTGCTGAGCCTGGGGGTGCGGAGACTGGGGGTGCTGAGCCTCGGGGTGCGCACACTGGGGGTACTGAGCCTGGGGGTGCTGAGCCTGGGGGTGCGGTGACTGGGAGTGCTGAGCCTGGCAGTGCTGGGCGTGAGGGTGCTACACCTGGACGAGACCTCTCCTCGGAGCAGTTGCGTGAGTGGTACTTACAGTACTACAGCCTCCGGAGTGTTACCTCTGGGACCAGGCGCACTACAGGGACTGGGGCTGGTACTTCTCCTCCTAGTCGGGAGCTCCCCTCTCGTGAGCGGATCCGTGAGTGGTACGAGCGCCGTTGCACACTTCGGAGTGGTGCGCCTCGTCTCACGGACCCGGCTGCCCCTGGTGCTATGGACCCGGGAGTTGGAGCTGCTGCTGGTGCTGCGGACCCTGGCGTTGGAGCTGCTACTGGTGCTGCGGACCCTGGCGTTGGAGCTGCTGCTGGTGCTGCGGACCCGAGGGTTGGAGGTGCTGCTGGTGCTCAGGACCCGGGCGTTGGGGCTGCGGCTGGTGCTGCGGACCCTGGCGTTGGAGCTGCGGCTGGTGCTGTGGACCCTGGTGTCGGAGTCCCTGCTGGTGCTGAGGACCCGAGCGTTGGAGCTGCGGCAGGTGCTGTGGACCCTGGTGTTGGAGCCACTGCTGGTGCTGAGGACGCGGGCGTTGGTGCTGAGGCTCGTACTGAGGACCTGGGCGTCGGAGCTGCTGCTGATTCTGGTACTGCCGCTGGGGGTACAGGTGCTGTCCGTGCTGTGTCTGGAGTCGCCGCGCGCCCTCAGCCGTACTTCGTTCCGCTCCTTCAGCAGGTTCTTGGTCTCTCGCCTCCTCCTGGTCCTCCTCCCTTAGCGTGTTCACAGCCTGTCCCGTCACAGTTACAGTTGCAGCCGGCCTCCCCACTACCTGCTCCTTCTCCTTACACTGGTCCTACTGGCGGTCTTACTGAGCGTCGTGAGTCTGCGTCTCGTCCTGCGTCGCCTGTCCGTCCTGCTAGCACTAGTGCTCGTAGTTCGCGCCAGCGTCCTCCTCCTGCCCCTGGCATGCACCGGATGTCTCAAAGCCCGTCTACTGCTCCTCTGCGTGCCCCTTTGCCTTCTCCTCCTGAGTCCTCTCTTCCTGCTCTCGCGGACCCGGAGTCGGACTCTCTTCGTGCTGCCAGTCCTACTGTCACGCGTCTCCTTGCTACTGCCGTCACTGACTCTTCCTTTGAGTCTTCTGCTGAGTCTGCCCTAGTTGCTGAGCTCGTCGACTTTGCTGCTCGCTGTCGCCTAGACTACGCTGCGAGTCTTGTCGCTGAGTCTGAGTCTGTCTGTCCTCTGTCCGTCGGGGGTGCGTGTGCCCTTGGCACGGACGTCCTTGAGGACAGGCAGGAGGAGTTCCACTGCTTGGCCGCTGCTTCACCTCATCTCGTGTCCGTACTGCTTACCCCTGAGGGAGACCCGGATGCACTTGACATCCCAACTCCGCGCTCTTACGCGGAGGCGATAGAGGGTCCCTACTCCTCTCAGTGGCAGGCAGCTATGGATGCAGAGATGGCTTCCTGGGAGTCCACAGGCACCTACGTTGACGCTGTCCCCCCTCCTGGGGCGAACATCGTCAGTGGCATGTGGATCTTCAGGGTGAAGCGGCCGCCGGGTTCTCCGCCTGTCTTCAAGGCGCGTTACGTGGCTCGTGGCTTCAGTCAGCGACAGGGAGTTGACTACTTTCAGAACTTCTCCCCCACCCCGAAGATGACCACTCTTCGGGTACTGCTGCACGTTGCTGCTCACCGGGACTACGAGCTGCACTCTCTCGACTTCAGCACAGCTTTCTTGCAGGGCAGCCTGCACGAGGAGATCTGGCTGCGCCGCCCACCTGGCTTCACTGGGTCTTTCCCTCCTGGTACCCAGTGGAGTCTCCGGCGTCCAGTCTACGGTCTCCGCCAGGCGCCACGTGAGTGGCACGACACACTGAGGACTACGCTTGCGGCTCTTGGGTTCGCTCCTTCTACTGCCGACCCGTCGCTGTTTCTGCGCACCAACACCTCTCTGCCGCCGTTCTACATCCTTGTGTACGTCGACGACTTGGTCTTTGCCACAGCTGACACTATTGGACTCGCCTACGTGAAGTCCGAGCTGTAGAAGAGACACACGTGCACTGACCTGGGTGAACTGCGCAGCTACCTTGGCTTGCAGATCACCCGGGACAGAGCACGCCGCACCATTACCCTGACTCAGTCACACATGGTGCAGCAGGTCCTTCAGCGCTTCGGCTTCACGTACTCCTCGCCTCAGGCCACTCCTCTGTCTACTCGCCACTCACTCTCAGCTCTGCCTTCGGATGAGTCCGTAGAGTCGAGTGGCCCGTACCCAGAGCTTGTTGGCTGTCTCATGTACCTGATGACCTGCACACGACCTGACCTTGCATACCCTCTTAGCATTCTTGCACGCTATGTTGCTCCTGGGAGACACCGACCAGAGCACATGGCTGCAGCGAAGAGGGTGTTGCGCTACTTGTGCAGTACGTCGGGCATGGGACTAGTGCTTGGAGGGCGGAGTCCAGTGGTCCTCACTGGACACGCAGACGCTTCTTGGGCTGACGACCAGGCTACGCAGCGGTCGTCACAGGGTTACACCTTCAGCCTTGGTTCCGGCTCTGTTTCGTGGCGGGCTACTCGCTCGTCTTCTGTTCTCGGCTCCAGTTGTGAGGCTGAGATCTACGCAGGGGCCATGGCTGCTCAGGAGCTTCGCTGGCTCACCTACCTGCTGACCGACCTTGGAGAGCCGCCTCGTTCTCCTCCAGTCCTGTACGTCGACAACAAGGCCATGTTGGCCTTGTGTCGGGAGCAGAGACTGGAGCACAGAACAAAGCACATTGCTCTCCGCTACTTCCTTGCTCGTGAGCTACAGCAGCGTGGTCAGTTGCGACTTGCGTACGTGGCCTCTGAGGCCAACACTGCTGATGTCTTCACCAAGGCACTTCCGCCTTGTGATCATCAGCGCTGCTGTACCCAGCTGGGTCTTGTGTCTGTCTTGCCTCACTTGCTCTCCTCTTGACCCTCTTTGTTCTGTTACATATATATATCACTGCTCTTGCTTGTTTAGTCTTATATATATATATGTACTCTTGCATGTGAACTGGCCTTGTGGCCTTGCACTTGTGCTCGGATTGTGTGGTGACGTTGTGATCCACCCTGAGCTTGCTTTGCTTTGCTTTGCTTTACTTGACTGGTCTTGTGACCCCTAGTTCTCCCCCACTTCGCCTATGGGGGTGTGTCAAACATTATATATGTTGTTGTAGTTGTTTAGGCCACAGTGGGTTAGCCTATAGGGGGTACACATTTCTAGGTTTTCATACTTGTACTCCTTTCACTGCTAGTTCATTCATTCTTGTTCAACAAAGGAGACTCTTACTAGGATAATTGCTGCTTACGGTGCAGGAAAATAACTTCATAAAAATTGGTTGCATATAGGTGCCATTTGGGCGATGACGGTATGATTTCTCTAAGGGTGTTTTTAAATCATAAGTATATATGTAAATATATTTTGCAGAAAGCGACCATGAAGCGATGGAAGGAACAAGGGAAGGAACTTGCTTTCAATTACCCGTAATCCCCCGTATGTAGGACCCCCCCCAGTTGTAAGCCCCCGGTGTTGGAATAACCGAAAGGTTATTATAAAACATTCCCGAAGGTTCCCCGCTCTCGCGTCACTCCATAACGAAGTATACGCATGTACTAGTACCGTAATAGCTTATATAGATCACGCGGAAGTCCGAGGGTCACCCGAAGGTCAACGGTCGAAGACAGTCAACAGTCGTGACCCTTGACTGTCCAGTAACCGCACGAGGCAGTTACGAAGTGGAACGTGGTAACTGTCTAGAATGGCAATAGTCGTGGGTTACTATAGCAATGCAATTCAGTTAAGAAGGGAATGTACCCCTCAGAGTACATGGCTAGCTAGGAATGCTATTTATATCCCTGTACTTCCATCTTATAGTCATCTTGTTTTCTCTCAACTTATTAACAAGGTCACTACAGAGACTTATAGTTCTCTTCTTTCACACTTAGCTACCTTATCCTGTCCACTATGATCATTCGGTTATATCAACATGGTATGAGAGCAAGAGTGGATTATAAGGCCTACCAATTTTTTGTTCTTGTCAGAACAATCCCATTATAAATTATTCATTACATCATTAAGGACTCTGCATCACTATGGCTCCTGAAGGAAAAGCCACTGCTGACTCTCCGGGCCCACCATCAGCAACAACACCCACTGCACCATCAGCGGTGACCTCCGTCAGCGCCGCTCTCATTGAGCAGCTGGTCGCCCGCATCAACGCCCTTGAAAGCCATCAAGCAATGAGCGTCGATGGCTCAAGCTATGCACGTGGAGTTGCTGGACTCCCTTTCCCTGGAGAAGTCCGCCGCGTCAACTCTGAGAGGTCGTTCACATTTGACAACCGTCAAGCTTCAGCTCCTGCGCAAGATAGTCAACAACGCGCACATTCAGATACAATTGCAAGAGTGCAGACAAAATTCGTTCTGACCTCAAAGCTGAAGACATCAGTTCCCTTCAACGGAAAGGACTTCTACACTTGGAGCTTCGAGTTCGAGCTCCTTGCGACAACCGCGCAAATCTGGATGTAATATGACGGGAGCTTACCGTTTCCGACGGAAGGCACCATCCAAGAGAAGAATCAGTATTACCATAAATCTCTTCTCGCGTACACCACTCCGCTCCGGAATCTCTCCCCCGAAGAACAGCTCGGCATTCGCTCCTATAAATCAGAGTGGGCACCCGTGTACGCCTCTTGGGAGCACCTGCGCAACTCATACATGGCAACAGATCCAGTCACAATGAGTCGCCTGCTCAGCCAGCTGACATCGGTCAAAATGCATCAAGGAGAGAAAGCGGGACCATATATCGACCGATGCCGCAATCTGCGCGACCACATCAAGAAGTGCGGCGGCTCCGTTCTTGACGACATGTTCGTCTCATTGGTTCTCTCTGGTCTCGGTCCCGACTGGCGTCAATGCCAATCCTTGCTCCGTGCTCGAGCAACTGTCTCGGAATCGGCTCTGTGTGCCACACTCCTTTCCGAACAAAAGGAGATCGACCTGTACAATGAGAAAAACACAAAGCGGGAAAATTTAGTCTTCTATGTCGGATCATCTCGAGGGGAGCAGCGCGGAAAGAAAGGAGCCTTCTGCAAACACTGCAAGAAGTCTGGTCACACTATCGACCAGTGCTACAAGCGTCAGGCTGCTGACGAACGGCGCAACACCCTCAGTCAGCAACCCTCGGCGCAAGCAAAACCTTCTGCCGCAACCTCCACGGTGTCGCCTCCCTCCGTTGCCAGCACTTCCCAATCTCGTGCACTCATCACAGCGAAGGATAAAGGGAAAGGGACAATTATGAGTTTCATGGCTCGCCGCAACAGAGGGTACCGATACTATGACTGAGTAACATTCGCGCTCCACGATCCCACCAATCCTGTCTCACCAAGAAAAGACAACGATCCCACTGCCCCTTCCTGGACCAACTCGCCGCAAAGGCACCCACCTGACTTCGAGCTGCCGCCACCGACACCAGAATCGCCTCCCAGCATATTAGCGAATCGATATTTCGCCCTCTCGCCATATACCGGAGAAAGAGATCGCGTGGTCACACCTAAAATCGCCAACATCGTGAGGCAAAGCCGCGAGAATATCAACACCTGGTACCTAGACAGCTGCTGCGGACAGCAGATGGTGGGATCACCAACATTCATCACCCACTCCAAACGCATGCGACGACCCTGCGAGATCATAGTGGCAAACGACGGCACACTCAAAGCATACGACATCGGTGAGATCTTCCTTGAAGCTGACGACACGCACTTCACGATTCACATCAGCGACGTGCTTGTTGCTCCAGATCTGCGGTACAACCTGCTTTCCTCGGCTCAACTTATGCGGTGCGGAGTCGACATTCGCAGCAACCGCAGAGACAAGACCTTCGAACTCTTCTACGGCAACACTTACATCGGCAAAGCCGTGGACAACGACGGAGTCTTCGTGCTGCAGTTCTCAGCTCAAGGCACCTCAGGAGACTCTCACCGCACCTTGCTGTTGAAGACAACCACTGCCGAAGCTCCAACCTGGTCACATCCTACAGAGATGGACCTCGAGCGACCTGCCTCGGACGGCCTTCTACGGCTACGCACCGATCCGACCGCCTCGACCTCTAATCCTGCGGAGACTGGACCTGCCACAATGGAAGAAGATAGCGGCACGTCAAAACCTGCAGCGCAGGAAAACATAACAACCGAAGCGGGATGGATGGATTGGAGCAATCCCGAGCTCACGCTCGGGCCCTTGGGAGAAGTCCTAACTCCAGAAGAAGCAGGCGCAAGCGGATGGGACGCCGTCTCAACAGGAGAGGTCGGCGCAACCGGATGGGGAACTCCCCCTCCTCCAACAGGAGAAGCAGAAGGCGGCTGGGACACCTCCACAGGGGAAGCAGAATTAGGGCAGGCGGCCCCCGCATATCCGGAAGCTCTGGGACTTCTTTCTACCGAAATAGCGGAGTTCGATCCTTCCAGCTGGGGTGGCCCTCCTCTTCCAGACCAGTACGCCTCTGACACACCAGAACCAATGGAAGAAAAGTCAGAGGAGCAGGAAGCAACTTACTAACTCTTCTGCGAAGCAGCGGAGCTACCAGCTCCTACCGAAATATCGGAGCCACCAGAACAAGGACCAAAAGAAATTGAGGTCATTGGAGCCGAATTCAGCTACTATCGCATCCCCATGAAGGGACTCCTAGTCCGCCATTGGCCTGATCGGTATCTGCTTGTCACTGGAGACCAAGTCAACGCCAGCAACACCGACGACATCATCGGTATTCCACACGCGCTTCTGGAACAAAAGGCAAGTGCGCATTCGCCGCCGACGCTGACAACGCCGCCGATGCAGGACCTGAAGGGGAGGCAAACGACGAAGCAGCAAGACAAAAATATTATCAGCAGACAGCGGGCTACCGTGCGGAACCAGAAATCTGGCATCAGCGGCTCGGGCATCCTTCTCACACAACACTCAAAAACTCCCTGAAGGCTGGGGTCTTCGACCACGAAGCTCTGCTCCTCCCACGAGGAGGATTTCTCACCGCAGACTCCGACGACCCATCCTGCACAGTGTGCCCTACCGCGTCGCTCGCCCACAAGCCCTTCCCCGACCTACCGCCCGGTTACGAACGCTACAAGCCGCTCGACAAAGTTTACAGCGACTTCATGTGCCTGATGCAGGAAGGACTTGACGGTGAATACTACACCCTGACCTTCATCAACGCGAGCACTCGCTACGTCTGGGCTATCAAGACCGACTGCAGGTCGCTCGCCTTCGAATGCTTCATCGCGTGGATGAAGCAAGCCGAGCGACAATCGGGCCTTAAGCTGAAAACCTGGCAGACGGACGGAGCTCTGGAGTTCTTCTCAGACGAGTTCAAGGAGCTCTTCCGGAAGAAGGGGATTGAACACCTGGTGTCCCTGCCTTACGCTCACGAGCAGCAAGGAGTAGCGGAAAGGACAAACAGGAGCCTCGCCACCAGGATGAGGGCTCTGATGAAGCAGTCGGCCATCCCACACATTACTGGCCATTCGCCATGAACCATGCAGTCCGACTGCACAACTTGCTATCCTCCCGAAGCCTTGAGAACAACAATTCACCCCACAAGGCGTGGACGGGCAGAAAGGCAGACACGCGCCTACTTTGGGTCTTTGGGTGCATGGTACAGTACAGGCCACACATTGTCAGAACATATAGCTTATACATTTGTGTAGGCTGTAGTGGGGTAGCCCATATGGGGTACAACCCAATTAGGGTTAGTACTTGTACCCAACTCTTTCATAGTTGAATCATTCTCGTTTCAATTTTCACATGGTACCGAGCAGGTTCCCTTGTGGGAACTGTTCCTAAGGCCCTACTACTGCTTCCGCTGCTACTCGATCTGTCGCACGCCCCGCAGCGTGCGACCTATTTTGGCGCGCGGCGATTTTCTTTCTGGCGCGCGCCACCCCGCCTCTCTCGTCGCGGCCCCGCCCCTTGTCCCGGCCCCGCCCTACGTCGCGGCCCCGCCCTACGTCGCGGCCCCGCCCTACGTCGCGGCCCCGCCCCTCGTCGCGGCCCCGCCACCTCTCGTCGCGGCCCCACCATCTCTCGTCGCGGCCCCGCCACTCTCGTCGCGGCCCCGCCCTTTGTTGCGGCCCCTGCCGCCCTTCGTCGCGGCCCCTGCCGCCCTTCGTCGCGGCCCCTGCCGCCCCTCGTCGCGGCCCCTGCCGCCATTCTCCACCGCGGCCCCGCCACCTCCCTTGCGGCCCCGCAGCCCTGCACCGACCCGGCCCCGCCTCTGCTGGCCCCGTCGCCTGCCCCTGCGGCCCTGGCTCCACCTCTGCTGGCCCCGGCGCCACCTCTGCTAGCCCCGTCGCCGCTCCACCCGGCCCCGCCGCCGTCCCCAGGCGGCCCCGCCGTCACCACCGAGCCGCCGGCGCCGCCGAGCTAGTGCCGAGTCACCCGAGCCGCCCGAGCCGCCCGAGCCGCCCGAGCCGCCCGAGCCGCCCGAGCCGCAGCGCCACCTCAGCCGCCCGAGCCGCCGGGTCGCCGAGCCGCCGAGCTGCAGTTGCTGCCGGGCAGCCGTAGCCGCCGAGCCGCCCGAGTCGCCCGAGCAGCCGAGCCGCCCGAGTGGCCCGAGCCGCCGCGCCGCAGTTGCTGCAGTGCTGCCGTGCCGCCGAGTCGCCGAGTCGTCGAGTCGTCGAGCCTGCTCTTCCCACCACTGGTGAGCCCCTGCCTTACTAGAGCGCTGCCTACTGCTTGCTTGGCTGCCTGCCTTACTGCTGCTACTCCTGCTCCTGCTTCTACTGGCGGCGGCCAGATGCAGCTCCAGCGACGCCCACGCGCGTTTCTCACGCCCCAGCAGCTTCGTGAATGGTACGCTCAGAGTAGAGGGTCTCTCAGTTCTGTTCGCTGCTCTTACGTGATTTGCACTGGTGCTCGGACTGGTCAGCCTTGTGGGACGCGTAGTCACACACCGTCCCGCTGCTTCGCCCGTCTGAGCGACGCCTGGCGTACCGAGTTTGGCAACGAGGCTGAGCTCCCCGACTGGGTGGAGTTGCTTAGGCAGAGGGTAGATATATTTGCTCTTGACTATGATGCTATTCTCGCTGCCATGTATGCATTGCCTACTAGTGCTGACCGTGCCGGTCACCTATGCGTACCGCCTGACCCGGGTATAGAGCCTGCTGCTCTAGCTGCTGGTGCGGCTGCTGCTCTGGGTGCTAGTGTGTCTCCTGCTCCAGGTACAGGTGCGGCTGCTGCTCTAGGTGCTAGTGAGTCTGCTTCCTCAGGTGCGGGTGAGTCTGCTCTCTCAGGTACCGCGTCGGCTCCGGCCTCTCACACCTTCACCCTTGACTCGGGGGCTTCCCGCTCCTTCTTTCGAGACTGCACCACACTCACGCCGCTTGGTCGGCCATTTGAAGTCTCTCTGGCAGACCCCTCTGGGGGCCCTGTCCTTGCTCACTTCTCCACTGTCCTCTCGTGTCCGGCGGCCCCCTCTGGCACCCTGTCTGGTCTTTACCTCCCCTCGTTCTCGACGAACTTGGTGAGTGGTGCTGACCTGCAGGATGCGGGGGTTCACCAGTTCACTCCTGCGAGTCAGCGGGTGACCCACTGCACGGACGCTCGGACAGGCCGACACCTGGCCACGTTTACTCGTCCGTCGGGGTCGAGCCTGTACACACTCACCACTGCGTCTCCTCCAGTTGCTCAGCCTGGTAGGGTAGCTGCGTCGGGTCAGGTGTTTGCTGCAGCGTCCAGGTCTGGTCCTGAGTCTGCCCCCTGTTCGTGTCGTCTCCTGTCTCACGAGACTCTCCTCTGGCACCACCGCCTTGGTCACCCCTCTCTGCTTTGGCTCAAAGGCATGGCCTCTCGTCTTCTTGTTTCTGGTCTCCCCCGGTCCCTCCCTCCCCTTCCTCAGGGCCCTGGCCCTACCTGTGTCCCCTGTGTCGAGGGGCGCCAGCGTGCTGCCCCTCACTCCTCCCAGTTTCCTCCGACTGAGGCCCCGTTGCAGACGCTTCACATGGACGTGTGGGGCCCAGCCCGCGTCCGTGGACAGGGTCACGAGCGCTACTTCCTGCTAGTTGTTGACGACTACTCGCGTTACACCACAGTCTTCCCCTTGCGCAGCAAGGGTGATGTCACTGAGGTGCTGATCGACTGGATCCGCGCAGCTCGTCTCCAGCTCACGCAGAGCTTTGGCTCGGACTTTCCTGTTCTGCGTCTGCACTCGGACAGAGGCGGAGAGTTTTCCTCTCGCCTTCTGAGAGCCTACCGTCGCGCACGGGGCATCCGTCAGACCTTCACGCTTCTGGACTCTCCGCAGCAAAATGGGATTGCTGAGCGCCGCATTGGCATGGTCATGGACGTCGCTCGTACGTCTATGATGCATGCGGCTGCCCCCCTTTTTCTGTCGCCGTTTGCGGTCAGGTACGCGGCGCATCAGATCAACCTTCACCTCAGGGTCTCCAGGCCGGAGACCTCCCCAGCCTTGCTGTGGACGGGGAAGGTTGGCGATGCGTCGGCGTTCCGGGTCTGGGGATCTCGGGCGTTTGTCCGCGACTTGTCTACGGACAAGCTGTCCCCTCGTGCTGCTCCTTGCGTTTTCCTGGGGTTCCCCCTTGACGCGCCGAGGTGGCAGTTCTACCACCCCACCTCTCGCCGTCTTCTGTCCTCCCAGGACGTCACGTTTGACGAGTCGGTCCCCTACTACCGCCTCTTCCCCTACCGCACTCCGTCCCTCCCCGCGCCCCCGCTCTTCCTTGTACCAGGTCCCCCCCAGGTAGACCCCCTCCCCCCTCAGGGTCCTGCCCCTTCAGGTGTGTCCCAGGTAGACGCAGTCGAGCCTGTCGAGGTGACTGGTGACTCTGGTGCTGCTGAGGGTGCTGAGCCTGGGGGTGCTGAGCCTGGGGGTGCTGAGCCTGGGGGTGCTACACCTGGGGGTGCTTTGCCTGGGGGTGCCGGGCCTGGGGGTGCTGAGCCTAGAGGTGCTCCGCCTGGAGGTTCTCCGGGTGCTTCGTCTCGCCGGGAGCCACTCTCTCCACAGGAGCTGCGCGAGTGGTTTGCCCGGCGCTGGAGCCGTGCTGCTGGTGCTGGAGGTTCTTCGGCTACTGGGGGTGCTGAGCCTAGGGGTGCTGGGCCTGGGGGTGCTGAGCCTGGGGGTGCTACGCCTTGGGGTGCTGAGCCTGGGGGTGATGAGCCTGGGGGTGCTGAGCCTGGGGGTGCTGAGCCTGGAGGTGCTCCGCCTGGAGGTTCTCCGGGTGCTTCGTCTCGCCGGGAGCCACTCTCTCCACAGGAGCTGCGCGAGTGGTTTGCCCGGCGCTGGAGCCGTGCTGCTGGTGCTGGAGGTTCGTCAACTACTGAGGGTGCTGCTGTCGCGGGTCCCGGAGGTGCTCGTCCTGGGAGTACTGGAGCTGCTGGGCCTGCAGGTTCGACTGGAGCTGGTGTTGCTGAGGGTGTTGGCGCTGAGACTACCACTGGCGGTCCTGCTGGGGGTGCTCCTGGTGTTGCTGGAGGTTCTGGAGCTCCTGGAGGTGCTGCTGGAGCGGGTGCTCCTGCTGGAGGTACTGGTGTTGTCCCTGCTGTTTATGGCGTCGCCACGCGGCCTCGACCGTACTTCGTTCCACTACTGTAGCAGGTTCTTGGTCTTCCACCTTCTACTGGTCCTCCTCCTCCCTTAGAGTGTCCACAGCCTGTCCTGTCATAGTTACAGTTGCAGCCTACCTCCCCTTTGCCTGCTCCTTCTCCCTACACTGGTCCTACTGGGGGTCTTGCTGAGCGTCGTGAGCCTGCGTCTCGCCCTACGTCGCCTGTCCGTGCTGCTCGCGCTAGTGGTCGTGGTTCGCGTCCGCGTCCTCCTCCTGTCCCTGGCACGCACAGGATGTCTCTGCGTCCGTCCACTGCTCCTCTGCGTGCCCCTTTGCCTTCTCCTCCTGAGTCCTCTCTTCCTGCTCTTGCTGACCCGGAGTCGGACTCTCTTCGTGGTGCCAGTCCTACTGTCACGCGTCTCCTGGCTACTGTCGTCACTGACCCTTCTTTCGAGTCCACTGCTGCGTCTGCCCTAGTTGCTGAGCTCGTCGACTTTGCTGCTCGCTGTCGCCTAGACTACGCTGCTAGTCTTCTCGCTGAGTCTGAGTCTGTCTGTCCTCCGTCCGTCGGGGGTGAGTGTGCCCTTGGCACAGACGTCCTTGAGGACAGGCAGGAGGAGTTCCAGTGTCTGGCAGCTGCTTCACCTCATCTCGTGTCCGTACTGCTTACCCCTGAGGGAGACCCGGATGCACTTGACATCCCGACTCCGCGCTCTTACGCGGAGGCGATAGAGGGTCCCTACTCCTCTCAGTGGCAGGCAGCTATGGATGCAGAGATGGCTTCCTGGAAGTCCACAGGCACCTACGTTGACGCTGTCCCCCCTCCTGGGGCGAACATTGTCAGTGGCATGTGGATTTTCAGGGTGAAGCGGCCGCCGGGTTCTCCGCCTGTCTTCAAGGCGCGTTACGTGGCTCGTGGCTTCAGTTAGCGGCAGGGAGTTGACTACTTTCGGACCTTCTCCCCCACCCCGAAGATGACCACTCTTCGGGTACTGCTGCACGTTGCTGCTCACCGGGACTACGAGCTGCACTCTCTCGACTTCAGCACTGCTTTCTTGCAGGGCAGCCTGCACGAGGAGATCTGGCTGCGCCGCCCACCTGGCTTCACTGGGTCTTTCCCTCCTGGTACCCAGTGGAGTCTCCGGCGTCCAGTCTACGGTCTCCGCCAGGCGCCACGTGAGTGGCACGACACACTGAGGACTACGCTTGCGGCTCTTGGGTTTGCTCCTTCTACTGCCGACCCGTCGCTGTTTCTGCGCACCGACACCTCTTTGCCGCCGTTCTACATCCTCGTGTACGTCGACGACTTGGTCTTTGCCACAGCTGACACTGCTGGACTCGCCTACGTGAAGTCTGAGCTGCAGAAGAGACACACGTGCACAGACCTAGGTGAACTGCGCAGCTACCTTGGCTTGCAGATCACCCGGGACAGAGCACGCCGCATCATTACCCTGACTCAGTCACACATGGTGCAGCAGGTCCTTCAGCGCTTCGGCTTCACGTACTCCTCGCCTAAGGCCACTCCTCTGCCTACTCGCCACTCACTCTCAGCTCTGCCTTCGGATGAGTCCGTAGAGTCAAGTGGCCCGTATCCAGAGCTTGTTGGCCGCCTCATGTACCTGATGACCTGCACACGACCTGACCTTGCATACCCTCTTAGCATTCTTGCACGCTATGTTGCTCCTGGGAGACACCGACCAGAGCACATGGCTGCAGCGAAGAGGGTGTTGCGCTACTTGTGCAGTACGTCGGGCATGGGGCTAGTGGTTGGAGGGCGGAGTCGAGTGGTCCTCACTGGGCACGCAGACGCTTCTTGGGCTGACGACCAGGCTACTCAGCGGTCGTCCCAGGGTTACACCTTCAGCCTTGGTTCCGGCTCTGTTTCGTGGTGGGCTACTCGCTCGTCTTCTGTTCTCGGCTCCAGTTGTGAGGCTGAGATCTACGCCGGGGCCATGGCTGCACAGGAGCTTCGCTGGCTCACCTACCTGGTGACCGACCTTGGAGAGCCGCCTCGTTCTCCTCCAGTCCTGTATGTAGACAACAAGGCCATGCTGGCCTTGTGTCGAGAGCAGAGACTGGAGCACAGAACAAAGCACATTGCTCTCCGCTACTTTCTTGCTCGTGAGCTACAGCAGCGTGGTCAGTTGTGGCTTGCGTACGTGGCCTCTGAGGCCAACACTGCTGATGTTTTCACCAAGGCACTTCCGCCTTGTGATCATCAGCGCTTCTGCACTCAGCTGGGTCTTGTCCCTGTCTTGCCTCACTTGCTCACCCTTTGACCTTGTTTGTATTGTTACATATATATATACCTGCTCTTGCTTGTCTAGCCTTATATATATATGTAATCCTGCATGTGAACTGGCCTTATGGCCTTGAACTTGTGCTCGGAATGTGTGGTGACTTTGTGATCCACCCTGGGCTTGCTTTGCTTTCCTTTGCTTGACTGGTCTTGTGACCCCTTGTTCTCCCCACTTTGCCTATGGGGGTGTGTCAGAACATATAGCTTATACATTTGTGTAGGCTGTAGTGGGGTAGCCCATATGGGGTACAACCCAATTAGGGTTAGTACTTGTACCCAACTCTTTCATAGTTGAATCATTCTCGTTTCAATTCTCACACACATAGCACGGACCGAAAAGTTTGCTGACCGAGCTCGGTAGGGCATTCACCTCGGGATCGAAAAGTAATACAAGGCGTGAATCGTGCTGGACTACGCAACACACGAAGTGACGAAATCACGTGACTGCATCTTCTACGAGAAGCTGACTCTGCCACTGTTCAACGAACACCGCGAAGCTGACAAGGCACCGGAACGGATCTTCGAAGGACATCGCAGCTTCGCAACTCCACATGATGAAGCTGACCTGGCGGAAGATGAGGATGCGGCAAACGTCACTCAGTTTGACAGCGCACCCAACATCCCCCTTACAAGCCCATTCCAAACCCCAACCTTCATTCCGCTACACCAAACTGATCGCGACGATACAACTCGCAATGCCCATGAATTCAACAGCGCCGTCCGCCACTTACCAGATGCCGTGTTACCACAGCCCAACACCTCGCAAGACACCCTCCGCCCTGGCAACGAAAGCGACGACGACGTGGTTGAAGTAACCAGCTTCCATGACTACGACCTCCTGCACTACAAAAAGACCAACGAAACTGGTCTCCGAATCCTCGGACTCGCCGTTGCTGTTCGCCACCCCTCTCTCAAGGAACCCACCACTGTTCGTCAGGCTCTTTCCGGCCCCGACAGTGAGAAATGGAAAGCTGCCATGGCCAAGGAGGTCGCGTCGCTCAAGAACCGTGGCATCTGGAAGCTGGTTCCCCAAACATCTGTGAAGGGGAGAAAAATCTTAAGCGGCAAATGGGTGTTCCGCATCAAGACGCTGGCGGGCGGCTCCATCGACAAATACAAGGCGCGATGGGTGGTCCGCGGTTTCGAACAAACAGATATGGTGGATTTCGATCTCACCTACGCACCAGACGGACGGCACACTTTGGTGCGGATTCTCATTTGCATCGCCGCCGTCAAACAGCGCCCGCTCCGTCAAATCGACGTCGGCAGCGCATTCTTGTACGCTCCGGTCGACGCCATCATCTTCGTCGAGCAGCCGCATGCCTTCGAAGAAAACGACGGCGCCGTCTGCTTGCTCCAGAAATCCCTTTACGGGATCAAGCAAGCACCTCGCCTCTGGCAGCAGTACCTCCACACGGTGCTCACAAACCTCGGCTTCCAACAGCTGCCCCACGACCTCGGAATGTATAGGAAGGAGTCGCGCGGCAAATTCATTCTCCTCGTTGCCTACGTCGACGACCTCCTCTACACCGGCAACGACACGGCGCTGCTGGACCAATTCGAGGCAGACATCAAGGAACAGCTGGAAGTCACCATCAACTACGACGTCACTCAATTTCTGGGTCTCAACATCACCCAGTCTGCCTCCTCCATTCATCTCTCCGCCGCAAAGTACGCCGAAACACTCACGAAGAAATTCGACATCGCACCAGTCAACCTCTCCACCCCGTTTCGCACTCCTCCTCCTAACCACGAACCCGACACCACGCCTCTCTCTCCTGAAAAACATCGGCTCTACTAGCAGCAGCTGGGATGTCTCTTGTTCGCTGCCGTCACGTGCCGGCCCAATCTCTCCTACGTCGCTAGCCAGCTCGCACAGTACCTGAAGCGACCTGAAGGGGAGAATCTACTGGATCTACGCCGAGCACTGCAATACTTCATCTCTACTCCCGACGTCGGCCTCACCTACGAAGCTAACTTAAAAGCCACCCTGCAGCTGCACGGCTACGTAGACGCTGACCACGCGGGGGATGTTGACAACAGACGCTCTCGCACAGGATTCATTTTTCAACTTCAACCTGCGGGGCTCATTTCATGGAATTCTCAGAAGCAAGAACTCATCACCCTTTCGTCAGCTGAAGCAGAATTTATCGCCGCCAGCGCAGCTGTTCGCAAAGGATTGTACCTTATGGAGCTCCTGCAGGAAGCGAAAGTAACGATGAACGGGCACTTCACGTTACTTTGCGACAACCAGAGCGCGATCAAGATCGCAAACAAGCCCGGCTTTGTGAATCGCACGAAACACATCGCCCTTCGCTACTTCTTCGTCAAGGACGAAATCGACAAGGGCAAGGTTAAGCTCACGTACTGCCGGACTGGTGACATGGCAGCCGACTTCCTGACAAAGAAATTGCCACGTCAACAGACCCAGCACTGCGCCAACCTTTGCGGGATCACCAAGAAGTCCCACGTGGCCCACCTTCAGGAATGAAGGGGAGTGTTGGAATAACCGAAAGGTTATTATAAAACATTCCCAAAGGTTCCCCACTCTCGCATCACTCCATAACGAAGTGAACGCCTGTACTAGTACCGCAATAGATCATATAGAGCACGCGGAAGTCCGAGGGTCACCCGAAGGTCAACGGTCGAAGACAGTCAATAGTCGTGACCCTTGACTGCCCAGTAACCGCATGAGGCAGTTACGAAGTGGAACGTGGTAATTGTCTAGAATGGCAATAGTCGTGGGTTACTGTAGCAATGCAATTCAGTTAATAAGGGAATGTACCCCTCAGGGTACATGGCAGGCCCTCAGATATCAGCGTAAAACACGCTGATTACGCTGATTTTGTAGCTGTGATTTTCGTTTTCCCTGAAAATTCAGCATATGCCTTAATTTTGCACTGAAATTTCAGTATAACCTACGTTGCCACACTGACCATTTTGCGTGTTGCTGTACAAGTAACACTGACGAATCAGTATAGTGACGTGAGTCACACTGAAACGGAGTTGACTGCGCATGTGTGTGTGGGGGGGGGGGGGGGAGGGGGGATGATAGGGTACGCGTGTCCTATCTGTACCTTCCCGTGATTCCTGACACCCCACCCACACGCTTGGCATTTTTTCGCATGCACTGCACAGATATCAGGTGCGCGCCGCTGGAACCTATCACAGCAACAACACCACACACCTTGTACTGGGGTTTCAGCTATAGTTTTTTGTTTCTACACTGTTGGTTCAGTTTACTTATGATTTTTACACTGGCAAAATCAGTATAAAAAAAACAGTGAACGCTGATTTGGACACCTCATTGGCCGGGGCACGCTGATCCATCAGCATACCCTCAAACCAATCTGAGGGCCTGGTACATGGCTAGCTATGAATGCTATTTATTTCCCTGTACTTCCATCTTATAATCATCTTGTTTTCTCTCAACTTATTAACAAGGTCACTACATAGACTTATAGTTCTCTTCTTTCACACTTGGCTACCTTATCATGTCCACTACGATCCTTTGGTTATATCAACACCCGGGTCTATAATACGGACACGGGTACTCTATTCGAGTACATCTGAGTTATACTCCCCTAAATGGCTCCTAACATTATAAGATCCCCCCACATCCTAGAGAAGTGTGGATTTTACAAAAATGGAACATGCAGTCATCTTCTATGCGGCAACCAGCCGAGCACAGTACGGGGAAAGAAACAGGAGGGGGAAGTGAAGTCAGCCCGATGAACAAGGACGTGCCAGAATACAGTAGGGGCGTCTGGAAGATCCCGCCCTTTCCATGAGTGTGCAACCCGCCCGAAGCGTGCATGGGGTGTGAAGCCCGAGGCCATCAAACGGTGCCCTGCGCTGTCGTGTGAACACCAAGTGGTGTTGGTGGCCAATGGGAGGAGGCTCTCAGATAGGGTTCGTGATGACGTGGGTTCGGCCCGTGTGGAGACCAATTCGAGTATTTTTGGGAGGAGCTAAAAACGGAGCAATTCCAAATAACTTCTTTGAGCTCCAAAACTACATTCTTATAAATGTCAATATGAACAGACCCGAGTCTTCTAAAAAATATACCATTTAATTATACCCCCCAGCCTTTTTAGGGGTGATTATCATAAGACCCTAGGGTCTTATATACGGGGGATTACAGTACATTCACTTACATTCAAGTATTTGTAGACCACTAAATCGAGATCTTCCCACCAATTCCTTTTACAACCCTAACAAGGTCCTCCATATCGACATGAATATCAGAGTTTTTTGTTCCATTCCCATGCACAAGGTGATACGAATGGTGGCAAATGTGAGCCAAAAAGTGGTAACAGTTGTTGTCGAAAGCTTGTGGTCGAACCTCCACAACATGACTTTGGGACGGCATGAAGACCATGTTGGTCATAAGAGCACCATGAGGGGAAATGAAGAGGCGAGCACGGTTGAACAGACGCTTTGCGTCCAGGACTGGGAGGTTGCCTCGAAATAGCTGTGGAGAGGGGAGAGGGGAGAGGGAGAGGGAGAGGGAGAGGGAGAAGGAGAGGGAGGAGGAGAGGGAGGGGGGAATGAGAAGGAAAGCACGTGAGGGAGAGGGTGGGGGAGCAAGCAGGGTGCAGGAGATAGGAGGTGGATTAAAGCCCAGCCCCGAATTGCAGAGAAGCGCTCACAAACTGGGCTCAGTTTGTGTCTCGCCCCTATTGGGTCCAGGGCGAAAGGGTTTCGGAAGTATTCCGAACCTCCAACTGCCTGCTTTCCCAAAGCTGATTCTCCCTCGTTGACTGTGTTGAGCAGCTCGGGTGTTGCTCTTTAAAGAGACGACAAGGGATGGACGGTTGAAGACATGACAGGTGATTTCATTGATCAACAGATTGCCACAGGTGAGAAATGGCAGGTGGCGGGGAATAGGGGACTCGAAACGGGAAAGAGGAAGACGAGGGGCGGGCAGGAAGGGAAGGGGTGAAGAAGAAAGGCAGGGAAGGCTGGTGGCAAAAAATAGGACAAGGTCTGTGTCTGAAAAAGAATGCACATTTTTAGAAGCAAAAACAATGCAAACTATAAGACGCGCTAAAAAAGAGGTGTTTTGGCAATACCTGCACTGCACTCAATATTAGGAGAGGAGGGATAGGAGGGAGACGTGCACAGCGATCTAGAGCTGACTAAATATATTGCTACAGTGTTCTGAGGAGAAACTATTAATTCACGGAGAGAAGGCTTACCACAATGCGATCGCCGGGAAAGATATTATACAGCTCCTGCAGCAGTTGCGAACAGCCAAGAAAAACACTCACTGTGCATGTGTGTGGTCTCACTCACTCACCACAATGCGATCCCCGGGGAAGATATTATACAGCTCCTGCAGCAGTTGTGAACGCCCCACGATGCGACGAGTCGTGTCCCTCTGACCCACCACCACTATCCAGTCCGAAGGCAGGCTTCCGTTCCCACTCCCACTCGCACTCCCATCACCGACCAAACTGAAGCTTCCATTCACCCCACTCCTCGTTCCGTCCCCGGTCCCGATCCCGTCATTTCCAGCACCACTTGACCGTGCATCTTCAAGAGGTTGTGGGGCAAGGTATTTGTCACGGAGATGTGTGATGAGAGCAGCAGACGGCCGGCCGCACTGCGCCTGTGCGGGGAGGTAGAGCCTCCTCACAAAGTAAAGAGTGTCGTCTGGGATGATGTGAATGTTCAGAGAAGATTCGGGCACGTTGACGAGCGCAAAGAGGTGTGTGTAGAGCTCCTGCAGTTGCCGCACCACGACGGGGATAGGCGAGACGGTAGCGGAGGAGGAGGACGAGGAGGAGGAAGAGGAGGAGGTAATAGTGCTGGTAGTAGCGTTGAGGAGGAAAGGGCGGAGGAAGAGCAGCGAGGGCATGACTTCGAGCATGGTGTGGTAGAAGTTGGGCCCGTTCCAGTATGCGAGGGACACGAGGTGGTCAAAGACGTACACTGTGGTGGTGCCCCCTGTGTACACGCCCGTGTCGAGAGGACAGGACCTGGGGGGAGTGGACGGGAGGAGGGAGACGGGGAGGAACGGTGCAAGGAGGGGGAGGGGGAGGGGGAGGAGGAGGGGGAGGGGGAGGGGGAGGGGGAGGGGGATGTGGAGGGGGAGTGGGGAGAGATGGGAAGGGGAGAGACGGGAAAAGATGGAAAAGATGCTGAGACGTCTCAAAAGAAGTAAACGCGGTGAAACAGGGACTTGTGGTCCCTGGGGCGTCAGGAGGCAAGGGAGACGAGGCGGTCTAGGACGTAAACCATGGTGGTTCTCCTCGTTTAGATGCCCGTGTCGAGAGGACAGGACCTGGGGGGGGAGAGAGAAAGCAGAGAAATGGGCCTTTGTGGTGCCTGGGGTGTAAAGGCAAGAGAGATGTACAATCTACGAAAAAGGATGGGGAGACGAGGCGGCCAAACAAGTAGACTGTGGTGGTGGTTCCCCCCGTTTAGATGCCTGTGTCCAGAGAACAGGACCTGAGGGAGGAGAGGAGGGGGGCAGGTGGAGGGGAAGGGGAAGAGGAGGGGGGTAGAAGAGAGGAGGTGCAGGTGGAGGGGAGGGGGGAGAGGAGGGGGAAGAGGAGACGAGATGGAAAAGGTGTTGAGAGAAGCAGGCACTGGTGGTGGTGCCTGGAGTGCAGAGGCGAGGGAGACGAGGCAGTCAGAGACATACGCCGTGCCGTGGTGGTGCCCCCTCTGTCGACGCCCCTGTCGAGAGGACCGGACCTGAGAGGAAGAGGGGGGAGGGAGAAGGGGAGTGGGAGGGGGAGGGGGAGGGGGAGGGGGAGGAGAGGGAGGTGGAAAGGGAGGGAATTGACGCAAGCACCTTACAAACTAATGGGCTCAAGAAGTAGAAGTAGGCGCCCTTCACCTTACCTGTCTCGTACTTTCTAGCCCGTGCAGGGCGTACATAGGACATCCAGATTTATCACACAAACACATACACAGCAGCTCAGCTGCACTGCACGCAGCATGCACACCTGCAGAAGAGCCCGTGGCGGTAGTAGTATGTGGCGTCTCAAAGCAGGAATCTAGCATAGCAGAACACAGCACACACCCACACACAGCTCCAGCTCCACACTTGGCACACCTGCAGAAGAGCCCGTGGCGGTAGTAGTATGTGGCGTCGAACACAGCACCCCTGTCGTTCAGAAACACATTCTCCAAAAGAAACACCTGTAGTGGGAGGTTGTGGATGGGATGGGACGGGATGAAGGTAAGTTGTGGTAATAAGTTGGGGTATGATGCTGTGGAGGGATTTTCTCTCGAATAACAAAAGAGCCGGTGGCGGTGGTAGTAGTATGTAGCGTCCAACACAGCACCTACCACCGCCTACTGTCGTTGAGAATCACATTCTCCAGGAGAATGCGATTGATGGTTGTCGATAACCCAGAATGCTCGTTGGGAGCAGGTAACACTTGAACGCTGGATAGAGGAAAACTTTGGAGAAATTCGAAAACGATTTTTTTTTCCTCCCCTTCTCTTTTTCTTTCTTTCTTTCTTCTGTTAGCATTCTAAAAAACCTCCGGATGGATGAATAGGTGGAAAATACGTCATGGGATGGCTGGAAACGTCCCATACCATAACATAACGTCCTCTTGAGCAGCAATTACGGATTCTTCTGAGACGCCTCAGAAAAGGACGCTTTTCTTCAGTGGTATCCCCAGCCGGTCTCACCTGAGAAGCGAAAGGCCTCTTTTCTGTGACGCCCCAGAAACAAACGCCCTCTGAGTAACCTCCCACAAGCCTCACCTACAAAAGCTTCCCCTCTTCCCCGAAGCTGAAAAAGGCCCACTACCTGAAGCACATCTGCTGTGTGTAGTTGAGGCGAGATTTGAGGCATCTCAACAATATCTCAAGCATCTCCGGAATGGACACACTCTGAGATGCCTCCCCACCTCCCGCAAGCCTCTTTCTTCGGGTCTTTTCTATTCAGCCGGCCTCACCTGAGCAGCAAAGGGCTCCGCCACAGCCTCGTCGAACGACGCTTGAGTCTGCACCGCAGCGACATTGTACGGGTAGGGCGGCACAGCGGACGCAGCCGCAGCAGCAGCACCATTGCTTGCAGAACCATCTGAGGCGTGGTTGAGCGGAGGAGTGGACACAACGTGTTCCCTGTCAACCAGCGGCGGGTCAGGGGCGCAGGCGGAAATCGGCGATGCCTGGCGACGGGAGGAGGCGCAGGGGGAGAACGCAGGGCAGGTGGCAGCAGAGGTGTTGCAGTGAAGGCCCTGGTGGTAGCGAAGGTCTAGCAGCTCTAGGTTGCTGAAGATGATTTCCGGGATCCAGAGGGGGACTTGTGCGCCGTTGGCTAGTCCGCGGATGCTTGGGTGCTCGTTGTCGGAAGGAGGTAGGGTTGATGCTGCTGGGGGGGGTGGTGGTGGTGATGATGGTGGTGGTAGTGTTGCCTGTGCTGCTGCTGCTGCTGCTGCTGCTGCTGCTGCTGCTGCTGCTGCTGCTGCTGCTGCTGCTGCTGCTGCTTTGTCTTTTGGTGTTGCTGTTGCTTGTGCTGCTGCAGCTTTGTCTGTTGCTGCTATGTCTGTTGCTGCTTTGTCTGCTGCTGCTTTGTCTGTTGCTGCTTTGTCCGTTGCTGCTTTGTCTGTTGCTGCTTTATCTGCTGCTGACGTGGCAGCTGACGTGCCACCTTCTGCTGCTATCGCTGCAGGATTCATCATCTCCATCTCCATCTGTTCCTCGAACTGTGCCACGTGTCCCAGCACATTCTCCTCGGGCCAGTCAGCAGTGACGTGGCACACCTGCGTGTATGCATCACCAAGCCACGTGGTCATGGAGAATCAAATATTTCGACTTCATAACGGAGATTCTCCATTCATATATGTATCGTTTTGTTTTCTTTTGAAAAATAGGCCGCCAAGAAACAGGTTAGCATCCATAAGACGAACATCAGACCAACATTAGACGGACACAGAGACAGCAGAAACGACAAGAGAGACACGGAAGACAGAAAAAGATGACAGAAACGTCAAAGAACGAAGGTACGCGAGGGATATGAACCAAGGGCGAGAGGGAACGAGGAACTGAGGTCAAATAACGGGTTTTGAGCGACATTAAGAACCGTCTGTAGGGAACTCTGGCTAAGGGAGGAGAAGAATGGGAGGGGAAGGGAAAGGAGAAAGGGAGGGGGAGGAAGAGGAGAAGGAGGGGGAGAAAAGTGGAGGGGGGGGGGGGGGGGGGGGGGGGGAAGAGGGAGGGGGGAGGGGGAGGGGGAGGGGGAGGGGGAGAGGAAAGAGTTTCTGGGGGGGTAAGAACGAGGAGAGGTGGCAGGAATGTAAGGGTGTGGGGGGAATGGACGAGAACAAACGGGTTGGGTGGGGGTGGGAAGGAGGAGAGCGAGGAAGGGGGTATGGGGGAGAAGAGAGTGAGAGAGAAAGAGAAGCAGCAGCTCACATGCACGCTTAGAGCCAGCAGCAGAACCACTGACGTAACCAGGTGCCGCTTATCCATCCCTCCGAAATGCGCCGGATATTACTGCGTGGGTTTCCGAGCCAGTGTGCTTTCCGGTACGGCTTGCTCTGGCTGCGCTTTACTATTCATTCACGGCTTCGCACGAATCTCACTCTGGTGGTTAAAACGCGTACGGAGTGTAAGGCAGGCGGATCGAGCTACTTTGGAGAATGAGGAATGACTGGTAAACGGGTTCGTCCACTGGAACTCCCGACGACCGTCAGACTGACGGTTTGCTCGACGTCTAGTGAAGCAAAACCTACTAGGTTAGTAGCCGTAAACGAGTAAAGATACGCAAGAAAATGTGGTTCGGGTGACAAGGGCGCATAATTTCTACCAGATGTGGTGGAGGTCAATGTGTGACCCTTGAGATTCACATTAGTCAACAACAAGACATCACCAGGCAAAACGAGGTCGCAGGGAGTGGCGTCTTGGTGCCGGCCGCACAATGCTGTTATTCCTGTGAGATTTTGTTTCTGTAGCTGAAGTTAAGCTGAAATTGCTTACGTTGCTACTATCTTAACGAGTCCGCTCTATGAGAGTATAACGGACCTGTTCACTAATCTGTGAGCTCCTTCGTATTGCAACTGTCTCGTAATCTGTGCGGCATGCATCAGTTGGAGGTCGCGAAAGGTCCTTGTTACGAGTGCAATGAGTGATCTAGCGAGAATTGCACTATCGAAGCAAGAGTACAATGAGCGAAGGCATGAGCGAAGAATATATAGCGAAACTAAAGTGGTAACGATAATGAACTGTGGTTGTCGCGCGTCGGGCCTGGGGCTGAGGTTGGGGAAAATGTCGAAGCGGAGGCCCGGGGCACGGGTTACCCGCCGAGCCGTGAGGTCGGGGTGCGACGTGCGAAGGTGGCGGGAGGATTGTCGATGCGAGGGTTGCGAGTGGTAACGGTGCTGACTGTGGTGCTACAGTGGTGTACGCGCTGAGCGGGGACGCGAAGTAAGGAAAAGGAATTTTCCTTACACTACCCCCCCCCCCCCCAAAGGAGGTCCTCCTTACGAAAGCGCGTGTACATCCATGAAATTTCGGCTGCACAGATACTCGGTGAGGACAGGGTGGTTCTCGGTTCTGTCCAGGGGAACCCAGTTGTCTTCGATGGGTGTACGGTCTTTCCAGCCGATCAGGAACTCGATCCTTCGGGCTCCTCGAGGGTCACGAACTCGGTGGCTCAAGATTTTCTCGGAGGGTGATGATTGGTTCAGTCGGCGGTCGTATCATGCTGGCTGGGCGATTGCGTGGCAGTTGGCTCGTGGACGGGACGTAAGGGCGAAGCAGGCTGACGTGGAATGAGGGGCTGACGTACCAGTCAGCGGGGAGGAGGAGGTGGGCGGTGAGGGGCGTAATCATGTGGCTTATGCGAAATGGTCCACAATATCGGGGGCGGAGTTTTGGGGTGATGGGCAGGCGGAGGTTCTGGGTGTCAAGTAAAACTAGGTCGTCGGGCTGGTAGGTGACAGGTCTGCGGTGGCGGTCGGCGTTGCGTTTAGCGATGATGTTGGATTTTTTTATTGCGTCTACTGCCCGGGTCCGTGCTGCTTGTAATATTTCGGCGAGCTGTTGTGCTCGTGGCACTGGTTTGTCGGGATTCGGGGTCATGGGTACCGTCGGGTCTTGTCCGTAGTTTAGGTAAAATGGTGAGTGTTGGGTCGTGGCGGATGGCGAGTTGTTGTACACGAATTATATGAGTGGCAGTTGCTGTTTCCATGTGGTCGGGTCGTCGCACGTGGCTCAGATGAGCTGCTCCATGGTCTGGTTTGTCCGTTCTATCTGTCCGTCAGTTTCGGGGTGGTACGAAGAGCTGAACTGTAGTCGCGTGCCGAACTGCTGCCACAGGTTCCGCCAGAAGTTGCTGGTGAATTTCGTGTCGCGGTCGCTGATTATTGCTGCTGGTATCCCGTGCAGTCGAACGACGGTGGAGATGAAGAGGCGTGATGTTTCTTCGGCTGTGATTGATTTTTTGCACGCTGCAAAGTGTGCCATTTTCGTCAGCCGATCGACGACGACTAGGATCGCGTCGTTCCCACTCGACCCGGCCGATAACCCCGTGACGAAGTCCAACGTCACCTGCTGCCAAGCACGCTGTGGGGGTGGTATCGGCTGCAACTGTCCTGCCGGCCGCTGCCGTGATGATTTCATAAGCTGGCAAGTGGGACACGATGCCACGTGTCGTTGTCCGTCGATCAACATTTCGGGCCAGTAATAATACCGCTGTAGCTGCTGCCGTGTTTTCTCTACCCCGAAATGCCCCGAGGTAACTCCGTCGTGTGCCTCCTATAACAGTAATTCTCGTAGCAGTGTATACCCAGGTACCCAAATGCGGTCGGTCCCAGTTTTTACGTAATAGACTCCCTTTGCTACTGCGAACTGCTGCGAATTTCCTCCTGTAAAGAATGGATCCGTTTGTTACCCGTGGGTAAATAGTGTGAAGAATGAGGAATGAATGAACTAGCACAAGGTTGGGTACAAGTAGGAAACTCTAGGAAACTGTACGCCATAGTGTCTACCCCACTATAGCCAAGACAAGCTATATGATATAAGTTTGACACACCCCCATAGGCAAAAGTGGGGGAGAACACGAGGTCACAAGACCAGTCAAGCAAAGCAAAGCAAGCTCAGGGTGGATCACAACGTCACCACACAATCCGAGCACAAGAGCAAGGCCACAAGGCCAGTTCACATGCAAGATCATATACAAAGGTAAACAGGCAAGTGCAGGTATAGAAAGATCATATTACAAGCAAGGTCAAGAAGTCAGCAAGTGAGGCCAAGTAGGCACAAGACCTAGCATAGTACAGAAGCGCTGATGATCACCAGGCCGAAGTGCCTTGGTAAAGATATCAGCAGTGTTGGCCTCAGAGGCCACGTAAGCAAGGTGCAGCTAACCACGCTGCTGCAGCTCACGAGCAAGGAAGTAGCGGAGAGCAATGTGCTTCGTTCTGTGCTCCAGTCTGTGCTCCCGACACAAGGCCAGCATGGCCTTGCTGTCTACGTACAGCACTGGAGGAGAACGAGGCGGCTCTCCTAGGTCAGTCAGCAGGTAGGTAAGCCAGCGTAGCTCCTGTGCAGCCATGGCCCCCGCGTAGATCTCAGCCTCACAACTGGAGCCGAGAACAGAAGACGAGCGAGTAGACCGCCACGAAACAGAGCTGAAGCCAAGGCTGAAGGTGTAACCCTGTGACGACCGCTGCGTAGCCTGGTCGTCGGCCCAGAAAGCGTCTGCGTGACCTGTGAGGACCACTCGACGTCGCCCTCCAAGCACTAGCCCCATGCCCGACGTACTGCACAAGTAGCGCAACACCCTCTTCGCTGCAGCCATGTGCTCTGGTCGGTGTCTCCCAGGAGCAACATAGCGTGCCAAGATGCTAAGAGGGTATGCAAGGTCAGGTCGTGTGCAGGTCATCAGGTACATGAGGCAGCCAACAAGCTCTGGGTATGGGCCAGTCGGCTCTACGGACTCATCCGAAGGCAGAGCTGAGAGCGAGTGGCGAGTAGACAAAGGAGTGGCCTGAGGCGAGGAGTACGTGAAGTCGAAGCGCTGAAGGACGTGCTGCACCATGTGTGACTGAGTCAGGGTAATGGTGCAGCGTGCTCTGTCCCTAGTGATCTGCAAGCCAAGGTAGCTGCGCAGTTCACCCAGGTCTGTGCACGTGTGTCTCTTCAGCAACTCGGACTTCACGTGGGCGAGTCCAGTAGTGTCACCAGTGGCAAAGACCAAATCGTCGACGTACACGAGGATGTAGAACGGCGGCAAAGAAGTGTCGGTATGCAGAAACAGGGACGGGTCGGCTATAGAAGGAGCAAACCCAAGAGCCGCAAGTGTAGTCCTCAGTGTGTCGTGCCACTCACGGGGCGCCTGGCGGAGACCGTAGACTGGCCGCCGGAGGCTCCACTGGGTACCAGGAGGAAATGACCCAGTGAATCCAGGTGGGCGGCGTAGCCAGATCTCCTCGTGCAGGCTGCCCTGCTGGAAAGCTGTGCTGAAGTCAAGAGAGTGAAGCTCGTAGTCGCGCTGAGCGGCTATCTGTAGCAGCACCCAAAGAGTGGTCATCTTCGGGGTGGGAGAGAAGGTTTGATAGTAGTCAACTCCCTGCCGCTGACTGAAGCCTCGAGCCACGTAACGCGCCTTGAAGACAGGCAGAGAACCCGGCGGCCGCTTCACCCTGAAAATCCACATGCCACTGACGATGTTCGCCCCAGGTGGGGGAACCTCGTCGACGTAGGTGCCTGTGGACTTTCAGGAAGCCATCTCTGCGTCCATGGCTGACTGCCACTGAGAGGAGTAGGGACCCTCGATCGCCTCAGTGTACGATCGAGGAGTCGGGATGTCTTTTGCATCCGGGTCTCCCTCAGGGGCAATCAGCGTGGACACGAGATGAGGCAAAGCAGTAGCAAAACATTGGAACTCCTCATGCCTGTCCTCAAGGACGTCCGTGCTAAGAGCACACTCACCCCCGACGGACGGAGGACAGACAGACTCGGACTCAGCAACAAGACTAGCAGCGTAGTCTAGACGACAGCGAGCAGCAAAGTCGACAATCTCAGCAACTAGGGCCAAGGCAGCAGTGGACTCAAAGGAAGGGTCAGTGACAACAGTAGCCAGGAGACGCGTGACAGTAGGACTGGCAGCACGAAGAGAGTCAGACTCTGGGTCAGTAAGAACAGGAAGACAGGACTCCGGAGGAGACGGCAACGGGACACGCAGAGGAGCAGTGGAAGGACGCAGTGCCATCTGGTGTGTGCCTGGGACTGCAAGAGGACGCGGACGCGGAGCACGACGACTAGTGCGAGCAGCACGAACAGGCGACGCAGGACGAGACGCATGCTCATGACGCTCAGCAAGACCTCCAGTAGGACCAGTGTAGGGAGAAGGAGCAGGTAGGGGGGAGGCGGGCTGTAAATGTGACTGCGACTGGACAGGCTGTGGACACTCTAAGGGAGGAGGAGGACCAGTAGAGGGCGGGAGACCAAGAACCTGCTCAAGGAGCGGAACGAAGTACGGCCGCGGCCGCGCAACGCCTCCAGAACCAGCAGGGACAGCACCACTACTCCCTATGGCAGCACCAGCGCCAGTAGCACCTCCAGCTCCAACAGCGCAAACTCCAGCACCCTCAGACGCACCAGCGCCAACAGAACCACCAGCGCCAACACCCCCAGCAGCTCCAGCTCTAGCAGCTCCAGCTTTAGCAGCACCAACTCCAGCAGGACCGGCAGCTCCAGTACCGCCAGTAGCTCCAGCAGTACCTCCAGCAGGACCAACTCCAGTAGCCCCAGCAGCACCCCCAGTCCCAGCAGCTCCAGCACCGCCAGTAAGAGTACCTCCGGGACCAGCAAAAACAGTAGTACCTCCAGCTCCAGCAGCATGGCTCCAACGCCGGGCAAACCACTCGCGCAGCTCCTATGGAGAGAGTGGCTCCCGCCTCGACGAAGCACCGCGAGAGGCCAGCACCCCCAGGCTCAGCACCCCCAGGCTCAGCACCCCCGGACTTAGCACCCCCAGGCTCAGCACCCCCAGACTCAGCACCCCCAGGCTCAGCACCCTTAGGCTCCACACCCCTGGACTCAGCACCCCCAGGCTCCGCACCCTCAGGCTCAGCACCTCCAGACCCGGCACCTGCAGGCTCAGCACCTCTAGCAGCACCAGAGTCAACAGCTACCTCGACAGGCTCGACTGCGTCTACCTGGGACACACCTGACGGGGCAGGACCCTGAGGGGGGAGGGGGTCGACCGGGAGAGGACCTGACGCAAGGAAGAGCGGCGGCGGGGGGAGGGGCGCAGTACGGTAGGGGAAGAGACGGTAGTAAGGCACCGACTCGTCAAAGGTGACGTCCTGGGAGGACAGAACACGGCGCGAGGTGGGGTGGTAAAACTGCCACCCAGGCGGGTCAGGGGGGGAAGCCAAGGAAGACGCAAGGAACAGCACGGGGGGATTGCTTGTCCGCAGACAAGTCGCGGACAAACGCCCGAGATCCCCAGACACGAAAGGCAGATGCATCGCCAACCTTCCCCGTCCACCGCAAGGTGGGGGAGGTCTCTGGCAAGGAGACCCAGGGCTGAAGGTTGAGCTGATGCGCTGCGTACTGAACCGCAAACGGCCACAGAAAATGGGGGGCAGCCGCATGGATCATGGACGTACGAGCGACGTCCATGACCATGCCAATGCTGTGAAAAGGAAGAACGAGAATGAATGAACTATGAATGAAGTGAGTACAAATATGAAACCCTAATTGGGTTGTACCCCCTATGGGATTCCCCACTATAGCCTACACAAATAAGTAAGCTATAATGTTCTGACACACCCCCATAGGCAAAGTGGGGGAGAACAAGGGGTCACAAGACCAGTCAAGTAAAGCAAAGCAAAGCTCAGGGTGGATCACAAAGTCACCACACATTCCGAGCACAAGTTCAAGGGCCACAAGGCCAGTTCACATGCAAGATCATATATAGAGATATACAAGAGTCAAGCAAACAAGAGCAAAAGTATATATAGGTCAAGGTACAAGCAAGGTCAAGAAGTGAGCAAGTGAGGCAAGACAGGCACAAGACCCAGCTGCGTGCAGCAACGCTGATGATCACAAGGCGCAAGTGCCTTGGTGAAGACATCAGCAGTGTTGGCCTCAGAGGCCACGTACGCAAGTCGCAACTGTCCACGCTGCTGTAGCTCACGAGCAAGAAAGTAGCGGAGAGCAATGTGCTTTGTCCTGTGCTCCAGTCGCTACTCTCGACACAAGGCCAGCATGGCCTTGTTGTCTACGTACAGGACTGGAGGAGAACGAGGCGGCTCTCCAAGGTCGGTCAGCAGGTAGGTGAGCCAGCGAAGCTCCTGAGCAGCCATAGCCCCGGCGTAGATCTCAGCCTCACAACTGGAGCCGAGAACAGAAGACGAGCGGGTAGCCCGCCACGAAACAGAGCCGTAACCAAGGCTGAAGGTGTAACCCTGTGACGACCGCTGCGTAGCCTGGTCGTCAGCCCAAGAAGCGTCCGCGTGCCCTGTGAGGACCACTGGACTGCGCCCTCCAAGCACTAGCCCCATGCCCAACGTACTGCACAAGTAGCGCAACACCCTCTTCGCTGCAGCCATGTGCTCTGGTCGGTGTCTCCCAGGAGCAACATAGCGTGCGAGAATGCTAAGAGGGTATGCAAGGTCAGGTCGTGTGCAGGTCATCAGGTACATGAGGCAGCCAACAAGCTCTGCATACGGGCCACTCGACTCTACGGACTCATCCGAAGGCAGAGCTGAGAGCGAGTGACGAGTAGGCAGAGGAGTGGCCTGAGGCGAGGAGTACGTGAAGCCGAAGCGCTGAAGGACCTGCTGCACCATGTGTGACTGAGTCAGGGTAATGGTGCGGCGTGCTCTGTCCCGGGTGATCTGCAAGTGGCCTAGCAGGGAGTGATCTCACCAGTCCGAGGAAGTAGGGCCGGGGCGCGCTGGTAGGAACAGTAGTGGCTCGACGGCAGGGCGGCTCGGCGGCTCGGCGGCTCGGCTGCTGGGCGGCTCGGCGGCTCGGCTGTTGGGCGGCTCGGCGGCTCGGCTGTTGGGCGGCTCGGCGGCTCGGCTGTTGGCCGTCTCGGCTGCTGGGCGGCTCGGCGGCTCGGTTGCTCGGCTGCTGGGCGGCTTGGCGGCTTGGCTGCTGGGTGGCTCGGCTGCTGGGCGTCTCGGCGGCTCGGCTGCTGGGCGGCTCGGCTGCTGGGCGGCTCGGCTGCTGGGTGGGTTGGCTGCTCAGCTGCTGGGAGGCTCAGCGGTGAAGGGGCCGGTAGTGGCGGCGACGGGGCCGGTAGACGCAGCGATGGGGCCGCTAGGGGCGGCGACGGGGCCGCTAAGGGCGGCGAGGTGGCCGCGAAGGGGCGGCGACGTGGCCGCTAGGGGCGGCGACGGGGCCGCAGAGAGGCCGCAAGGGGCCTAGAGGGGCGGCGACGAGGCCGCGAAGGGGCCGTAAGGGGCCTAGAGGGGGCGGCGACGGGGCCGCAAGTGGCGGCGAAGGGGCCGTGAAGGGGCCGCGAGGGGCCTAGAGGGGCGGCGACGGGGCCGCTAGGGGCGGCGACGAGGCCGTGAAGGGGCCGCGAGGGGCCTATAGGGGCGGCGACGGGGCCTAGAGCGGCGGCGACGGGGACGTGAAGGGGCCGCGAGGGGCCTCGAGCGGCGGCGACGGGGCCTAGAGCGGCGGCGACGGGGCCGTGAAGGGGCCGCGAGGGTCCTAGAGCGGCGGCGACGGGGCCTAGAGCGGCGGCGACGGGGCCGTGAAGGGGCCACGAGGGGCCTAGAGGGGCGGCGATAGGGTCGCTAAGGACGGCGACGGGGCCGCTAAGGGTGGCGCGAGGGGCCTCTAGGAAGGCGCGACGTGAGGGCGGCCTACGGGGCACGCCTCGGGCAGGAAAAAAAGATCGAGTTAGGTGGTGGGCCCTGAGAAGCGTTCTCACGAGGGAACCTGCTCTATACCATGTGAAGAATGAGGAGTGAATGAACTAGCACAAGGTTGGGTACAAGTAGGAAACCCTAGGAAAATGTACCCCATAGTGTCTACCCCACTATAGCCTAGACAAGCTATATGATATAAGTTTGACAAATAGGCCTATCAGTAGTGGGCTTGTCTGGGCGAGTAGTATTGCGTGGATCTAGGCAGTGGGGTGGGTCAGTGCGTCGGCGATGTTCGAGGATCCTTTTTTGTAGGTGACCGTGTAGTGAAAGTTAGACTCGAGAAAATCGAGCCAGCGAATCTGTCGTGGGTTGAGGTGTGGCTGTGCGCGAAGGTACTGTAGTGATTTATGGTCTGTCCGTACTGTCACGTCTGCGCCGGTCAAGTAACAGCGCCACACTTTGAACGCGTGCACGATCGCAAGCATTTCGCGGTCGTGTATCAGGTAATTTTTCTCGGGCGGGTGCAGTTTTCGTGACTCGTATGCGATGGGCTGTAGGCCGTTGCCGAAGTCTTGTAGCAGTACGGCTCCGATGGCGATGTCGCTTGCGTCGGTGACTACTTCGAATGGGCGGTGTGGATCGGCGATGCGTAGGACGGGCGGTGAACAGTGAACATTTTTCAGGGCAGAGAAGGCAGCATGCTCTTTCTCCCCCCACGTAAAAGCGACCCCCTTCCGTAGTAAATCCGTTAGTGGGGCAGTTAACCGTGCCATATCGGGGACGAACCGACGCACAAAATTAACGAACCCTAAAAAGCTCTGCAGCTCCGTGACGTTCGTTGGGGGGTGCCACGCTTTTACCGTGTCCAGCTTCTTTGGGTCAATTTCAACTCCAGCCTCCGAAATAACGTGCCCCAAAAATTCTAACCTATCCTTGAAGAACTCGCACTTGGAACCCTTGGTCAGTAATCTGTGCTCGTCTAAAACCTTAAATACTGCTTCCAGATCTGCTAAGTGCTGCTGTTTATCGCGACTGTAAACTATCACACATCTATCTAAGAGCGACCTAAACGTCTCGTTCATGGTCATCTGAAAAGTCGCCGGTGCGTTGGTTAGCCCGAATGGCATCACGGTGTACTCGAATGACCCATACCAAGTCCTAAATGTTGTTTTTACGCAGTCCGATGGTTCGACCCGAATCTGGTGGTAACCACCGCGTAAGTCAATTTTCGAAAAGTCTCGTGCTGTTCACAGTTGATCTATCAATTCGTCGGCGCGAGGAATGGGGTATCGTGACTTGACTGTTACCCTGTTCAGTGCTCTGTAGTCGATACACATGCAAAAACCCCCGTCTTTTTTCGGTGTGAACAGTATCGGTGCGGCGAACGGTGACGAGCTCGGTCGGATGAATTTTTTCTCTAACAGGTAATCTAACTGCTTCCTTAGTTCGTCGAGCTCGGGCTGTGTCAATCTGAACTGGCGCTGTACAGTTGGCTGTGTCCTCGGTGTCAAACATTATATATGTTGTGCTTGTTTAGGCTACAGTGGGTTAGCCTATAGGGGGTACACAATTCTAGGGTTAGGTACTTGTACTGATTTCACTGTTAGTTCAATCATTCCTGTTCGTTCATTTCAACATGGTATAAGAGCGGGTCCTTCGCTAGGACCGTTTTTTTTAGGGCCCACCACTACCTACCTACCTACCTACCTAACTGCGCCCTAGGGCGCCTCGTTTTTCACGGCCCCCTAAGGCCCCGCGACCCGCGACCCGCCCCTTAGCGACTCGCGCGCCGCCCCTTAAGGCCCCGTCGGCCCAAGCGCTCGCCCCTTACGGCCCCGTGCTCGCCCCTTAGCGACCCTGTCGGCCCCGCGATCGCTCCTAACGGCCCCATCGGCCCCGCGCTCACCTCCCTAGAGGCCCCCGTCGGCCTCGCGCTCGCCCTTAGCGGCCCCTTACGGCCCCGCGCTCGCCCCTAGAGGCCCCGAACGGCCCCGCGCTCGCCCTTAGCGGCCCCTTACGGCCCCGCGCTCGCCCTTAGAGGCCCCGAACGGCCCCGCGCTCGCCCTTAGCGGCCCCTTACGGCCCCGCACTCGCCCCTAGAGGCCCCGATCGGCCCCGCGCTCGCCCTTAGCGGCCCCTTACGGCCCCGCGCTCGCCCCTAGAGGCCCCGAACGGCCCCCCCAGAAGAGCCGCCCGACCCGAGCAGCCCGAACCGAGCCGCCCAGCCCGAACCGAGCCGCCCGAACCGAGCCGCCCGAACCGAGCCACCCGAACCGAACCGCCCGAACCGAGCCGCCCAGCCCAAACCGAGCCGCGCCGCCCGAGCCTAGCCGCGCCGCCCTTCCCGAGCCGCGCCGCCCTACCTGAACCGAGCCGCGCTGCCCGTACTGGACCAAGCCGCCCTACCTGAGTCGCACTGCCTACTGTTTTTGGGGTGCCCCTACTGCTATTACTCCTACTACTGCTATGGCTAGCCTTCCTGTGCTGGCTTTCGATGCTGAGGGCCGCCCACTGAAGTTCGAAACCTGGCTAGATGACCTACACCTCTTCCTACAGCTCATTGCCAAGGAGGACATCTCACTGTACGATCACGCCCTAGGCCATGCTCCTGCTCCTGCTGCTACTGCTGACAGCAATGCCCGCTCACAGTGGCAGACTTGTGACGCCCACGCTCGCTTCGCTATTCGCAACTCCCTGCCGATAGATGAGCGCGAGCACTTTGGGCAGCACAAGACTGCACAGGCACTGTACACTGCTGTCGTTGCCCGCTACTCCTCACCAGCCTCTGCCGCACTAGGCCGTCTCTCTCTTCCCTACCTGTTCCCCGACTTAGCCTCTTTCCACACAGTCGCTGACCTCATTACGCACCTCCGCACTAGTGAGGCTCGCATCCGCGCCGCCATGCCTGATGAGTTCCTTGCCAAGAACCCACCCCCACTCTGGCTCACTCTCTACCACCTAGTCACCCGCCTCCCTGACACTCTGCGCTCAGTCAGGGACCACTTCCTAGCTCGCTGCCCCACCGAGCTCACCATTGCCCTCCTCGAGAAGGAACTCCTTGCAGCTGAGGCTAGCATAGTCGCTGTAGGTGCCTCTCGTGGCGACCCCCGTACCCCGTTCTTTGAGGGGTGTTCTCCTTCCCCCCTTCTTCCCTCTGTCGCCTCTGCTGCTGCTGTCGACCTCCTTGGTGCTGAGAAGGTCGGGACTGCGTTTGCTTCGAGCAGGCGCCGCAGCGGCAAGGGCAAAGGGGGCAAGGGCGGTGGCGGTGACAGCACGGGAGGCGGTGGTGGGGGCGGTGGCGGCGGTGGGGGTGGTGGCGCGACTGGAGGGGCTAGTGGCAGCGGTGGGGGTGGTGGCGGCAGCGGCAGGGGAGGTGGCAGGGGCGGAGGCGGTGGTGGGGGTGGCGGTGGACGCGGCGGCGGCACGGGTTGGGGTGGTCGAGGAGGTGGCGGCGGCGGTGGTGGTCGTGGAGGCGCTGGCGGTGGCCAGGGCCATCAGCACACTCCGTCGCCCCAGGAGGTCCGTGAGTGGTACTCTCAGCACGAGGGGGGGGGGGGGGGGGGGGGGGTGGCTTTAGCTGCACGTACGTCATTCGCACTGGTGACCGCACTGGTCAGCCGTGTGGGGTACCGCACGCCACACAGCGCTGCTTCGCTCGTCTCAACGACGCTTGGCATGTTCAGTTCCCTCAGGCCACTCAGCTGCCTCGCTGGGTTGATCTCCTGAAGAAGGGGATTGATATCTATGCTCTAGACTTTGATGCTATTCTCACTGCTATGTATGTGATGTCTACTAGTGGAGAGGGTGCTGAGTACCTGTGTGTGCCGCCCGACCCGGGCATTAGGACTAGTGCGTCTGCCGCTCCAGGTACTCGCGTGTCTGCTACCCCAGGTGCTGGTGAGGCAGCTGCTCTAGGTGCTTGTGCGTCTGCCCCCCCTGGTACTAAGTCGACGGCAGCACTGCACACCTTCACACAGGACTCAGGTGCTTCTCGCTGCTTCTTTCGTGACCGCACTGCCCTTGAGCCGCTTGCTCGGCCAGTTGCTGTCTCCCTCGCTGACCCCTCTGGGGGTCCGGTCATTGCGACCTCCTCCACTGTCCTTCCCTGTCCTGCGGTCCCGTCGGGCACACTGTCAGGTCTCCACCTCCCCTCGTTTTCTACGAACTTGGTGGCAGGTAGTGCACTCCAGGACGGGGGTGTTCACCAGTTCACCCCTCCCTACGAGCGCGTGACACACTGCACGTGTGCTCGTACGGGCCGCCACTTGGCTACCTTCACTCGGCAGCCGGGGTCGGACCTGTACACACTGACCACTGAGTCCCCTGAGGTCGCTGCGTCTGCGTCTGGGTCCACGTCAGGTCAGCTGTCCGCCCCCTGCTCGTGTCGCTCTCTGGCGCACGAGACTGTCCTCTGGCACCACCGACTTGGCCACCCGTCTGTGCAGCGCCTTCGTGCCATGCACTCCCGGTACCTTGTCTCCGGTCTTCCCAGAGTCCTCCCTCCCCTCCCACCCTCGCCTGCTCCTCCCTGTCTTCCCTGCGTCGAAGGGCGGCACCGCGCCGCTCCTCACTCCTCCTCGTTTCCCCCGACGAGTGCTCCCTTGCAGACGCTCCACATGGACGTGTGGGGCCCAGCCCGCGTCCGTGGTCAGGGTCAGGAGAGGTACTTCCTGATAGTTGTTGACGACTACTCGCGCTACACCACGGTCTTCCCCTTGCGCACCAAGGGTGAGGTCCCTGATGTCTTGATCCCTTGGATCCGCAGAGCCCGTCTCCAGCTCAGCGAGCGTTTCCACTCGGACTTTCCTGTCCTGCGCTTGCACTCTAACAGAGGTGGTGACTTCTCCTCCGACCTCTTGGCAGCCTACTGTGCTGAGCACGGCAATGAGCACTCGTTCATGCTTCCGGCCTCTCCACAGCAGAATGGGATTGCAGAGCGCCGCATTGGCCTGGTCATGGAGGTCGCCCGTACCTCCTTGATCCATGCGGCTGCCCCCCACTTTCTGTGGCCGTTTGCGGTCCGGTACGCTGCGCATCAGCTCAACCTCTGGCCCCGTGTCTCCTTGCCGGAGACCTCGCCCACACCGCTGTGGACGGGGGAGGTTGGCGATGCGTCGCGTTTCCGGGTCTGGGGATCTCGAGCTTTTGTCCGCGATACGTCTGCGGACAAGCTCTCCTCCCGTGCTGTTCCCTGCGTCTTCCTCGGCTTTGTCCCGGACGCGCCTGGTTGGCAGTTTTACCACGCCACCTCGCGCCGAGTCTTGCCCTCTCAGGACGTCACTTTTGACGAGTCTGTCCCCTACTACCGCCTCTTCCCCTACCGCACTGCCCGCTCCCCCCCTCGCCTCTCTTCCTCGCGCCAGGTGCTGCTGTGGTAGACCCCCTCCCCCCTCAGGGTGCCGCTCCCTCAGGTGTGTCTCAGGTAGACCCGGTTGAGCCTGTTGAGGTAGCTGTCGACTCTCGTCCTGCTGTGGGTGCGGAGCCTGGGGGTGATGAGCCTGGGGGTGCGGAGCTTGGGGGTGCTGAGCCTTGGGGTGCGGAGCCTGGGGGTGCGGAGTGTGGGGGTGCGGAGCCTGGGGGTGCGGAGCCTGGGGGTGCTGAGCCTTGGGGTGCGGAGCCTAGGGGTGCTGAGCCAAGGAGTACTGAGCCTGGGGGTGCTGAGCCGAAGAGTCCGGAGTCTGGGGGTTCTGAGTCTGGAGGTCCTGAGCCTGAGGGTCCTACACTTGGCGGAGCCCTCTCCTCGGAGCAGCTGCGTGAGTGGTACTTCCAGTACTGCAGCCTCAGGAGAGGTACCTCTGGAGCCAGGCGTACTACTGGGACTGGTGCTAGTGCTTCTCCTCCTAGCTGGGAGCTCCCCTCCCGTGAGCGGATCCGTGAGTGGTACAAGCGGCGCTGCACTCTTCGGAGTGGCGCGCCTGGTGTCGCGGACCCCGCTGCTGCTGGTGGTGCTACTGGTGCTACAGACTCTACTGGTTCTGCTGGTGCTGCGGCCCCAGAGGTTGGAGCTGTTTCTGGTGCTGCAGACCCGGGCGTTGGAGCTACGGCTGGTGCTGCGGATCCGGGCGCTGGTGCTGCTGGTGGTGCTGAGGACCCGGGCGTTGGAGCTGCTGCTGGTATTGAGGACCCGGGCGTTGGAGCTGCTGCTGGTGCTGAGGACCCTGGAGTTGGTGCTGCTGCTCGTGCTGTGGAGTCGGGCGTTGGAGCTGCTGCTGGTGCGGAGGACCCTGGCGCTGGTGTCTCTGCTGGTTCTGGAGTCGCTGCACGGCAGCGGCCGTACTTCGTTCCGCTCCTTCAGCAGGTTCTTGGTCTCCCGCCTTCTCTCGGTCCTCCTCCTCCCTTAGAGTGTCCACAGCCTGTCCAGTCACGGTTACAGTTACAACCCGCCTCCCCACTGCCCGCTCCTTCTCCCTACACTGGTCCTACTGGAGGTCTTGCTGAGCGTCGTGAGCCTGCGTCTCGCCCTGCGTCGCCTGTCCGTACTGCTCGCACTAGTGGTTGCGGTTCGCGTCAGCATCCTCCTCCTGTCCCTGGCACGCACCGGATGTCTCTGCGTCCGTCCACTGCTCCTCTGCGTGCCCCTTTGCCTTCTCCTCCTGAGTCCTCTCTTCCTGCTCTTCCCGACCCGGAGTCGGACTCTCTTCGTGCTGCCAGTCCTACTGTCACGTGTCTCCTTGCTACTGTCGTCACTGACCCTTCTTTTGAGTCCACTGCTGCGTCTGCCCTAGTTGCTGAGCTCGTCGACTTTGCTGCTCGCTGTCGTCTAGACTACGCTGCTAGTCTTGTCGCTGAGTCTGAGTCTGTCTGTCCTCCGTCCGTCGGGGGTGAGTGTGCCCTTGGCACGGACGTCCTTGAGGACAGGCATGAGGAGTTCCAGTGCTTGGCCGCTGCTTCACCTCATCTCGTGTCCGTACTGCTTACCCCTGAGGGAGACCCGGATGCACTTGACATCCCGACTCCGCGCTCTTACGCAGAGGCGATAGAGGGTCCCTACTCTTCTCAGTGGCAGGCAGCTATGGATGCAGAGATGGCTTCCTGGAAGTCCACAGGCACCTACGTTGACACTGTCCCCCCTCCTGGGGCGAACATCGTCAGTGGCATGTGGATTTTCAGGGTGAAGCGGCCGCCGCGTTCTCCGCCTCTCTTCAAGGCGCGTTACGTGGCTCGAGGCTTCAGTCAGCGGCAGGGAGTTGACTACTTTCAGACCTTCTCTCTGACCCCGAAGATGACCACTCTTCGGGTACTACTGCACGTAGCTGCTCACCGTGACTACGAGCTACACTCTCTTGACTTCAGCACTGCCTTCCTGCAGGGCGGCCTGCACGAGGAGATCTGGCTGCGCCGCCCACTTGGCTTCACTGGGACTTTTCCTCCCGGCACTCAGTGGAGCCTCCGGCGCCCAGTCTACCGTCTCCGCCAGGCACCGCGTGAGTGGCACGACACACTGAGGACTACGCTTGCGGCTCTTGGGTTTGCTCCCTCTACTGCCGACCCGTCGCTGTTTCTACGCACTGACACTTCTCTGCCGCCGTTCTACATCCTCGTGTACGTCGACGACTTGGTCTTTGCCACAGCCAACACTGCTGGACTCGCCTACGTGAAGTCAGAGCTGCAGAAGAGACACACGTGCACAGACCTGGGTGAACTGCGCAGCTACCTTGGCTTGCAGATCACCTGGGACAGAGCACGCCGCACCATCACCCTGACTTAGTCACACATGGTGCAACAGGTCCTTCAGCGCTTCGGCTTCACATACTCCTCGCCTCAGGCCACTCCTCTGCCTACTCGCCACTCGCTCTCAGCTCTGCCTTCGGATGAGTCCGTAGAGTCGAGTGGCCCGTACGCAGAGCTTGTTGGTTGCCTCATGTACCTGATGACCTGCACACGACCTGACCTTGCATGCCCTCTTAGCATTCTCGCACGCTATGTTGCTCCTGGGAGACACCGACCAGAGCACATTGCTGCAGCGAAGAGGGTGTTGCGCTACTTGTGCAGTACGTCGGGCATGGGGCTAGTGCTTGGAGGGCGGAGTCCAGTGGTCCTCACTGGTCACGCAGACGCTTCTTGGGCTGACGACCAGGCTACGCAGCGGTCGTCACAGGGTTACACCTTCTGTGAAAATAGTAGGTGTGGGGCCTAGGCTTAGTAGCCTAGGCCCACACTAGGAGGTAGGTGGGCTTGCTCTAGAACTAGGAGTTAGTGTTTACGAAGGAGAATTGGAAGGAAGGATGACTGGACTAGCAAGCAGCAGGGCACACAAATAGAAAACCCTAAGGGGTTGTACTCAGTATTGAGCACCCCACTGCAGGCTAGACAAATAACATTCTGACACACCCCCATAGCCAAAGTGGGGTGTAATCAGCAGAGCAGGCAAAGCAGTACAAGCTCAGGGTGGATCACAATGTCACCACACATTCTGAGCACAAGTTAAAGAAACAATAGTTTAAAGTTAAGAATTATGAGCAAAGCTAGTGGTAGTCACAACGGGCAAGTAAGGAGGAGGAGAGAGAGTGAGGGGAGAGGAGATAGGAGGAGACGGCTGAAGCTGCAGACACACGGGCAACAGGAGGCAGACTGGCACAGCGGCTACCGGACTAAGCGCCCGGACTACAGGAGTAACAGGCCCCGCGGCTAAAGTAGCGGCAGACGAGCAACGGACCCACGGGCGGCTGGCGTAGAAGTCTAGCTCACTGGGCTACCGGGACAGCGCCCCGGACTACAGATGCTGCGGACTACAGTACGGCAACTTCCATGGAGCTTCCCCAAACAGTCCCACCCCCCTGACACACACTCGCTGCTACACCGCTAGCTCCACTCCCACGCACCCCCCTTAAACCCTAAACCCCAGTCTCCCACACAACCACCCCCCTCAGCGACAGCTGCAGCAGTGGGAGACGAAGGAGGAGGAGGAGCAAAGGGAGGAATGCACACCAGCCACCCCCATACCCGCAAACGGGGGGGGGGGGGGGGAAGAGCAGAAACAGTGCGCACGAGGGCGCAGACAGTAGCAGAGCGCACGAGGGCGCGAGCACGAGGCACGAGCAGCACCAGGCACATGCAGCACAGGGCAGCACAGGCACGGGCAGCACAGGGCAGCACAGGCACGGGCAGCACAGGGCAGCACAGGCACGGGCAGCAACAGGCACAGGCAGCACAGGCACGGGCAGCACAGGCACTGGCAGCACAGGCACGGGGAGCACAGGCACAGGCAGCAACAGGCACAGGCAGCACAGGGCAGCACAGGCACGGGCAGCAACAGGCACAGGCAGCACAGGCACGGGCAGCACAGGCACGGGCAGCACAGGCACGGGCAGCACAGGCACAGGCAGCAACAGGCACAGGCAGCACAGGGCAGCACAGGCACGGGCAGCAACAAGCACAGGCAGCACAGGCACGGGCAGCACAGGCACGGGCAGCACAGGCACGGGCAGCACAGGCACAGGCAGCACAGGGCAGCACAGGCACGGGCAGCAACAGGCACAGGCAGCACAGGCACGGGCAGCACAGGCACGGGCAGCACAGGCACGGGCAGCAAAGGCACAGGCAGCAACAGGCACAGGCAGCACAGGGCAGCACAGACACGGGCAGCAACAGGCACAGGCAGCACAAGCACGGGCAGCACTGGCACGGGCAGCACAGGCACGGGCAGCACAGGCACAGGCAGCAACAGGCACAGGCAGCACAGGGCAGCACAGGCACGGGCAGCAACAGGCACAGGCAGCACAAGCACGGGCAGCACTGGCACGGGCAGCACAGGCACGGGCAGCACAGGGCAGCACAGGCACGGGCAGCACAGGCAGGGCAGCACAGAGCGTACCGGGTCCAGGGGCGGCAGCTGCTGCAGGCGCTGGCGGCGGCTGCTGCTGCAGGCTCTGGCGGCGGCTGCTGCTGCTGGGCGGAGGTGGCTGCTGCGGCAGAGCGGCGGCGGCTGCTGCTGCTGGTAGAGCGGTGGCTGCTGCTGCTGGGTCGGTGGCGGCAGCTGCTGCAGGCCTGGCGGCGGCTACTGCTGCAGGCTCGGCGGCGGCTGCTGCTGCAGGCTCTGGCGGCGGCTGCTGCTGCAGACTCTGGCGGCGGCTGCTGCTGCTGGGCAAAGGTGGCTGCTGCGGCAGAGCGGCGGCGGCTGCTGCTGCTGGTAGAGCGGCGGCTGCTGCTGCTGGGTCGGTGGCGGCAGCTGCTGCAGGCCTGGCGGCGGCTGCTGCTGCAGGCTCGGCGGCGGCTGCTGCTGCAGGCTCTGGCGGCGGCTGCTGCTGCAGACTCTGGCGACGGCTGCTGCTGCAGGCTCTGGCGGCGGCTGCTGCTTCAGGATCTGACGGCGCCCCGCGGGTCCCGCAGGGGGCGTCGCGACGAGCAGGGGCGACGCCCCGCGGGTCCCACAGGGGGCGTCGCGACGAGCAGGGGCGACGCCCCGCGGGTCCCGCACGGACGTCGCGACGAGCAGGGCGACGCCGCGCGGGTCCCGCAGGGGGTGTCGCGACGAGCAGGGGCGACGCCCCGCGGGTCCCGCAGGGGGCGTCGCGACGAGCAGGGGCGACGCCCCGCGGGTCCCGCACGGACGTCGCGACGAGCAGGGCGACGCCGCGCTGGTCCCGCAGGGGGCGCCGTGACGAGCAGCGGGGAGGGCAGCGCGCAGGCCCCCCCGAGGGTGCTCCGACGGACGGGAAGCGCGCGGCGGGCAGAAAAAGCTGCCACGCGTTCGAAGCGCGTGGCGGGATAAAAATGCACCACGGGGCGCGCGGCGGATAATACGGCAGCGGAAGTAGGTGGTGGGCCCGATGAACTAGGCGGCAGGATCTTGCCGGCTCTAGATACCATGTGAAAATAGTAGGTGTGAGGCCTAGGCTTAGTAGCCTAGGCCCACACTAGGAGGTAGGTGGGCTTGCTCTAGAACTAGGAGTTAGGGTTTACGAAGGAGAATTGGAAGGAAGGATGACTGGACTAGCAAGCAGCAGGGCACACAAATAGAAAACCCTAAGGGGTTGTACTCAGTATTGAGCACCCCACTGCAGGCTAGACAAATAACATTCTGACACCTTCAGTGTGAGAGGACGTCCCCGTTATAATATTTTCTCACTATTATATTTTTCCGTTATCCCATTCTCCCTTTTCTCCTCTTTATTTTGGTCTTTATCTCATCTCAATCGGCCTACTATTCTATTCTCTAGAGCCTTCTATTTATTTCTCTTATTTCCTACTTTTCCCACCGACATACCTATTATACGGCACCGACAGCGCCGACAGTGGTGTATACGGTGTAATCTGGGCGTAATCCCAAGTGCCAATAGACTTGCGTGCTTATGCGCACTTGTGATTGTAGTATCGGGAAGGGTGTGTTCCCGAAGGTTCGTTTTATCTCGTTTATCCTTGTACTTTCCGAGAATAAATAGGCCTTGTATTCAGTTTTAGTGACAAGTTTCGATTGAGAATTCGATCCTGTGACACTTGGTAATCAGAGCCGTTCTCAATCGACAACTCTCGGCTAAGCAGCGGTCGCGGAAACAATCGCCTCGAAAAACCGCCGGGGGCGACCAATTCGACGCCGATTTCTGGTAAGTACCAGTTCCGCGCTTTTCGAATTAACCCCCTCGCGTGGTTTTTGAACAGGATGGGTTCGCCGGCGACCAACGACGTTACGCAGCAGCTCTTCGCGCAAATCGCCAAGATGGAAGCGGAGATGCGAGCGACGACTGAACGGTCGCGATTGGAGAACGAGCAGATGCGAAACGAACTGCAGCGCGTTACGCGGCTCCTCTCGACCATGAACATTCCTGCTTCGACGACTTCGCAGCAGTCGCAGCGTCAGTTCGAGGTTCCGAAACTTCGCTCGCCGGAATCGTTCGACCCTAGCGATCGAAAATCCGACGTCAGGCGGTGGCTCGCGACGATGGAAATTTATTTCGCGGCGATCGGATGGACGACAACGGAGTACGACGGCGAGAAAATTCGTCTCGCGACAACGTTGATGCGCGGTCCAGCTCTCGAGTGGCTCGGAAGCAACAGTAGCATTTTCCAGGGCGAAGCCACGTGGGAGCAGTTCCGGGCAGACCTTCTCAAACGTTTTGAGCCGATTAATTCCACTTATATTGCGCGCGAAAAATTACATCACCATAGGCAATACGGGAGTGTCGCGCAATACACGCAGCAGATGGAGGAATTTTATAATCGCATTCCCGACATTACCGAGGGCGAAAAAATTCAGTCCTACATCGCGGGGCTGAAAACCGACATTCGGCGCCAGGTTGCAGCAGCGAATTGCAGCAGCTACAGCGAAATCGTATCGGCCGCGGAGCGTTTTGACTTGGTCAACTCCGGGACACGACGACCCCACGTCGTCGGATCACGACAAGGGGATCGCTCGGCTTCAACCACGTTCGCCGACCCCATGGAAGTCGACAAATTCGACGCGAGTTCACGTCCTGCAAAAAACAAAACACTTTGCGAATTTTGCGGCGGAAACGGACATCGGATTGTCGACTGTTTTCACATGAAATCTGCATGTGCGGCATTCCGAGTTCGTGGGAGTGGCGAAACTAAAAACAAAAAGTCAAAAAACGGATCTCGCCAGTGATTGCGGATCGTGCTGGCGAGGAAAAACAGATCCGAAAGCGTCAGCGCAATCTGGACCGAATCGAAATTGAAGGACAGCATTGGGCGCGAGATTTGGAGAATCAAGGGCGAAATCCCAAGCCCCTTGACCGAAATTTGTCAGAGGAATTCGCCGAGGAAAAGAAAACCTCCGCGAAAACAGACTCGACCAAGACGGGAACTCTCCAATTCGACCCCGGGAAAAAACAGAATTCGTTAAAGTTATCTTTCAAAGATGCTTTAATGAAGACTGGCGTTTTTCGCGGGTGCGGAGCCATAAACAAATTCTGGGAAGAACTCCAGAGGAAGCAGACAATTAAAGAAGTGGTACCGGTGCCTACGGAGCTGGGGAAAAAATTAAGGAGTGTGGAAAGGAGTAGACCTTTTCACGGCGTCAACGTCCTCTCCCGGAACCAGCCCAAGACGACTCTCCACTCCCCAGGGAAGAAGTCTATGGAGCTGAAGCAGCTGAAGAGGCAGCTGGGAGTTCAAAAGAAGCTGCAGAAACTCCGAAAACCCCTCAAGGATGCATCCAGTGGATCGCAGGCGTCGACCGGATCCACCCCCTCAGGGTCAACTTGTACAGTTACTACCTCTACTCCTGGCATTGGAGAAGAGCCTTTCTCCACGCAGCCCAGGCCAGCTAGTTGTCCAGAAGAAAGCAGTGGAACCACGGTGCGTACTGAATATTGGGATGTACCCTATGATCCTATTAATGAGACTATTTTTGGGTACTTCGAGCAACGCTCACCACTCCTGCTCGAGGTGATCTGCAACGGACAGCGCCTCCAAGCACTCGTGGACAGTGGGGCGTCGCACAGCGTCTATGACAAAAAGGCAATCGATCGACTCGGAAGTGACATCAAGTCCTCAAGCTTCTCTGCAACGATGGTGGATGGCAGTAAGCTACCTATCTACGGGGAAACACGGTTGCTACTCCAGATTGGACCCCTTCGATGGAAGCCTGCTCTCCCCGTCACAAATATCAAAGGACTCGACGTAATCTTCGGGAGAGACTTTCTTAAAAAGTTCAACCCCGAGATCAACTGGGTTAACCAGACGGCCAACATCAACAACAACGGGAGGAAAATCAGCCTTCCCAAATGGGACGACACGGGAAATATTCCAGTCGAGACACTCGCACGCTTTGAAAAGGACGTCAAACGGACCACGGCGGGATTCATGGCGATAGTCAACGAGGCAGACAACGGAGAGAAGCAGACCCAGGAACTTCCTCCAGCAGTCAAGAAAATTCTTGAAGAGTTCCAGGACGTTCTCCCCGACGATTTACCTGATCAACTACCGCCATACCGGACACATCAACACGAGATCGTAGAAGAGCCGGGGTCCAAGCCAACATTTTGAGCACCGTACCGGCTAAGCCCGACAGAGCTTGCCGATATGAAAAAACAAATAGAGTGTCTCCTAGAGAAAGGGCTGATTCGACCTTCGACTTCGCCGTACGGAGCTTCAGTTCTCTTCACTCCGAAGTCAGACGGAAGTCTGCGAATGTGCATCGACTACCGAGCCTTGAACAAGGAGACTGTAAAAAATAAATACCCGATACCACGAATCGACGACTTACTCGATCAACTTCGCGGTGCTACGGTATTCTCCAAGCTCGACCTCAGATCGGGATACTGGCAAATTCGTATGGCGGACAACTCTATCCACAAAACCGCTTTTCGAACTCGGTACGGGTCATACGAGTATCTCGTGATGCCATTCGGACTCACTAACGCACCAGCCACATTTCAGGCGGAAATGAACCACATCCTTCGGCCCCTTCTGGACGAGTGCGTGGTGGTATATTTGGACGATATCCTGATCTACTCGAAAGATATGAAGCAGCACGTTGAGCATCTACGACGGGTGTTTGAAATTCTTCGACGAGAACGCTTCTACGTGAAACTATCCAAGAGCGAGTTTGCGTTGAAAAAAGTCCAGTTCCTTGGACATATGGTGAGCGCTCAAGGAGTTCACGTGGATCCTAAGAAGATCGAAGCAGTGCGAACGTGGAAGACCCCTGAGAACGTGAAGGAGTTACAACAGTTCCTTGGATTCGCCAACTACTACAACCGGTTCGTACCGAACTACGCCAAGATTGCCGCACCATTAACAAACCTGTTGAAGAAGAATACACCATATCAATGGGAGGCGAAGCACCAGGAAGCCGTGGAACAACTTAAAACCGCACTCACGTCCGCACCTGTTCTTATCCTGCCAGACACTGAACTTGACTATGTCATCGAGGCCGATGCTAGCGATCAAGCAGTGCGCGCAGTACTCATGCAGGATCAAGGGAAGGGACTGCAACCCATTGCATACCTCAGCAAAAAACTTCACGGGGCAGAACTCAATTACCCCATCCATGACAAAGAGGCCCTCACCATCGTCAACGCATTTAAGGCATGGAGGTGTTATCTTGAAGGAAGAAAAACGACTGTCTACACCGACCACTGCAGCCTCAAGTACCTGAAGACCCAACCAACACTCTCCAGGCGGCAGGTCCGGTGGATTGACTTTCTCGAAACCCACTTCCATTACGACATCGTGTATAAGCCGGGGCACAAGAACAAGGCAGACGCACTGAGTCGCCCTGCACACGTTGACGCCTTACAAATCGATGGCATGAACCCACTTCTGAAGGGACTCTTCACGCATGGATACACCATCGACCCCGAAGTCTCTGTAGCAGAAAAGCGCCATCTTCTACATTGGGATCAAGACATCGCATACCGCAAGGGCTCCACAAAAATATGGGTACCTAATTACCCTCCCTTACGCCAGTTACTGCTCGAAGAATATCATGATGTTCTCTACGCGGGCCACTTCGGTAGTAACAAGACGCTTGCCGGTATTGCGAAGCATTATTATTGGCCCCACATGGCAGATGACGTACAAAAATTCGTCACCTCGTGCGACACATGCCAACGGATGAAGAGCAGCAAACAGAAGAAAGCAGGATTACTACAGCCTCTTCCAGTCCCTGAACAGCCTTGGCAAGTGGTTAGCCTCGACTTCATCACCAGGTTACCACCTACCAAAGCTGGTTACGACGCCATTCTAGTCGTCATCGACAAATTCTCCAAAATGGGACACTTCATTCCGACACACACAACGGCTCGCATCGAGGAGACAGCGCAAATATTCTTCCGCTACGTCATCTCGCAACATGGCATTCCAACCACGCTGATCTCCGACAGAGACCCGAAATTCACGAGTAAATTCTGGAAGGAGCTCATGTCGCTCATGGGGACCAAACTTGCCATGTCATCAGCCTATCATCCCCAAACGGATGGTCAGACAGAGCGCCTCAACCAGATTGTCGAACAGCTTCTGCGAGCAGCGTGTAAGGACGATATCTCTACATGGGATGCACATCTGCTGGTTCTCGAGTTTGCGTATAACAACGCCACGCACGCCGCAACAGGGCAAACTCCTTTCTTCCTCTGTTACGGTCGCAACCCACTCACGCCTCAGAAACCAACAGTACCCGCCACGGTGCAACCCGCACATGACTTCATTTCCACTATGCACCAATTGTGGGAGCGCACGCATAAACGTCTTCTGACTATCCAGCAGCAACAAAAGAAGCTCGCTGATCGGAGTCGCAACGATCATTCCATCCAGATTGGCGATCAAGTGCTTCTGGATACACGCAATCTCGACATTAGCCATCTTCCGTCTAAGCTCCGACCTCGCTTCTGCGGACCTTTTCTCGTCGAGGCGCAGGTCACTCCACTAACCTTCCGCTTGCGTTTACCAGCTACCTGGAGAATTCACAATGCCTTCCATGTTCAACTTCTCAAGCCCTATCGGGACCCAAACACGGTCTTCAAAGGTCGCCAGCCGCCGCCCCCACTGCCAGTGATCGTTAATGGAGAACCCGAGTACGAAGTCGAAGCCGTTCTGGCGCACCGACGACGACGTAGCGGCACCTTGGAGCTCTTGATTCGTTGGAAAGGCTATGATCCTTCCGAGGATACCTGGGTACCTGAACACGACATGGATAACGCCCGCCGTCCTCTACAGGACTACCTTGTCAAGCAGGGTGTTACTTCTACCACCCAGCTTTGAGGGGGGGAAGTGTGAGAGGACGTCCCCGTTATAATATTTTCTCACTATTATATTTTTCCGTTATCCCATTCTCCCTTTTCTCCTCTTTATTTTGGTCTTTATCTCATCTCAATCGGCCTACTATTCTATTCTCTAGAGCCTTCTATTTATTTCTCTTATTTCCTACTTTTCCCACCGACATACCTATTATACGGCACCGACAGCGCCGACAGTGGTGTATACGGTGTAATCTGGGCGTAATCCCAAGTGCCAATAGACTTGCGTGCTTATGCGCACTTGTGATTGTAGTATCGGGAAGGGTGTGTTCCCGAAGGTTCGTTTTATCTCGTTTATCCTTGTACTTTCCAAGTATAAATAGGCCTTGTATTCAGTTTTAGTGACAAGTTTCGATTGAGAATTCGATCCTGTGACATTCAGCCTTGGTTCCGGCTCTGTTTCGTGGCGGGCTACTCGCTCGTCTTCTGTTCTCGGCTCCAGTTGTGAGGCTGAGATCTACGCAGGGGCCATGGCTGCTCAGAAACTTCGCTGGCTCACCTACCTGCTGACCGACCTTGGAGAGGCGCCTCGTTCTCCTCCAGTCCTGTACGTAGACAACAAGGCCATGCTGGCCTTGTGTCGAGAGCAGAGACTGGAGCACAGAACAAAGCACATTGCTCTCCGCTACTTCCTTGCTCGTGAGCTACAGCAGCGTGGTCAGTTGCGGCTTGCGTACGTGGCCTCTGAGGCCAACACTGCTGATGTCTTCACCAAGGCACTTGCGCCTTGTGATCATCAGCGCTTCTGCACCCAGCTGGGTCTTGTACCTGTCTTGCCTCACTTGCTCACCTCTTGACCTTGCTTGTACTGTTACATATATATATATACCTGCTCTTGCTTGTCTAGCCTTATATATATATATGTACTCCTGCATGTGAACTGGCCTTGTGGCCTTGAACTTGTGCTCGGAATGTGTAGTGACTTTGTGATCCACCCTGAGCTTGCTTTGCTTTGCTTTACTTGACTGGTCTTGTGACCCCTAGTTCTCCCCCACTTTGCCTATGGGGGTGTGTCAAACATTATATATGTTGTGCTTGTTTAGGCTACAGTGGGTTAGCCTATAGGGGGTACACAATTCTAGGGTTAGGTACTTGTACTGTTTTCACTGTTAGTTCAATCATTCCTGTTCGTTCATTTCAACACCCGGTTCTAATTCTATTCGGTGGTCATGTGCTCGCTGAGGTGGCAGTCCTTCCGGTAAGTCGTCGGGAAAAATCCCGGGGTATCGTTTCAACAGTTCCTGTAGCTCAGGCGGTACTGCTGCCAACAGTTTCTTGAAATCACTCGGCTGCTCTGCTCCCTCTACCACTGCAATGTCTACTTCGTACACGTCAGCTCCAGCAGCGACAGCCCGTTTCATGGTGATGACATTGACGTGTACCGTTGAAGACTCGGGCGACTGCCAGCGAGGTAGCTCGATCCATTTACCACTACTTCGCACAGTGCACCTACCCGTAGTCCAGTCAATTCGCGGGTTATACTGTCGCAGCCAATCACGTCCCAGTAAAATGTCGTGCCCATCTAGTGTCGTTGCGAGCATTTCCTGTAAAAATCCGAAATTCCCCCCACAGCGGACTTTGACTCTCTCTCCACCTTTTCCCGTATGGCCAGTGGCGTGCCGTCGACTAAGCGTGCGTCTATCTCAGGTAAACAACGGCTAAGTGTCAGTTGCAGTTTTCGGGCGGTTGCGGTATTAACTAAAATGTGACTTGCTCCTCTGTCGATAAAAAAACTTAACTGCTGCTCCCTGTATTTTCCCGTAGATCAGTACTGGGCAATCCGTCACTGTACCCTCCTTATTCGTCCGAGCCCGATCGATAGTATGAATCGGTACTGTGACTCGGTGAGGGTCGGTGGGGTTGGGCGAGCAGGCAGTCTCGTAAGTAGTTGGCCCGATTCCTACTGACTGTTGGCGTTTCCCTGCCTTGGAGACTCCCTCCCCTACTCTGCTCCGCGGCGCCTTAGCTCCTTTGGGCATTCACTCTTGCGACGGTGGCTCGTAGGCGCGTGGCGACGTCTCGATGACTCGCCACCAGGCCATGGCGGGGCCCCTCAGCAGCGAAACGGCGTAGCGAATCTTCGCTGCGTCCGACTCGACTTAATTTGCGTCGAAACTTTCATCATGAAAACCTACGACTGAACCGTCGGACCTCCACGTTGGATTGGATCGAAACAGGGCGGGCGCTGCGGCTTGAGTGGCATTGGTGCCATGATGTCGTGGTTGCCACCTGTTGCCGCAAACTCCACGTGCCGTCGAGCTTCGCGAGGCCCACGCAGGCTTGGCGCGGCCCGATTTCTCTCCATGCCAGGCATCGATTGAGCGGTGCCATCACTGGCTGCGCGTAAGCGTTATCCCATGCTGTCGTTTTGCGTCGGTGTGCCTGATGAGATGACGATCGGTTCTTTTGATTGCGCAGGTGCATTTGCGGGTGCTTGTGATGGAGCTGGTGCATTCACCGTTGATTGCTGACGGGCGGAGTCACGTTCCGCCGTGAGTGTCGCGATTTCGAGTGCCGAATCCTCGAGTTGACGCACGAGACGGTCGAGCTGCTCCTGCGTCAATGTCGCGAGCGTGAATTCGGCCATGGTGGGGGTGTCGGGCAAGCTCACCGAGAGCCTCTGTCGTGGCCGTGCGTGCTTACGAGAGAGCACTACGAGCGGCGGTGCTGTGTCGCTAAGAGACGTCTACCCCCCCCCAAAAAAAATGAGATAGTGGGGAAACAAAGGTGTGGGTGCGGTCCGAGAAGAGATCGTAGGCTCTGATACCAAGTGTTACGAGTGCAATGAGTGATCGAGCGAGAATTGCACTATCGAAGCAAGAGTACAATGAGCGAAGGCATGAGCGAAGAATATATAGCGAAACTAAAGTGGTAACGGTAATGAACTCTGGTTGTCGCGCGTCGGGCCTGGGGCTGAGGTTGGGGAAAATGTCGAAGCGGAGGCCCGGGGCGCGGGTTACCCGCCGAGCCGTGAGGTCGGGGTGCGACGTGCGAAGGTGGCGGGAGGATTGTCGATGCGAGGGTTGCGAGTGGTAACGGTGCTGACTGTGGTGCTACAGTGGTGTACGCGCTGAGCGGGGACGCTAAGTAAGGATAAGGAATCTTCCTTACAGTCCTTGAGAAGTGCGATTTCTTTATACAAGTCGAAAAGATTGACGTGCAAAAAGAATCCCGGGGATATCTTTCTTCGCACCCCACCGAGTTACTGGGTCGTCTAGATTCGTCTGATTGTCTTGTTGCAGAAAAATTCAGTTCACTCTCAGTTGTAACAGCTAGATCGTTTTGATTGATTGTGCTGATAGGATTTCAGGTGATGAATCACAACTCTGCAAGGTGTACCGCGTCTGAAAATGATCAACTAAGTTTTTTCCAGAATCCCAAGGCTATCCAAATAACCCTGAGGACCAGCAGTTGCTCCCTCCTATTCCACTCTCTGACACCACGTGTCCTGGAGTTCGCTCCTTCCCGCCAAGTGCCTTATCTGTTCAAGGAGCGCTGCGCCATGGCTTCGGCAGTGATCAGAGATGCTTGTGCCGTTGCTGCTGCGACATCGGTCGTTGCGGTGCCGCGTCCTCGCACAAGCAGCAAACCCGCGACTTCAGTGGCTTTCCCCCGGACCTTTCTTAGCGGAGGTATAGATTAGAGAATGCTCGAAAATGTTTCACCTGCAATGCAGCGTAGTCCTGTGTCCTCGGTATTAGGTAGCCGGCGAGTCGTTCCTTCGTTTGAGGCTTACTGCAGTTTGAGAAGTTCGCTTCAAAGATATCCCGTCGCGTCAGTTTCATTCTACGGCTTTGACACGCGCCAGTATATAATCGTTCACTATCGGCGAAGATTTGCTAGATACGATTTCACTCCACCTCTGCGTTGTTGTGACATACGCTGCATTGGCATGCATTGCCATGCTCATGCATTGCCATGCACATCCTTGCATTGCCATGCACATCCCTGCATTGCCATGCATTACCATCGCTTCCATCATTTTCCATAATTTCCATGCCATTTCATGGTAAACCAGATTGCATATCACTCACCCCATCGTCCCTTTCCGTACTTCCCTTTACCCCGTTATCAAATACCTCACTTCCCTCGATCCATCACACTCCGATATACCCCCACGCCCTCGACCGCCATCGACCGTCGGCCGCCCTCGACCGACACAAGCAGCAGTGTCGCATAGTGACAAGGCACTTTTCTGAGTCAACCCAATTATCCATTCACCATTGTCTCCTGAATACATTTCCTTGATGCATCAAACTCTTTTTTTGTTCCCTAAACCCTCCGCAGGCACGAGCAGCAGCAGCGCTGGCAGCAGGGGGCGGCAAGCGCTGAAGGGACACGTGGCAGCAGCAGGTGCGCGCTCGTCTCCTGCAAGGCGATCGGTGGCTGTGCGGGCCAGTGCTGAAGCGACCAACGGTGCAGGCGAGGTAATCCCAAGAACAGTCCTTGCATTGTGTCTGTGTGTTCCGGTTTTGGTGCCCCAGAATGCAAGGCGATTGGTGGCTGTGCGGGCCAGTGCTGAAGCGACCAACGGTGCAGGCGAGGTAATCTCGAGAAAAAAAAAAAAGAGAACCCTCGCACTGTGTCTGTGAGGCTCCTCAGAGGTCACTTTAGAGATTGAAGCTCCACTCCACAAAAGCCGCTTGGCTCACACGTCTCCCTACCTCCCTCTCCCTCCGTTCACCAGCTCTCCTCGCTCTCTCTCTTACCCCTATCCTGCCTCTCTCCTCCCTCTCTCCTCTTTCTCTCCTCCCTCTCTCCTCTTTCTCTCCCCCCTCTCGCCACCAGGTGGTTCCTCCTCGCAGTGTGTCTGTGGTGCTGCTGGCAGGCGGAGTGGGCAAGCGCATGGGGGTGTGTACCTACCTACCTACCTACCTCCACTCGACGCTCACTCGTCTGAAGCTTCATTCTGCTCTCACCTGAGCCTGCTCTCACACTCACCTGAACCTGCCTTTGCACTCATCTGCATCTGCTTTCAGAATCAGCTGAAGCTGTTTCCTCACACGCTCTCCTGAAGCTCACTGTAGAACTCACATATTCTATCGTGGTCCTCTTTTCAGCATGAACCTCGCAATCTCTGGATATTACCCCTCTTCCTCTCAAGCTGTCTGTCTGCTCCCTTCCTCACTCACCCATCACTCCAGATCAGCCTACTAAACCTTCTCACTCGTGTTTGGTTATTTGTTGTCACTTTCTGATGTTATCTGATACTTTCACATGACTCTGTCCTCTCCTCTCCCACAGCCTTTTTTTGGGCTATCCTAGGGATGAGCAAGGTGGCGAACACCTGTTCGGTTCGCCTCGAACACGTTCGAGGCGAACCGAACAGGTTTTTTTTTTTGGCTTAAAATGTTCGCCGAACAGTGTTCGATGTTCGCCCGAACACGTTCGTGTTCGGGCCGCCGCTGCAATTTGCCCGTGACGAACACGAACACTGTTCGAGGTTCGCCCGAACACGCCTTCACAGGCGAACGGCGAACACCATTTTTTGCTCAAAGTGTTCGCCGAACCGATCACTGTTCGGTTCGGCAAACGAAGGTGTTCGTGAAGGGGCGAACACGAACACGTTCGTGTTCGCCACTTGCTCATCCCTAGGCTATCCTCCTCCTCCTCTTCCTCCTCCTCCTCCTCCTCCTCCTCCTCCTCCTCCTCCTCCTCCTCCTCCTCCTCCTCCTCCTCCTCCTCCTCCTCCTCCTCCTTCTCCTCCTCCTCCTCCTCCTCCTCCTCCTCCTCCTCCTCCTCCTCCTCCTCCTCCTCCTCCTCCTCCTCCTCCTCCTCCTCCTCCTCCTCCTCCTCCTCCTCCTCCTCCTTCTCCTCCTCCTCCTCCTCCTCCTCCTCCTCCTCCTCCTCCTCCTCCTCCTCCTCCTCCTCCTCCTCCTCCTCCCCTTCCTCTCCCCTTCCTCTCCCTCCCTACCTGCGCGCCTGCATTGCCCTGCTGTTGCCCCCACCCCACCAGGCCAATATACCGAAGCAGTACCTGCCTGTGTGCTTCCAAGCAGTACAAATTTTTAATTGAGGAGCCACAAATCTCGTCTCATTGCACTGCCCTGCTGTTGCCCCCACCCCACCAGGCCAATATGCCGAAGCAGTACCTGCCGGTGTGCGACCAGCCTATTGCTCTCTACAGGTGAGGGCGGATGGCTGGCGGAATGGGAGGGTTGGGGGGTGATGGAGTCAGGTCTGGGTTAGAGGAAGAATCTGGGAATGGGCATGGGCATGTGCATGGCAATGGGCATGCTCATGGTCATGGACTAGTGTTCTCACTGAGCAGAATTTCCACTCGCATCCAGCTTCTCGTTTCTTCTGCTAATTGCCTTCTCCCATCTTTCCTCACACCCCTCCCTCTGCTCGTTCACAACCCCCCCTCTTCCCACACCCCTCCCTCTCGTCTCACCCCTACACCCCTCCCTCTCTCCCTTCTCGCACCCCTCTCCCTCCACTCACACCCCTCCCTCTTCTCACAACCCCCTCCACCTCCCCCCAACCCCCTCAGCTTCTTCACGTTTGCGGCCATGCCGGAGGTGAAGGAGATAGTGGTTGTTGCCGACCCCAGCTACCACGACCTCTTCCAAGGTACCACCGCTCTTCCTTCCACTCACTTGCATTGCACGGTGCACACCCTGCTGCTAGCTACATGGCGTGCTCGCATCCACATGTGGAAGGAGATAGTGGTCGTTGCCGACCCCAGCTACCACGACCTCTTCCAAGGTAAGCCACTCGCCCTTTGCCGCTTCTTCATTCGAGCACCTGCACTGCACAGTGCACACCCTGTTGCTACATTGGCCGCTATCGTGCACAAGGAAATGTAGACGGTCGTGCTGACGTGGCGTTGGTGCTGGTGGCAGCTTCTTCATGTTTGCTGCCACTCCTGAGGTCAAGGAGATAGTAGTGGTCATCGCACATCCCAGTTACCACGACCTCTTTCTCTCAAGGTACCACCGCTGTCTCTTTCACGTGGAGAGTGAGCAGCTACATACATGGCTTGTTCGCTTCTCACACAGGGTGAGTGCAGGAGATAGTGGCTGCTGTCGCATCCCTCACCTACCGTGACCTCTTTGAAAGTAACACCACTCTCGTCCCGTCACTGGCACAGTGCATGCACCCTGTGCTGCTGCTACTTGGGCCAAGGAGCTGCTCATGCAGCATGCTGACTGACTGTTGCAGACCCTAGTTATTCCGAGTCGACTCAAAAACACTTGCACAGTGCAGTGCATGCACCCTGTGCTGCTGCTATTGAGAATTCTCAAAGGCAAAGGAGATGCGCATGCTGATTGTTTGCAGATCCTAGTCTCCTAAGACTCCCTTCCACCCCCCACCTCCCCCGCCCTTCCGTCTCTCTCTCCCCCGCTCCCGTCTCTCCCTTCCGCCCCCCTCTCTCCTCTCCCCCCACTCTCCCCGTCTCTACTCATGCATCAAATACCTTTGATTGATTCCAACAAGCAAGGCGCGCCACAAGGTGACTTTTGAGTCGACTCAGAAGTCACCTCTCCCCGTCTCTACTCATGCATCAAATACCTTTGATTCCAACAAGCAAGGCGCGCCACAACCCATAGGCAGTAATTCTTCCACTCAACTCCCCCACCTACCTGTCCGTTCCCCCTTGTTCTTCCCTTTCCCACTCATCTTGTCCCTACCCGCTCTCACTCACTCTGCCTCTCCTCGTTCTCCCTCCATCAGAGGCCTCTGATCGCATCAAAATTCCACACACCTCTCCCCCTCTATCCCCCTGCATTCCTTCCCCAACCCCCCTCCCCCCCCCCCCCCCTCCCCCCTTCATCTCCGCACTCTCCCGCCATCAGAGGCGTCCAAGCGCATCTCGATTCCTCTCCGCTTCGTGCTGCATCACACAACCTTCTGCTGGTAATGCCGAAGTTGACAATTCTCTATAAGGGGCGGACTCACAGGCACAATCTTTTCCACCACACCCCCGTTTTTCCCTCCCCTCTCCTCTCCTCTCTTACACTCTCCTCTCCTCCCCTCTCCTCTCCTCCCCTCTCCTCCCCTCCCTCTCCTCTCCTCTCCTCTCTTCTCCTCTCCTCTCCTCTCCCCCCCCTCTCCCCTCCTCTCCTCTCCTGGTCTCTCTCCCCCCATCAGAGGCCTCTGCTTGCATCTCGATTCCTCTCAATTTTGCGCTCCCAGGCAAGGAGAGGCAGGACTCGGTGTTCAACGGGCTGCAGCAGATCACCGCTCACTCCGCTCAGCGCTCTCTCTCCCCCGCTCCCTCTCACGCACACAACCTTCTGCTGGTTGCGCCGACGCTGACAACACACTTGAAAAAACGATTCACTGGCAGAACCCCTTTTATCACTCCCCTTCTCCCCCTCCCCTCTCCTCTCGTCTCCTCGTCTCTCTCCCCCCATCAGAGGCATCTGCTCGCATCACGATTCCTCTCAAGTTTGCCCTCCCCGGCAAGGAGAGGCAGGACTCGGTGTTCAACGGGCTGCAGCAGATCAGCGCTGACTCGGCCCTTGTTGCCGTGCACGACTCCGCTCGCCCCCTCGTCACTCCCAAGGACACCCTCCAGGTCAGCAGCACAGCCGTTGACTCCTGTTCACTCCTGTTGATTACGCCTGTTGACCCTGTAGACTCCTGTTGACGCTGTTCACTACAGTTGTCTCCTCTTTGACTCCTGTTGTTGACTTGACTTGCTTCGCTCCTGTTGTTGACCGTGGTTGCCTTTCCATTCTTGACGATTGTGATCTACTTATGATGACTTTGGTCGACTCCTCCTGCTCACTTTCGTGCTTGCTCCCCAATCAAAAATCCTGATTGTATTCCTGCCAGTCTGCCACTTCGTCAAGTTAAATCGCAAGTCTCTCACACATCACATCCTCTCCTCAACTTCAATCTGTTGCCTTCACTCCGCCTCCATCCCGGCCCTCTTCCTGCCCCTTTTCCACCCTTCCCTTGCCTTCCCACAACCCCCCCCGCCCCCTCTCCCCCCATGAACCCTCCACATGTCTCCCTTCCTTCCCTCCTCTCATCATCTTTCTACAGGTCTTCTCTGATGCCATGACGTATGGGGCTGCTGTGTTGGCTGTGCCATCCAAGGCCACTATCAAAGAGGTATGACAACTATTTCAAATCAGAATCTGCTTTCAACCAAAAACACACACACACACACACACACACACACACACACACACACACACACACACACACACACACACACACACACACGTTGAAAAGGTACGGCAATATTTCATAAGTCGTATTTCAGACTCTACTGGCAAGTCTGCCAGTAGTACCTCTAGTGGTGAATGATACGGAATCTTCATTCGTCAATTGCCACCCTCCCTGCTGCCGCCCTACACTGCTGCACACCCTGTCCTGCCTCTCCCTTCCCGCCACACATTCACTTCCCAACGCCACTGCTATATGCTGGCCGTCGGACAGCATGGTTTTTGTGCAGCGCACGCGGAACCGATTGCTGCTGCTACCACTGTGGAGGATGCGTCAACTTTCAGTGGAAAGGGCCAACACCCTTAGTAACTCCCTCGCCATTCCCACCCCTTTCCCCCCGTTCTGCCCGCCGTCACAGTCGGTCGGACCGCAAGGGCGTTGTGCATCGCACGCTGGACAGGCAGCTGCTGTGGGAGATGCAGCAATGCCACAGGGGCACAGCATTCACAACCCCACTCCCCTCTCTGTCCTGTCCTTCCTTCCCACTCTCACAACTCACCTCTTCCCCCCCCCCCCCCCCACCACCACAGTCGGACGGCAAGGGCTTTGTGCAGCGCACGCTGGACAGGCGGCTGCTGTGGGAGATGCAGACGCCGCAGGTGATGCGCCCGCAGCTGCTGCGCGACGGCTTTGAGCTCGTCAACAGGTGGGCCTGTGGGGCCAGGGGTGGGGGTGACAGCACTGGGTGGGTTCCTCGTCTGAAATTGCTCAACAGGCGCAGGTGGTGTTGTTACAGCTGCTGCGCAATGGCTTCGAGCTCGTCAACAGGTGTGTGGGCTTGTGGGGGCGGGGGTGGGGGTGAGAGCACTGGGTGGGTTCCCACTTTTGACATCGCTCAACAGTCACAGGTGATGCGCCCGCAGCTGCTGCGCGACGGCTTTGAGCTCGTCAACAGGTGGGTGTGGGGGGGTGTGGCGGGGGTTGGGGGGGGGGGTGGTGGCAGGGCATGGACAGCAGTGGGTGGGTTCTACTTTTGAAGCTGCTCAAAGGTTGCATGTGATGCGGCCACAGCTGCGCGAGAGGGTTTAGAGCTCGTCAACAGGTGGGTGGGCTGGTGCTTGGTGCAGCAATGGGAGGGGCTGCTTTGCTGTAGCGCGGGTAGTGAACGATCCAGGAAGGGGAAGAGGTGATGCGCCTGCAGCTGCTGGCGGGGGGTGGCTGAGGCAGCAGTATGAGTGAGTGGCCGCTGACACATGCTGCGAACACATGCTGCAAACACATGCTGCAAACACATGCTGCGAACACATGCTGCAAACACATGCTGCGAACACATGCTGCAAACACATGCTGCAAACACATGCTGCGAACACATGCTGCAAACACATGCTGCAAACACATGTTGCGAACACATGCTGCAAACACATGCTGCAAACACATGTTGCGAACACATGCTGCAAACACATGCTGCAAACACATGCTGCAAACACATGCTGCAAACACATGCTGCAAACACATGCTGCAAACACATGCTGCAAACACATGCTGCAAACACATGCTGCAAACACATGATGGAAGAGCAACAGCCCAACCTTCCCTCTGTCTCTACCTTTTTTAGCGAGCGGGTGGTTCAGTCAGCCCGTTCGTCCTTCTCTCTACCCCACAACCCCTCACGGTGCACTGAGGCACTCTACAAGGACGGTCTATGTCTGACAGATGAAGTGTCTTCTTGTGAGGATCTACCTGAGTGAGTGAGTGAGTGAGTGAGTGAGTGGTCTAATCAGCCTGTCCTTCCCTCTGTTTCCGTGACCCCTGATGGGCACACACCCCACAGGGAGGGCCTGGAGGTGACAGACAGATGACGTGTCCATCGTGGAGTATCTCAAGCAGCCCGTCCCTCCCTCTGTCTCTACCCCCCACGGCACACACCCCATAGGGAGGGCCTGGAGGTGACAGATGACGTGTCCATTGTGGAGTATCAGTGTCTGAAGCAGCCTGACTAAGCAGGAGGTCAATGCGCCTGCTGCCCGTCCCTCCCTCTCTCTCTACCCCTTACGGCACACACACACCCCACAGGGAGGGCCTGGAGGTGACAGATGACGTGTCCATTGTGGAGTATCTCAAGCAGCCCGTCAAGATCACTGAGGGTGCCTACACCAACATCAAGGTGTGACATGGGCACATTCTGGGATTTTATCCCCCTTCCCGCCTTTCCCTACTACCCCTCCTTCCTCACTCTCTTCAACTTTCTTTCCGTTTCCGGTTCGCATCGCACTCTCCCTCCTCCCCACTCCCCCTTCCCCACTCTGCCCGTTCACCGTCTCCCCTACACCTTTTCTGTTGTTGTTGTCGTCTGTAACTCCTTGTTTGATGCTCGGTTGGTCACCGGCGTTAATGCCTATCATCTTGTTTGATAGTTGTCTCTGAACCTTGTTCCTGTCCCAGGTTACAACTCCCGACGACTTGTTGCTAGCGGAACGCATTATTGGTTGCTCCATAGAGAAATCCCCTGTTGCAGCAGCTGCGTAAGCAGCAGAGCTACACTCACTATAGTTTGCTTCGGCAATGCAGATTACATGGCATGACCACATAGACATCCATTTTTTTCCGTCTTGCTATCTGTTACGAGTGCAATTGAGTGAACGAACGAGAATTGCACTATCGAAACAAGAGTACAATGAGCGAAGGCATGAGCGAAGAATATATAGCGAAACTACAGTGGTAACGGTAATGGACTGTGGTTGTCGCGCGACGAGCCTGGGACTGAGGTTGGGAAAATGTCGAAGCGTAGGCCCGGAGCGCGGGTTACCCGCCGAGCCGTGAGGTCGGGGTGCGATGTGCGAAAATGGCGGGATGATTGTCGATGCGATGATCGCGAGTGGTAACGGTGCTGACTGAGGTGCTACAGTGATGTACGCGTTGGACAGGGATGCGAAGTAAGGAAAAAGGATTTTCCTTACACTACCCCCCCTCCTAAGGGAGGTCCCTCTTACGAAAGTGCGTGGACATCTTTGAAGTTTCGGCTGCGCAGGTACTCGGTGAGGACAGGGTGGTTTTCAATTCTGTCCAGGGGAACCCAGTTGTCCTCGGTAGGTGTTCGGTCTTTCCAGCGGATCAGGAACTCGATCTTTCGAGCTCCGCGGGGGTCGCGAACTCTGTGACTCAGGATCTTATCGGGGGTGATGATTGGTTCGGATGGTGGTCGTGTCATGCTGGATGGTCGATTTCGTGGGAGTTGGCCGGTGGACGGTACGTAAGGGCGAAGCAAGCTGACGTGGAACGAGGGGCTGACGTACCAGTCAGCAGGGAGGAGGAGGTGTGCGGTGACGGGTGTAATCATGTGGCTAATTCGGAATGGCCCGCAATATCGGGGGCGGAGTTTTGGAGTGACGGGCAGGCGGAGGTTTTGAGTGTCGAGTAAAACGAGGTCGTCGGGCTGATAAGTGACAGGTCTGCGGTGGCGGTCGGCGTTGCGTTTAGCGATGATGTTTGATTTTTTTATTGCTTCTTCTACCCTGGTGCGTGCTGCTTGCAGAATCTCGGCGAATTGTTGTGCACGTGGAACGGGGTTGTCGGGATTTGGGGTCATGGGAACTGTGGGGTCTTGTCCGTAGTTCAGATAAAACGGTGACTGTTGGGTCGTGGCGGATGGCGCGTTGTTGTATGCGAATTCGATGAGTGGCAGCTGCTGTTCCCACGTGTTTGGGTCGTCGCACGTGGCCCTAATGAGCTGTTCCATGGTCTGGTTTGTCCGTTCTGTCTGTCCGTCAGTTTCGGGGTGATACGATGAACTGAACTGTAGTCGCGTGCCGAACTGCTGCCACAGGTTCCGCCAGAAGTTGCTGGTAAACTTCGTGTCCCTGTCGCTGATGATCGATGCTGGTATCCCGTGCAGTCGAACGACGGTCGAGATGAAGAGGCGGGCTGTTTCCTCGGCTGTGATTGATTTCTTGCAGGCTGCGAAGTGTGCCATTTTCGTCAGTCGATCGACGACGACCAAGATCGCGTCATTCCCACTCGCCCCGGCCGGTAACCCCGTGACGAAGTCCATCGTCACTTGCTGCCAAGCACGCTCTGGAGGTGGGATTGGCTGTAATTGTCCCGCCGGCCGCTTCCTGGTTGACTTCATGACCTGGCAGGTGGGACACGACGCTACGTGTCGTTGCACGTCGGTCAACATTTCGGGCCAGTAATAATACCGCTGCAGCTGCTGCCGTGTTTTTTCTACTCCGAAATGTCCTGAGGTAACTCCGTCGTGTGCAACCTGTAGCAGTAATTCCCGTAGTAGTGTGTACCCTGGTACCCAGATGCGGTCGGTTCCAGTTTTTACGTAATAGACTCCCTTGGCTGCTGCGAATTGCTGCGAGTTTCCTCCTGTGAAGAATGGGTCTGTTTGATATCCGTGGGTAAATAGTCCTGTTAGTAGCGGGCTGGTCTGGGCAAGTAGTATCGCATGGATCTGGGCAGTGGGACGGGTCAGTGCGTCGGCGATATTCGAGACTCCTTTTTTATAGGTGACTGTGTAATGGAAATTTGACTCGAGGAAATCTAGCCACCGAATCTGTCGTGGGTTGAGGTGGGGCTGTGCACGGAGGTACTGTAGGGATCGATGGTCTGTCCGTACTGTCACGTCTGCGCCGGTCAAGTAGCAGCGCCACACTTTGAATGCATGCACGATTGCGAGCATTTCGCGGTCGTGTATCGGGTAATTTCGCTCGGGCGGATGCAGTTTGCGTGATTCGTAGGCGATGGGTTGGAGGCCGTTGCCGAAGTCCTGTAACAGTACGGCTCCGATGGCGATGTCGCTCGCGTCTGTAACAACCTCGAAGGGGCGATGTGGGTCAGCGATGCGTAGGACGGGTGGTGAACAGAGAACAGTTTTCAGGGCAGAGAAGGCAGCATGCTCTTTCTCTCCCCACGTAAAAGCGACCCCCTTACGCAGTAAATCTGTGAGCGGGGTTGTTAAGCGCGCCATGTAGGGGACGAACCGACGGACGTAATTAACGAACCTTAAAAAAACTCTGCAGTTCCGTGATGTTCGTGTCAAACATTGTATGATGTGCTTGTTTAGGCTACAGTGGGTTAGCCTATAGTGGGTACACATTTCTAGGGTTAGGTTTGACCTATTTGTACCCAACACTCATTCTAGTCATTCATTCTCGTTTCTGATTCTGACATGGTATTACGAGCCTAGGTTCCACCTAGGACCGAAACGATAGGGCCCACCGTTTCCGCTAGCCGCGCCCTCGTGCGCCGCCTTTTTTTCCTGCGCCTCGAGCGCCTCGTTCTTAAGGCCCCCTAAGGCCCTCTCGCGTCGCCCCTTAAGGCCCCTCACGGCCCCTCGCGTCGCCCTCTTAAGGCCCCTTACGGCCCGGCGCTAGCCTCTCAAGGCCCCGTGTGGCCCCGCGCTAGCCTCTCACGGCCCCCGATCGGCCCCGCGCTAGCCTCCTAAGGCCCCCGTCGGCCCCGCGCTAGCCCCGCGCTAGCCTCCTAAGGCCCCCGCTCGGCCCCGCGCTAGCCTCCTAAGGCCCCCGTCGGCCCCGCGCTAGCCCCTCGCTAGCCTCCTAAGGCCCCCGATCGGCCCCGCGCTAGCCTCCTAAGGCCCCCGTCGGCCCCGCGCTAGCCCCCTAAGGCCCCCGTCGGCCCCGCGCTAGCCTCTCACGGCCTCGCCCTCGCCCTGGACGGCCCCGCGCTCTCACTTAGCAGCCCCACCCGGCCACGCGCTCGCCCCTCTAGGACCGAGCCGAACCGCACGACCCGACCGAGCCGCGCGACCCGGCCGAGCCGCGCCGCCCTAGCCGAGCCGCGCCGCCCTAGCCGAGCCGCGCCGCCCTAGCCGAGCCGCGCCGCTCTACTGCTACTACCACTGCTGCTACTGCTACTCCTGCTACTACTACTGCTGCCACTGCTACTGCTTCAGCTATGGCTAGCCCTACAGTTCTCTCGTTCGATACTGAGGGCCGCCCGATTAAGTTTGATACCTGGCTCGATGATCTGCACCTGTTCCTCCAGCTCACTGCCAGAGAGGATATCTCGCTGTACGATCACGCACTAGGCACAGTCCCTGCTCCTGCTACTACTGCTACCGCTACTGCTCGCTCGCAGTGGCAGACTCGCGATGCCCACGCCCGCTTTGCCATTCGCAACTCCCTGCCAGTCGATGAGCGTGAGCACTTCGGCCAGCATCAGACTGCGCAGGCCCTGTACACTGCTGTAGTTGCGCGCTACTCCTCCTCGGCCTCAGCTGCACTAGGCCGACTCTCCCTTCCCTACCTGTTCCCCGACCTGTCCGCTTTCCAGACAGTCGCTGACCTCATCACTCACCTCCGTACTAGTGATGCCCGCTTCCGTGCAGCCATGCCCGCTGAGTTTCTTGCCTCCAACCCTCCCCCGCTCTGGCTCACTCTCTACCACCTAGTCACCCGCCTCCCTGACACTCTGCGTACAGTCAGGGACCACTTCCTAGCTCGCTGCCCCACTGAGCTCACCATTGCCGCCCTAGAGAAGGAACTACTTGCAGCTGAGAAGAGTATTGTAGCTGTAGGTGCCTCTCGTGGCGACCCCCGCACCCCTTTCTTCGAGGGGTGTTCCCCCTCCCCCCTCCTCCCCTCTGTCGCCTCTGCTGCTGCTATCGACCTTCTTGGTGCTGAGCAGGTCGGCTCTGCGTCCGCTCCCAGCGGGCGCCGCAGCGGCAAGGGCAGGGGAGGCAAGGGCGGTGGGGGTGACGGCGGGGGAGGCGGTGGTGGGGGTGGTGGCAGCGGCGGGGGCGGTGGCGGGGCTGGAGGGGCTAGTGGCAGCGGTGGGGGTGGTGGAGGCAGCGGCGGCGGCGGTGGCCGGGGTGGGGGCGGTGGTGGTGGCGGCAGTGGACGTGGCGGCGGCAGGGGCGGTGGTGGTCGTGGTGGAGGCGGCGGTGGTGGTCGTGGAGGCTCTAGCACTGGCCAGAGTGCGCAGCACCCTCAGTCCTCCCAGGAGCTTCGTGAGTGGTACTTACAGCACGGGGGTGGGGGGGGTAGCCTTAGCTGCACGTACGTCATCCGCACTGGTCGCCGCAAGGGACAGACGTGCGGGAGGGCGCACACTGCGCAGCGCTGCTTCTCTCGCCTAGATGATGCTTGGCGTGCTCAGTTTCCTGACGCTCCTGAGCTCCCTCAGTGGGCTGATCTCCTCAAGAAGGATATCGATATCTATGCTCTTGATTTTGATGTTATTCTCAAAGCAATGTATGCATTGACTATTAGTGGAGAGGAGGACCAGTACCTGAGTGTTCCGCCTGACCCAGGCATCCGCACGAGTGAGGCTGCCGCCCTAGGTGCTTGCGTGTCTGCTACCCCAGGTACTGGTGAGGCTACTGCTCTAGGTGCTTGTGTGTCCGCCACCCCAGGTACTACTGAGTCCACTGAGGCACTGCACACCTTCACTCTAGACTCAGGCGCTTCGCGCTGTTTCTTTCGTGACCGCACTGCTCTTGAGCCCCTTGCTCGACCAGTCGGTGTCTCGCTCGCTGACCCCTCTGGGGGTCCGGTTATTGCGACCTCCTCCACCCTCCTTCCTTGTCCTGCTGTCCCGTCGGGCACACTGTCAGGACTTCATCTCCCCTCGTTCTCTACGAACTTGGTGGCGGGTTGTGCGCTTCAGGATGGGGGTGTTCACCAGTTCACCCCTGCCTACGAGCGCGTGACACACTGCACGTGTGCTCGGACGGGCCGTCACCTGGCTACCTTCACTCGGCAGCCGGGGTCGGACCTGTACACACTGACCACTGAGTCCCCTCAGGTAGCGGCGTCTGCGTCTGCGTCTGCGTCAGGTCAGCTGTCTGCCCCCTGCTCGTGTCGCTCTCTAGCGCACAAGACTGTCCTCTGGCACCACCGACTTGGTCACCCGTCAGTGCAACGCCTTCGGGGCATGCACGCCCGGTACCTTGTCTCTGGTCTTCCTCGGGTACTCCCTCCCCTCCCACCCTCCCTTGCTCCTCCTTGTCTTCCCTGTGTCGAGGGGCGGCAGCGCGCTGCCCCTCACTCCTCCTCGTTCCCCCCGACGACTGCTCCTTTGCAGACGCTCCACATGGACGTGTGGGGCCCAGCCCGCGTCCGTGGTCAGGGCTAGGAGAGGTACTTCTTGATCGTCGTTGACGACTACTCGCGCTACACCACGGTCTTCCCCTTGCGCAGCAAGGGTGAAGTCCCTGATGTCCTGATCCCTTGGATCAGCAGAGCACGTCTTCAGCTGCGAGAGCGTTTTCGCTCGGAGTTTCCTGTCCTGCGCTTGCACTCTGACAGAGGTGGCGAGTTCTCCTCCGACCTCTTGGCAGCCTACTGTGCTGAGCACGGCATTCGCCAGTCGTTCACGCTTCCGGCCTCTCCACAGCAGAATGGGGTTGCTGAGCGCCGCATTGGCTTGGTCATGGAGGTCGCTCGTACCTCCTTAGTCCACGCGGCTGCCCCCCACTTTCTGTGGCCGTTTGCGGTCCGGTACGCTGCGCATCAGCTCAACCTCTGGCCCCGTGTCTCCGCTCCGGAGACCTCGCCCACACTGCTGTGGACGGGGGAGGTTGGCGATGCGTCACGCTTCCGTGTCTGGGGATCCCGAGCTTTTGTTCGCGACACGTCTGCGGACAAGCTCTCCTCCCGCACTGCTCCCTGTGTCTTTCTTGGCTTTGCCCCGGATGCGTCTGGCTGGAAGTTTTACCACCCCGCCTCGCACCGCGTCTTCCCCTCTCAGGACGTCACTTTTGACGAGTCCGTGCCCTTCTACCGCCTCTTCCCCTACCGCACTGCCCCGCTCCCTCCCCCGCCTCTCTTCCTCGCGCCAGGTGCTGCAGTGGTAGACCCCCTCCCCCCTCAGGGTGCCGCTCCCTCAGGTGTCTCTCAGGTAGACCCGGTTGAGCCTGCCGAGGTAGCTGTCGACTCGCGTCCTGCTAGAGGTGCTGAGCCTGAGCGTGCGGAGCCTGAGCGTGCGGAGCCTGAGCGGGCGGAGCCTGGGGGTGCTGAGCCTGGGGGTGTTGAGACTGGGGGTGCTGAGCCTGGGGGTGCTGAGTCTGGAGGTACTGAGACTGGGGGTGCTGAGCCTGGGGGTGCTGGGTCTGAGGGTACTGAGCCTGGCGTTGCTGAGTCTAGGGGTACTGAGCCTGGTTGTGTTGCAGTTGACTGTGAGGCGCCTGGAGGACCTCCCTCTTCGCAGCAGCTCCGTGAGTGGTACTCACGGTACTGCAGCCTCCGGCGGGGTGCGTCTCGGGCTCGTGGTGCTACTGGAGTTGGTACTCGTGTTTCCCCACCACGGCGGGAGCCGCCCTCTTCCCCACAGCTTCGAGAGTGGTACGCTCGGCACATCAGTCTCCGGAGTGGAGCTGCTGGTGCTGGGGTCCCCGGAGTTGACGCTGCTGCGGGTGCTGCGGACCCTGGTGCTGGAGGTGTTGCTGCTGCTGGCGGTGCTGCTGGAGGTGCTGCTCGTACTGAGGACCCTGGTGCTGGAGGTGCTGCTGCTGCTGGTGGTGCTGCTGCTGGAGGTGCTGCTGCTGCTGCTGGAGTGGAGGACCCGGAGGGTGGAGCTTCTGCTGGTGCTGAGGACCCTGCCGCTGGAGCTTCTGCTGGTTCGAGAGTTGCTGCACGGCCACGGCCGTACTTCGTTCCGCTCCTTCAGCAGGTTCTTAGTCAGTGTCCTCCTCTCGCCTTAGAGTGTCCTCCGTCTGTCCAGTCACAGCCACAGTTACCGACTGCCTCCCCACTCCCTGTGCCTACTCCGTACACTGGTCCGACTGGAGGTCTAGCTGAGAGACGTGAGCATGCTTCACGTCCTGTGTCCCCTGCGTCTCGTCGAGCGTCGCCTGTTCGTGTTGCTACCACTGCTAGTCGTGTCCAGCGTCAGCGTCCTCCTGCTGTCCCAGGCACTCACCAGATGGCGCTTCGTCAGTCCACTGCTCCGCAGCGTGTCGCTCTCCCGTCGCCTCCTGCGTCCTCTCTTCCTGCGCTTGCTGACCCGGAGTCAGACACCCTTCGCGCTGCCAGTCCTACTGTCACACGTCTCCTCGCTACGGTTGTCACTGACCCTTCCTTTGAGTCCGCTGCTGCGTCTGCCTTAGTCACTGAGCTTGTCGACTTTGCAGCTGCGTGTCGTCTAGACTACGCTGCGAGTCTTGTTGCTGAGTCTGAGTCTGTCTGTCCTCCGTCCGTCGGGGGTGATTGTGCTCTTGGCACGGACGTTCTTGAGACAGGCAGGAGGAGGTTGGTTGCCTTGCCGCTGCTTTGCCCCATCTCGTGTCCATGCTCGTTGCCCCTGAGGGAGACCCGGATGCACCAGACATCCCGACCCCACGCTCTTACGCAGAGGCGATGGCCGGTCCCTACTCCTCTCAGTGGCAATCAGCCATGGACACAGAGATGGCTTCCTGGAAGTCCACTGGCACCTACGTCGACGAGGTTCCCCCACCTGGGGCGAACATCGTCAGTGGCATGTGGATTTTCAGGGTGAAGCGGCCGCCGCGCTCTCCGCCTGTCTTCAAGGCGCGTTACGTTGCACGAGGCTTCAGTCAGCGAGAGGGAGTTGACTTCTTCCAGACCTTCTCCCCGACCCCGAAGATGACCACTCTTCGGGTTCTGCTACACGTCGCCGCTCAGCGTGACTACGAGCTCCACTCTCTAGACTTCAGCACAGCTTTCTTGCAGGGCAGCCTGCACGAGGAGATCTGGCTGCGCCGCCCACCTGGCTTCACTGGGTCGTTCCCTCCTGGTACCCAGTGGAGCCTCCGGCGGCCAGTCTACGGTCTCCGCCAGGCGCCACGTGAGTGGCACGACACACTGAGGACTACACTTGCGGCTCTTGGGTTCGCTCCTTCTACTGCTGACCCGTCGCTGTTTCTACGCACCGACCCCTCGCTGCCGCCGTTCTACATCCTTGTGTACGTCGACGACTTGGTCTTTGCCACTTCTGACACAGTTGGTCTCGCTCACGTGAAGTCCGAGCTGCAGAAGAGACACACGTGCACAGACCTGGGTGAACTGACAAGCTATCTTGGCTTGCGGATCACCCGGGACAGAGCACGGCGCACCATCACCTTGACTCAGTCACACATGGTGCAGCAGGTCCTTCAGCGCTTCGGGTTCACGTACTCCTCGCCTCAGTCCACTCCTCTGCCTACGGGACACTCGCTCTCAGCTCTGCCTTCGGATGAGTCCGTAGAGCCGAGTGGTCCGTATCCAGAGCTTGTGGGCTGCCTCATGTACCTGATGACCTGCACTCGACCTGACCTTGCATACCCTCTCAGCATCTTAGCACGCTATGTCGCTCCCGGCCGTCACCGGAAGGAGCACATGGATGCAGCTAAGAGGGTGTTGCGCTACTTGTGCAGTACGTCGGGCATGGGGCTAGTGCTTGGAGGGCGAGACCGGCCTGTTCTCACTGGGCACTCAGACGCTTCCTGGGCAGACGACCAGGCTACTCAGCGGTCGTCCCAGGGTTACACCTTCAGTCTTGGCTCTGGCTCTGTCTCTTGGCGTTCTACTCGCTCTTCTTCTGTTCTCAGCTCCAGCTGTGAGGCTGAGATCTACGCCACGGCCATGGCTGCCCAGGAGCTTCGCTGGCTCACCTACCTGCTGACTGACCTTGGAGAGCAGCCTCGTTCTCCTCCAGTGCTGTACGTCGACAACAAGGCCACCATTGCCTTGTGTGGGGAGCACAGACTGGAGCACAGGACGAAGCACATTGCTCTGCGCTACTTTCTTGCTCGAGAGCTGCAGCAGCGAGGTCAACTTTGTCTGCGTTACGTGGCCACTCGGGCCAACACTGCTGACGTGTTCACCAAGGCGCTTCAGCCTTGTGACCATCAGCGCTTCTGTACTGTTCTAGGCCTCGTGCCTACTGTCCCTCATTTGCTCACTTCTTGACTTTGCTTGTACAGTAATCTCTATATATATATATACCTGCATGCTTACTCTTGCTAGGTTGTGATTACTGTATCTCTTGTTCTTTTATAAATCTGCATGTGAACTGGTCTTGTGACCGCTTGCTTGTGCTCGGAACTTGTTTTGCTTTGACTGGTCTTGTGACCCCTTGTTCTCCCCCACTTTGCCTATGGGGGTGTGTCAAACATTGTATGATGTGCTTGTTTAGGCTACAGTGGGTTAGCCTATAGTGGGTACACATTTCTAGGGTTAGGTTTGACCTATTTGTACCCAACACTCATTCTAGTCATTCATTCTCGTTTCTGATTCTGACAGTTCGTCGGGGGGCGCCACGCTTTGACAGTATCCAGCTTCCTAGGGTCGATTTCAACTCCAGCCTCCGAAATAACGTGTCCTAAAAATTCTAGCCTGTCTCGAAAAGACTCGCACTTGGAGCCCTTGGTGAGTAATCGATGTTCCGCTAAAAGTTTAAAAACTGCTTCGAGATCGACTAAGTGCTGCTGCTGATCGCGACTGTAAACAAGGATGTCGTCGAGGTAAACTATCATGCATTTATCTAAAAGTGGCCTAAACACCTCGTTCATGGTCATCTGAAATGTTGCGGGCCCGTTGGTCAGTCCGAAAGGCATCACCGTGTATTCGAATGATCCGTACCTAGTTCTAAATGCTGTCTTGGCGCAGTCCGATGGTTCGACCCGAATCTGATGGTAACCCCCCCGTAAGTCTATCTTCGAAAATACCCGTGCTGTTCGCAGTTGGTCGATCAGTTCGTCGGCGCGGGGGATTGGGTACCGCGATTTGACTGTTACTCTGTTGAGCGCTCGGTAATCAATGCACATGCGAAATCCTCCGTCTTTTTTGGGTGTGAACAGTATCGGTGCGGCGAACGGTGACGAGCTCGGTCGAATAAACTGCTTCTCTAACAGGTAATCTAACTACTTCCTTAGTTCCTCGAGCTCGGGCTGTGTCAGTCTGAACTGGCGCTGTACAGTTGGCTGTGCCCCCGGTTCTAACTCGATCCTATGGTCATGTGCCCGCTGAGGTGGCAGTCCTTGCGGTAAGTCGTCGGGGAAAATCCCCGAGTACCGTTTCAACAGTTCCTGAAGTTCGGGCGGTACTGCTGCCAACAGTTTCTGAAAATCGCTCGGCTGCTCCTCTTCTCCTACTAATGCTATATCTACTGCGTACACGTCAGCTCCCGCGGCGACAACCCGTTTCATCGTGATGGCGTTGACGTGGACCGTTGAAGACTCGGGCGACTGCCAGCGAGGTAATTCGACCCAGTTACCATTACTTCGCACGGTGCAGCTACCCGTCGTCCAGTCGATTCGCGGGTTATACCGTCGCAGCCAATCACGTCCCAATAAAATGTCGTGCCCATCCAATGTCGTTGCGAGCATTTCCTGTGTAAATCCGAAGTTCCTCCCGCAGCGGACTTTTACTCGCTCCACCTTTTCCCGTATGGCCAGTGGCGTGCCGTCGACTAAGCGTACGTCTATCTCAGGTAAGCAACGGTTGAGTGTTAACTGCAATTTCCGTGCGGTCGCGGTGTTAACTAAACTGTGGCTTGCTCCTCCGTCGATAAAAATCTTGACTGCTGCTCCCTGTATTTTCCCGTAGATCAGTACTGGGCAATCCGTCGCTGTACCCTCCTTATTCATCCGAGCCCGATCGATGGCGTGAATCGGTACTGTGACTCGGTGAGGGTCGGTGTGGTTGGGCGAGCAGGCAGTCTCGTCAGTAGTTGGCCCAACTTCTACTGACTGTTGGCGTTTCCCTGCCTCTGAGACTCCCTCCCCTGCTCTGCTCCGCGGCGCCTCAGCTCCTCTGGGCATTCGCTCTTGCGGTGGCCCGGCCTATTGCAAGCAAAGCAGCGCCCCTTAAACGGTGCGGCAGCTGCATTCGTTGCAACGGCGTGTACAGTGGCGTACTCGGTCGGTCCCCGAGGGCGATGTCCGTAGTAGGACCCCGGTCTCGGTCGGCGTAGGATGTCGATTTTCTCGGCGAGCGCGAGAATCTCGTTGAAGTTAGAGAGTCCGCGCAGCATTATCTCGTGCGAGATATCCGGCTTCAGCCCTCCGACGTATCGGTCCACCCGCTCCGCTTCGTGCATGTAGCCGACCTGCTCGCAAAGTGCGAGAAAACCGCTTGTGTAGTCTTGAACCGACCCGAGCTGGCGCCAAGTGCGCAATCTCTGACGCGCCGAAATCGAAGCCGCGATCGGCTCAAAGCGCGCCCGAAGCCCTCCGCACCACGCATCCCACGTGCTGTATTGGGCGGTCTCGCAGAATGAACTCCAGGTGACAGCTGGGCCCGTGGGCCCTTCCTCGTGCGACGGTGGCTCGTAGGCGCGTGGCGAAGTCACGATGACTCGCCACCAGTCCATGGCGGGGCCCCTTAGCAGTGAAACTGCATACCGGATCTTCGCGGCGTCCGACTCGACGTAGTTTGCGTCGAAGAAGACGTTCATCGTGAAGACCCACGATTGAACCGTCGGACCTCCGCGTTGGCTTGGGTCGAAATAGGGCGGGCATTGCGGCTTGAGCGGCATTGGTGCCATGATGGCCTGGTCACCACATGTCGCCGCAAACTCCACGTGCCGACGGGCTTCCCGGGGCTCCCGCGGGCTTGGTGCGATCCTGCCTCCTCCCATGCCAGGCATCGGTTGGGCGGCGCCGTCACTGGCTGCGCCTGAGCGTTGTCCCATGCTGTCGTGTTGTGTTGGTGTGCCGGACGAGATGATGATCGGCTCGTCCGATTGTGCAGATGCATTTGTTGGTGCGTGTGATGTCGCCGGAATGTTCACCGTGGACTGTTGACGGGCGGAGTCACGTTCCGCTGTGAGTGTCGCGATTTCGAGCGCCGATTCTTCCAGCTGACGCACGAGACGATCAAGCTGCTCCTACGTCAATGTGGCGAGCGTGAAATCGGCCATGGCGGGGGTGTCAGGCAAGCTCAGCGAGAGCCTCTGTCGTGGCCGTGCGTGCTTACGAGAGAGCACTACGAGTGGCGGTGCTGTGTCGCTGAGAGACGTCTACCCCCCCCCCCCAAAAATTGAGATAGTGGGGAAGCGAAGGTGTGGATGCGATCCGAGATGAGATCGTAGGCTCTGAATACCAAGTGTTACGAGTGCAATTGAGTGAACGAACGAGAATTGCACTATCGAAACAAGAGTACAATGAGCGAAGGCATGAGCGAAGAATATATAGCGAAACTACAGTGGTAACGGTAATGGACTGTGGTTGTCGCGCGACGAGCCTGGGACTGAGGTTGGGAAAATGTCGAAGCGTAGGCCCGGAGCGCGGGTTACCCGCCGAGCCGTGAGGTCGAGGTGCGATGTGCGAAAATGGCGGGATGATTGTCGATGCGATGATCGCGAGTGGTAACGGTGCTGACTGAGGTGCTACAGTGATGTACGCGTTGGACAGGGATGCGAAGTAAGGAAAAGGGATTTTCCTTACACTATCGAATGAATTCAACGTGCCATAGGATGTGCTACATACGATAATTAGGGCTTGAGTAACTGTGATTGTGTAACTAGGATACTGCAGGCCAACACGGGTTGTTATGAATGAACTTGCAGAGTGCGCAGAATATCGAATAACGAGAATGAACTGATTACCGAATTACTGAATGACGATACAATGAGAAAGGCACGACTTAATAGGGGAAGTCCTAGCTAAGCGGAGAGGTTGGGCGAGGATGGCTCGGTGATGGTTCCGTTTGGAGCGGAGGCGACTCGGGAGTGGTTCGGTGCGACGAAATAGGAAGGACAGGTTCGTCGCGTGACCCTCGGGATGGCCTCGATGACGAGTGCCTCATTAAGGATTTGTAAATCCTTACACTCTCCCACCTTCTAAATAAGGCAGTCTTGTACTGAAAACAGACCCCATACTAGCAAGGATGTCGTCGATCTCCTCTTCAGCTGAATACGACGGCTGAAATGTCTTTGACAAAATTTTGAAAAGGTTGGAATGTAGGCCGTTGATGAAGTCCAACTTCAATCTGACGGTCGACGATGAACCGACCCAAATTGAAGTAGAATTTGGAATGTGGGTCGTTGATCAAGTAAGTGCGAATCTGACGGTCGATGCAGATGCGATTTTGGAGGGAACAGACTGACGCGAAATTCAATCGCGATCAATCTGGAGCCGTCGATCTTGTCGGTGTAATCGCGATCGTCCGTCGTGCTGACGCAACCTGACAAAGGTCAAGAAGAAAGCCGAGAAAACGCCAAGGAAAGAAACAGTGCCGAGCACTTTAGCATTGCAGATCTTCGTGCCGCGCTTCGTGCAGGTGGTGGTGGAGGTGCCCAAGGGCAGCTTCGTCAAGCGCCACCCGGACGGCGCAATTGGCTACGTTGGCTGCGTGCCAGCCCCTTCAACTATGGCTCCGTGCCCTCCATCCTCGCACTCGATGGTACGGTACGGTGTGGTGCGGTGCGGTACAATGCGCTACGTTGTGGTACATGGGGTAAGCGTCTGACCTGCCCCTGCAGCTTCGTCAAGCGCCATCCGGACGGCGCCATTAAAACCGGTAAGTTCCCACGTAAACACTCCGAAACTGTCGCTCGAAACAGACCCCGTAAATCCGCAGTTGCAATTGCAGTTCGCCTCCGAAAATCTCGGACGTGCTATAGCCGCCCACTCGGTCACCATCAGTTTCCGTCGGTTACCCGACCCCAGCATGTGGGTTCAATCGAGAACCGGGGACTGCCCTGGGCTATTTCGAGACCGAATTTCACGGAACCTAGAGGCATCAACGCCGTTGACTCCGTCGTCAAAACTGCTCCCGTCGATGTCGCTTAACAAACATTCCTGTTTCTCCCACCAGCGCTTTGCAGATGTTTCACCACATCGCTCGTCGTCGGTCGATAGATCCCGAAGCTACGACTGCTCCCACGCTCCCCTTTTTCTGAAGAATTTCCCGAGGTGTGCGTTTAAACACCGGGGGTCCGAGGTATCCTTGCCGTTGTGTTTCTTGTCAGGCAACTTCGAAAAGTGCCCTTCAGGCGAAGTCCCCCAACGACTCTACCGCACTCCCGGAAGCGAAGAAATACCCGCAGCTTCATATTTTTTTGGTCGTTTCACCCCCCGACAACTCCGCTTCCCGCCGTTCACCCAGCGTCCGCATTTTTCGGATGAGGTATAGTCGGTGTTGCCCGCACGAACCCAGCCACGGTGTACACCCTCATTCTCGTTAGACTGGCATATATTATACTTACCGGGACGCTTAGTGTAGCCGCAGCGGACCAAAGAAGGTCCTATCACATGCGTTATACTGTTAGTTTGACCAAGGGCGTTTAGTCAAGGTTCTATACGTTCTAAAATGGTAATGTTGTTTTCTAAACGGTTAAGACAGTTATTCAGCGTTAACAGAATTTTACGGCGCAAGTCTGGTTTCGTCGCCTCGTGCGACTTGGCCCGCAACCGAGTTATCTCATAAGCCCGCTACGTCCAAACACTGTAGCCACTGCTTCCGCCGGTGAGAAGATTGAGAATGAGGTTGTAGAAGAAAAGTATATCAGAGTCGGGTTACCTTAGTTAAAAGGAAATCATTCCCAACCGCTTTGCAGCCCACCGTGCCGTCGCGCCACTAAAACTGCACAGCTCCCGGTTCCTGTTCCGCCGCTGTGCCGTCACCCCGTGTAGACGCCCGGGTCAGGAGAAACCAGCGAACTGCACCATTGTTGTCGTGCGGCGCCCCGATTTTTTCGCGTGCTGTTTCACCCAGTCCGCTTTTGTCGGAGTAGAAGAGTGCCGCAACTCCACCTTTTTTTTGTTTTTTTCTGTACAGCTGTTGAACGAGCACCAACCCATGTGCCTTTAACCAGCGCAGGGTAGGCCCGTGTTCACCCCTGTATTCGGCCAAGTAGTTGACTGCATGAGTCAGAACTAAAACTTGGTGGGGATGGTGAGGTTCGGGCGACGGAAGGTCACAGATCGTTCACACTGGCTTTTAACCTGCCCTTCACGCCGTTCTTCAACCCCCGCTTAGCCGTCGGGCAGTTTCTTCTCGTGTGTCCCGGCGGCCTGTACCACTCTCCTCCTTAACTGTCGGCGTGGTACCTTGAACACCGTTTAATCGTGGGCTGTTGAGGCTGTCCCCGAAAATGACTTCCTTACAGGGAATCCACTCTCGAAATTGTCGGCCAACAGTCAACAGTACCAGGCACGTAGCGCCATCCGAGTATTCTTCGGGGTGTATGGCCCCGAATTGCCCTCGCCGCCTGCGTCCCACTCCTCCTGAGTGCGATTTAGCCACTCCGTTTTCTGTTGCAACCCGTAAGTGTCGGCGGGTCTGAAGTTCCCGTCTGTCCACGTGCACTTCTGCCGAAATACTCGATGACGCGCCCGCCATGTAGTAAAAGCCGCTGCACTTCAGGTCGAGCGGGACGACAGTTGACCCCGCACAATTCGGGCAATTCGCGTGTCGTCTCTCCTCGTCCACCGATATTTTCGAACGCAAAACTCCATTTGCGCCTGGCGAGTTCCCCAGCCGACGTTTCTTCAACAGAAGCACCGAAAATGTCGCCCTTGCTGACGCAGGCCCTTTGTCGCCAGCTGCCGAATATCTTTCCGAAATCTTCGCGAAACTGTTGACTCAGGTCCGCCGGCGTCAACAGCCACACACAGTGACGACGTCGAGGCTGTTCATGCAGATGCCGACGCAGGTCCGCTGACGCCAGCTGCCACACGAATAAACCTCCGAAATCGTCGGTAAATCGCAGCGGAAATTTACTCACATTAACGTCGCGACAGCTACAGCTGCCCGTTGCCCGTGGGGAGGGAGGCCACGGTCGATCGCGACCGTTCGAGACAAGGATCTGGCGGTGCCGAAGGAGTACCCGTAAAACCATGGCCGCGAGGAGCAACTAACTCGTTCTCCTGGCCGGCCTACGCAACTCGTGGACCCCAAGACATCCTTCCTCGTCCCCCCCCCCCCCCCCCCCCCCCGAGGAATACTACACTCTAAAAAACGGGGTAGGCTATGAAAGTAGCTCTGATACCAGGTGTTATGAATGAACTTGCAGGGTGCGCAGAATATCGAATAACGAGAATGAACTGATTACCGAATTACTGAATGACGATACAATGAGAAAGGCACGACTAACTAGGGGAAGTCCTAGCTAGGCGGAGAGGTTGGGCGAGGATGGCTCGGTGATGGTTGCGATTGGAGCGGAGGCGACTCGGGAGTGGTTCGGTGCGACGAAATAGGAAGGACAGGTTCGTCGCGTGACCCTCGGGATGTCCTCGATAACGAGTGCCTCAGTAAGGATTTGTAAATCCTTACACGGGTCAACTCAAATTGCTGCACGCCTTTGTGGACTTCCGTGGGTTTCTTGGAGCCCCCCCAGGGCAAATCTGGTAACAGCTCAGGTATGGGTTGACAAGTTGGGCCGAGTCATTTTGTATATATCGGGAGGTTTGACGGGCATCCACGGGCGATTGACCTTCATTGATGCTACACAACCTGGTACGCGGCAACAAAACACGGCCAATAATTGTGGGCACGCTGGACTCCTCTTCCTTCACCTGACGTCGTTCATTTCGTTCGTAGATGGTTTTAATGGAAGCTGGGGGGAACGCACAAACTTTCGGACGGATGGCGGCGACGACGGTGTGCAGCGCAGCACAAGCACGCAAAACTCTTGGTGTGGAAGCGTGCCGTGCGGCACAAGCTGCACAACACCCTTTGATTTGTCTCCCTCCTGCCCGAGTCCAACTTTCTACCCGAGCTCATGAAATTTATTCTGCCCAACCGACCTTGGCGTCCAAAACAAGCTACCCAGAAAACTCCTGCGTCGCGACTCGGAAAGACGTCGACCACAATTTCGACGATATCGAGTTCGTACCGCGATTTCCACCCCCTCCCCTCCCCATACATGTACTGGACTCCCCCACTCCCTCCCTCACATCCCACAGCCATTTCTCATCAGACCAGCTTCGCGTTCTTCACAAACAACGAACACGATCAAACGAGTGGACATTTCTTTGACGATTGGCACACGGTCCTCCCTCCCTCCCCTCGCACCTCATTCATTTCCATGTCGATTAAATTGCTACGAAACGAGAGTCGAGTGATCCGCAACTGCTACCTTTGACTGAACCGAGCCCATTGTGCATAGTCTTTCGTCACGCGACTGCGACGTCTCCCCCACACTCTCGTACAAATTCCAAGAATTAGTCGCAGCGAAGTCCTGAAGTACCATCCTGCTGCACTCAATCGTCGCGCTTCCCTTATTCACTACTACCGACGCGCTGCAGAGTGATGTATCGCCGTTCAAGCAAAAACTCCGTGCAAGACTCTGCTGACCCCTGAAGATTTTCTTTGCACAAGCAATTCCCAACTCTTCCTGACTAGTACATAGAGTTACAACTGCCCTGCTCCCCTGCTTCCTTGTCCAATCAATCTATAGCCGCTGAGGAAACATCCCCTAAACGCCTGTCGCGCAGCAGCCAGAAAGCCGCGCATTCGGCGCCGACAGAGTACCAGCTAGTTCAAATAACCGCAACCCCTTCCACGGAACGGTTGCTCCCACCTAGTCAAATCCAACTAGCTAACGAGCTCACCGACTGACCACCTAAACCCTCTGGCAGAGGGCCGAGCAAAAAGCCACCATGAACAATCTGTGGACCCAGACATGGGACGTGTCTCGAAGCTTCGCGCCTCCATCCAATCCGGGGGCTTCTGGAAGAGCAGGAGCATCAAGTATCGCGCCGGCAGGCCCGGATTTCACGGCGTTCAACGCGGAGGTGGCGGCGATTGAGGAGGAGATCAATAAGGCGAACAATGACGTCAGAGAGGTGCGTAACGCGCACAACCTGACGTTACAGGAGGCGCGCGCGGAGAAGCTCGAGGAGCTTCGGAAAGACGCGGCGCGGTCGTCCGCGCAGGCCAAGAATCGCACGAGGAAGATAAAAAAGATGCTGGAGGAGTTGAAGCGGAACAACGAAGCGAATCGCATGCGGCCCGGAAGCGGCCCGGGAACCGCGGAGGATCGCCACCGGACGACTATTACCGTTGGATTAGCGGAGCGCCTGCGCGGGCTTCACCAGCTAGTGCTGGTGGTCGAAGGGGAGATTAAGAACGAAAGCCGGAAGAAATTACAGCGGCATTTGTTCATGGTGACGGGGAAACCGGCGACTGACGAGATGCTGGATGAGATTCTTGAGCACGGGCAGAGCGAGGATGTGCTGAAAAGGGCTGTGCAGATGCAAGGCCGCGAGGCGAACATTAAAGAAGACCAGCTGCGAGACGCCGTCGTGGACATTGACGAAAAGATGGACGTCGTGTTACAGGTTACCAAGGAAATGGTGGAGCTGCAGGAAATGTTTATGGATATGGCGGTTATGGTGGAGGCGCAGGGAGAGTATCTGAATCAAATCGAGGCTCACGTGGGGGATGCGGTGTCTCATGTCATGGACGGGAACAAAGATCTCGAGAAAGGCGTGAAGATTCAGCGCAACACGCGTCGCACGTACTGGTTGATCGCCTCCATTGTGTTAATCATCGCCGCCATCATCCTCGCGTCCGTCGCGTCGCTCATCGTGTCGGCGACCCCGGAGAGCTCGCGTGGTGTCGCCGTCGGCGTGGTGATTGTTGTGGAGATTGCGCTTATAGCGGGGGCTGTGCTTATATGCGTCATGACAAAGCCCTTCACTACGCTCTTTTCTTTCAAGTAGAAGACTGATGCATAACCGCTAACCAGCGTAAGTATTTCACTAATGCATCAGATAAAGCTCACCCATGTCCCGATGCTCCATTGGTGTGCTTAGGAGTCCAGTTGGCTGGAAACGTCACCGTTCCCATACGATGTGTTGCTGGTGAATAATTATGTGCGTCCTTAGGGCGTGTCCAACGAGTTCGTTTACAGTTCATGTTCATGTTTGTTACCCTATTTCACGCTTGTAACTCTCTACTGTATATGTTATGAATGAACTTGCAGAGTGCGCAGTATATCGAATATCGAGAATGAGAATTACAGAATGTCTGAATGAACAATGAAGTAACGAGGTCTAAATAGGGGACAAGCTAGCTAGGCGGGGAGGTTGGGCGAGGATGGCTCGGTGATGGTTGCGATTGGAGCGGAGGCCGACTCGGGAGTGGTTCGGTGCGACGAAATAAAAAGGTCAGGTTCGTCGCGTGACCCTCGGGATGGCCTCGCTAACGAGTGTCTCAGTAAGGATTTGTAAATCCTTACACTCTCCCACCTTCTAAATAAGGCAGCTCTGTACTGAAAACAGGCCCCACACTAGCAAGGATGTCGTAGATCTCCCCTTCAGCTGAATCCGACGGCTGAATTCTTTTTGAAAAGGTTGGAATGTAGGCCGTTGATGAAGTACGATTTCGATCTGACGGTCGAAGATGAACTGGCCCAATATGAAGTAGAGGTTGGAATGTGGGCCGATGATCGAGTAAGTGCGAATCTGACGGTCGAGGCAGATGCGATTTTGGAGGGAACAGACTGACGCGAAATTCAATCGCGATGTTGCAGAAACCGTCGATCGTGTCGGTGTGATCGCGATCGTGCTGACGCAACCTGACAAAGTCAAGAAGAAACTCGAGAAAACACCAAGGAAAGAGCAGTGCAGCGCACTTCTCCCCCCCTCCAAGAAAAGACACCAGAAAATGTTTCACTGCTGCGCCGAGATGAAAACCAACAAAAAGCCAGGCGTTAAGTCCCACGAATAAGAGCGTCGGATGTAAAAGTCCAGGCGATATGTGGTCGGTGTGGAGATGTCGATGACGAACCCAGGTTTACGTGCCCCAAAAGGTCTTCAAGGGCGAACCCGCGTGAGTAGACCAGAAACCGCGGCAGAAATTATGCGTTGCTGTTTTTGTCTTCACACGCCATAATTGTCAGAACATTATAGCTTATGTTGTTGTGTAGGCTATAGTGGGGTATCCCATAGGGGGTACAACCCAATTAGGGTTTCATATTTGTACTCACTTCATTCCTAGTTCATTCATTCTCGTTCACTTCTTCTCATGGTATCGAGCAGGTTCCCCTCTGGGAACTGTGCTTAGAGCCCACCACTACTTCAAACTTTTTTTTTCTGCCCGGAGCGCACTCCGGGCTCTCTCTTACTCTGTCGACCGGCCTTTTGCCGCCCGCGCGCTGCCCGTTCAGGCCTCTCGCTACCGAGCTGCGCTTCCTGCTGCCTTCTGCGCCGAAAACCCCCCTCCCATGTACATCACCCTCTACTTTCTAGTCACCCGTCTCCCTGAGTCCCTTCGTGCTGTTAGGGACCAGTTTCTCTCTGTCTGTCCCACCACCCTCACTGTCGACCTCCTCGAGAAGTCCCTGCTAGCGGCCGAGAAGAGCATAGTCGCTGTAGGGGCCTCTCGTGGTGACCCCCGCACCCCCATCTTTGAGGGGTGTTCTCCTTCCCCCCTGTTACCCTCTGTCGCCTCTACTGCTGCGGCCGACCTCGTTGGTCTAGAGTCGGTCGGTGCGGCGTCTGCCCCCAGCGGTAGGCGCCGCTCTCGCAAGGGCAAGGGGGGCAAGGGAGCGGGTGGAGCTAGCGGGGGCGGTGGCGGAGGAGGTGGGGGCGGCGGGGGGAGTGGGGGTGGCGGTGGAGGTGGTGGCGGGGGTGGAGGTACTAGTGGCGGCAGTGGAGGCGGAGGTGGCGGCGGAGGTGGCGGTGGAGGTGGCGGTGGGAGCGCCGGGGGCGAGGGTGGCGGTGGCGGCGGCGGCGGTGGCGGCGGAGGCGGGGGTGGCGGTGGTGGAGGTGGTCGGAGTGGCTCGTCCCAGCGGAGCAGCACTGGGGGTGGTCAGCGCCAGCAGCACCAGCAGCAGCAGCAGCAGCAGCAGCAGCGCTCTCGCGACGTCCCCGCCCCTCAGCAGCTCCGTGAGTGGTACTCGCAGCGTCAGCGTGGTGGGGCGTTTGGTCCCTGCACCTACGTCCTTCGCACCGGCGACCGCGCGGGTGAGCAGTGTGGGTGCGCCCACGCCGCCCGCCGCTGCTTTAGCCGCCTGACCGACGCTTGGCGCCAGCACTTTCCGGAGGCCTCTGAGATCCCCCGCTGGGGAGAGCTGTCTAGGGCTGGTGTAGCTATTTTTGATCTTGACTTTGATGCTATCCTTGCTGCCATGTATGCTGTGACTGTTAGTGATGAGGGTGACTGTTACCGGTGTTTCCCGCCCGACCAGGGCATTGGTACTACTGCTCTAGGTGCCAGTGCGTCTGTACTCTCAGGTACTGGTGAGTCTGCACTCTCAGGTACTGTGTCGGCTTCGGCCTCTCACACCTTCACCCTGGACTCTGGGGCGTCTCGCTCCTTCTTTCGGGACCGCACCACTCTCACGCCGCTTAGTCGGCCGGTTGCGGTGTCCCTGGCTGACCCCTCTGGGGGTCCTGTCCTGTCTCGTTTCTCCACAGTCCTCCCGTGTCCGGCGGCTCCCTCTGGCAACCTGTCTGGTCTCTACCTCCCCTCGTTCTCTACGAACCTGGTGAGTGGTGCTGACCTACAGGATGCGGGTGTCCACCAGTTCACTCCTGGTCGTCAGCGGGTGACACACTGCACAGAGGCTAGCACAGGTCGCCACCTGGCTACGTTTACACGTCAGCCAGGGTCGAGCCTGTACACTCTGACCACTGCTTCTCCTCCAGGTGCTGAGTCTGGTAGGGTCCCTTCGTCTGGTCAGGTGTTTGCTGCAGCGTCCAGGTCTGGTCCTGAGTCTGCCCCCTGTTCGTGACGCCGTCTGTCTCACGAGACCCTCCTCTTGCACCACCGCCTTGGCCACCCCTCTCTGCTTCGGCTCAGAGGCATGGCCTCCCGTCTTCTTGTGTCTGGTCTCCCCCAGTCCCTCCCTCCCCTTCCTCAGGGCCCTGGCCCTGCCTGTGTCCCCTGTATCGAGGGGCGCCAGCGTGCCGCCCCCCACTCCTCCCAGTTTCCTCCGACAGAGGCTCCGTTGCAGACGCTTCACATGGACGTGTGGGGCCCTGCCCGCGTCCGTGGACTCGGTCACGAGCGCTACTTCCTGTTGGTGGTTGACGACTACTCGCGTTACACCACAGTCTTCCCCTTGCGCAGCAAGGGTGATGTCACTGAGGTGCTGATCGACTGGATCCGCGCAGCTCGTCTCCAGCTCAGGCAGAGCTTTGGCTCGGACTTTCCTGTGTTGCGTCTGCACTCGGACAGAGGCGGAGAGTTCTCCTCTGGCCTTCTGCGTGCCTACTGTCGTGCGCGAGGCATCCGCCAGACCTTCACGCTTCCGGACTCACCGCAGCAAAATGGGATTGCAGAGCGCCGCATTGGCATGGTCATGGACGTCGCTCGTACGTCTATGATGCATGCGGCTGCCCCCCATTTTCTGTGGCCGTTTGCGGTCAGGTACGCGGCGCATCATATCAACCTCCACCCCAGGGTCTCCAGGCCGGAGACCTCCCCAGCCCTGCTGTGGACGGGGAAGGTTGGCGATGCGTCGGCGTTCCGGGTCTGGGGATCTCGGGCGTTTGTCCGCGACTTGTCTGCGGACAAGCTGTCCCCTCGCGCTGCTCCCTGCGTCTTCCTAAGGTTCCCCCCCGACGCCCCTGGGTGGCAGTTCTACCACCCCACCTCTCGACGTGTTCTGTCCTCCCAGGACGTCACGTTCGACGAGTTGGTACACTACTACCGCCTCTTCCCCTACCGCACTCCGTCCCTTCCCCCGCCCCCGCTCTTCTTGGTACCAGGTCCCCCCCCGGTAGACCCCCTCCCCCCTCAGGGTCCTGCCCCTTCAGGTGTGTCCCAGGTAGACGCGGTCGAGCCTGTCGAGGTCACTGGTGACTTTGGTGCTGCTGCGGGAGGTGAGCCTGGGGGTGCTGGGACTGGAGGTGCTACGCCTGGGGGTGCTGAGCCTGGGGGTGCGGAGTCTGGGGGTGCTGAGCCTGGGGGTGCTGAGTCTGGGGGTGCTGAGCCTGGGGGTGCTGGGCCTGGGGGTGCTGAGCCTGGGGGTGCTGAGACTGGGGGTGCTCCACCTGGAGGTGCTTTGCCTGAGGGTGCTGAGCCTGGAGGTTCTTCGCCTAGAGGTTCTCCGCCTGGAGGTGCTTCGTCTCGCCGAGAGCCACTCTCCCCACAGGAGCTGCGTGAGTGGTTTGCCCGGCGCTGGAGGCGTGCTGCTGGTGCTGGAGGTTCTTCGGCTGCAGAGGGTGCTGCTGCCGTGCGTCCCGGAGGTACTCGTACTGGGGGTACTGGAGCTGCTGGGCCTTAGGGTTCTTCTGGAGCTGGTACTGCTGAGGGTGTTGGCGCTGAGACTACCGCTGGCGGTCCGGCTGGCAGTGCTCCTCGTACTGCTGGGGGTTCTGGGGCTTCTAGAGGTGTTGCTGGGGGTTCTGGAGCTACTGGAGGTGCTGCTGGAGGTACTGCTGGAGCGGGTACTCCTGCTGGGGGTACTGGTGCTGTCCCTGCTGTTTCTGGAGTCGCCACGCGGCCCCGACCGTACTTCGTTCCGCTCCTGCAGCAGGTTCTTGGTCTTACACCTTCTCCTGGTCCTCCTTCTCCTCCCTTAGAGGGTCCACTGCCTGTCCAGTCACAGCTACAGCCTGCCTCCCCTTTGCCTGCTCCTTCTCCCTACGCTGGTCCGACCGGAGGTCTTACTGAGCGTCGTGAGCCTGCGTCTCGTCCTGCGTCGCCTGTTTGTACTGCGCGCACTAGTGGTCACGGTTCGCGTCAGCGTCCTCCTCCTGTCCCTTGCACGCACCGGATGTCTCTGCGTCCGTCCACTGCTCCTCTGCGTGCCCCTTTGCCTTCTCCTCCTGCTTCCTCTCTTCCTGCTCTTGCCGACCCGGAGTCGGACTCTCTTCGTGCTGCCAGTCCTACTGTCACGCGTCTCCTTGCTACTGCTGTCACTGACCCTTCTTTCGAGTCTTCTGCTGCGTCTGCCCTTGTCACTGAGCTCGTCGACTTTGCGCCGCGCTGTCGTCTAGACTACGCTGCTATTCTTGTCGCTGAGTCTGAGTCTGTCTGTCCTCCGTCCGTCGGGGGTGAGTGTGCCCTTGGCACGGACGTACTTGAGGACAGGCAGGAGGAGTTCCAGTGTCTGGCCGCCGCTTCACCTCATCTCGCGTCTGTACTGCTAGCCCCTGAGGGAGACCCGGATGCACTAGACATCCCAACTCCGCGCTCTTACACGGAGGCGATAGAGGGTCCCTACTCCTCTCAGTGGCAGGCAGCTATGGATGCAGAGATGGCTTCCTGGAAGTCCACAGGCACCTACGTTGACGCTGTTCCCCCCTCCTGGGGCGAACATAGTCAGTGGCATGTGGATCTTCAGGGTGAAGCGGCCGCCGGGTTCTCCGCCTGTCTTCAAGGCGCGTTACGTGGCTTGTGGCTTCAGTTAGCGGCAGGGAGTTGACTACTTTTAGACCTTCTCCCCCACCCCGAAGATGACCACTCTTCGGGTACTGCTGCACGTTGCTGCTCACCGTGACTACGAGCTGCACTCTCTCGACTTCAGCACTGCTTTCTTGCAGGGCAGCCTGCACGAGGAGATCTGGCTGCACCGCCCACCTGGCTTCACTGGGTCGTTCCCTCCTGGTACCTAGTGGAGTCTCCGGCGTCCAGTCTACGGTCTCCGCCAGGCGCCACGTGAGTGGCACGACACACTGAGGACTACACTGGCGGCACTTGGGTTTGCTCCTTCAACTGCCGACCCGTCGCTGTTTCTGCGCACCGACACCTCTCTGCCGCCGTTCTACATCCTCGTGTACGTTGACGACTTGGTCTTTGCCACAGCTGACACTGCTGGACTCGCCTACGTGAAGTCCGAGCTGCAGAAGAGACACACGTGCACTGACATGGGTGAACTGCGCAGCTACCTTGGCTTGCAGATCACCCGGGACAGAGCACGCCGCACCATTACCCTGACTCAGTCACACATGGTGCAGCAGGTCCTTCAGCGCTTCGGCTTCACGTACTCCTCGCCTCAGGCCACTCCTCTGCCTACTCGCCACTCGCTCTCAACTCTGCCTTCGGATGAGTCCGTAGAGTCGAGTGGCCCGTATGCAGAGCTTGTTGGCTGCCTCATGTACCTGATGACCTGCACACGACCTGACCTTGCATACCCTCTTAGCATTCTCGCACGCTATGTTGCTCCTGGGAGACACCGACCAGAGCACATGGCTGCAACGAAGAGGGTGTTGCGCTACTTGTGCAGTACGTCAAGCATGGGGCTAGTGCTTGGAGGGCGCAGTCCAGTGGTCCTCACTGGACACGCGGACGCTTCTTGGGCTGACGACCTGGCTACGCAGCGGTCGTCACAGGGTTACACCTTCAGCCTTGGTTCCGGCTCTGTTTCGTGGCGGGCTACCCACTCGTCTTCTGTTCTCGGCTCCAGTTGTGAGGCTGAGATCTACGCCGGGGCTATGGCTGCCCAGGAGCTTCGCTGGCTCACCTACCTGTTGACCGACCTTGGAGAGCCGCCTCGTTCTCCTCCAGTCCTGTACGTAGACAACAAGGCCATGCTGGCCTTGTGTCGAGAGCAGCGACTGGAGCACAGGACAAAGCACATTGCTCTCCGCTACTTTCTTGCTCGTGAGCTACAGCAGCGTGGACAGTTGCGACTTGCGTACGTGGCCTCTGAGGCCAACACTGCTGATGTCTTCACCAAGGCACTTGCGCCTTGTGATCATCAGCGTTGCTGCACGCAGCTGGGTCTTGTGCCTGTATTGCCTCACTTGCTCACTTCTTGACCTTGCTTGTACCTTCACCTATATATACTCTTGCTCTTGCTTGCTTGCCTCTTGTATATCTCTATATGTGATCTTGCATGTGAACTGGCCTTCTGGCCTTTGAACTTGTGCTCGGAATGTGTGGTGACTTTGTGATCCACCCCGAGCTTTGCTTTGCTTTGCTTGACTGGTCTTGTGACCCCTTGTTCTCCCCCACTTTGCCTATGGGGGTGTGTCAGAACATTATAGCTTATGCTGTTGTGTCGGCTATAGTGGGGTATCCCATAGGGGGTACAACCCAATTAGGGTTTCATATTTGTACTCACTTCATTCCTAGTTCATTCATTCTCGTTCACTTCTTCTCAAGAATCCTGCAGTATCTTCAGCAGTTGCAGCTGGCAACACCTGACGTGGTCAGAAATAAATGCAGTTGTCGTGGGCTGGTCGGGTGGATGGGTTTGTCGCTAGTAGAGTTGGAATGGTAGTATCCTGAAATCCTCTGGCCGTAAAATCGGGAATGTTACGAGTGTCGTCGAAGTCGGCGATCGAAGGCGATTGGCAGCGAACGTGATATCGAGAGATGGCAAAGGTCGTCAAAGTAGTAACCGTAACGAAAATCACTCTGGTCGAAGTTGCCGAATGCTGTATCCGTGTCGAATGACGTCACCACCTCCGGCGGGTTTGTCCAGACTCGCCGAACCCTTTGTCGTAATGCGCCGAGGGCTCCTGGGCAGAGATGAAAAATTACAGCTGTCTCTCCCCCCTTCCACTGTTGCTGCTGCCACCTCCAGTTCGTCGTAAGTCGTTCGTACCCCTGAAAACATCCGTGTAGTTCCCGCGCTGTTGCCCTGCGTAAATGTCGCGCGCGTTTAACCGAACGCCGAATGTTCCTCCGAAATTGTCGGCGCTCCTTGCCGTAAAACCTGTAAGTCTCCATGTAATCACTCCGAAATTGTCGCTCGAATCTAACCCCGTAAATCCGCAGTTGCAGTTGCAGTTCGCCTCCGAAAACCTCGGACGTGCTATAGCCGCCCACTCGGTCACCATCAGTTTCCGTCGATTACCCGACCCCAGCATGTGGGTACAATCGAGAACCGGGGACTGCCATGGGTTATTCTGAGACCGAATTTCACGGAACCTAGAGGCATCAACGCCGTTGACTCCGTAGTCGAAACTGCTCCCGCCGATGCTGTTTAACAAAACCCCACGTTTCTCCCGCCGGCGCTTTGCAGATGTTTCACCGCATCGCTCGTCGCCGGTCCATAAGTTCCGGAAGCTATGACTGCTCCCACGCTCCCTTTTTTCTGAAGAATTTCCCGAGGTGTGCGTTTAAACACCGGGGGTCCTAGGCATCCTTGCCGCTGTGTTTCTTGCCCGGCAACTTCGAAAAGTGCCTTTCAGGCGAAGTCCCCCAACGACTCAACCGCACTTGGCACAGTGCCGTCGGCGAAGCCCTTCAGCCCGGCGACCTCCAGCTGAGGTTCGATCGACTCCCTCCAGGTGATGAGGTCCCGTCGACCTTGCAGCGGAGCGACGGTGATCCGATCCGGCGAAAACTTGAAGTAGCCATACGCCGGTGCAATCCCGCCCGCAGTCACATGCGTCGTCGCCGAGAGCCCGCCACCACTTCGTAGAGGAGAGCGACGTCGAACATCGACGTCGGCGTGCGAGCTGCCTGCAGCCGCCGTCGACCGCTGCACTCGCGCCTGGATTCCGTCGACACCACCGTCGACCTTGATCACTCCTCTATGCCTCGTGCCTTCACTGCCGCTGACTCGTGCACCACCGTCGACCTCGTCGTCGACGCCACCTTCGTTGCGCACCGGTCGAGGAGAAGCAGGACGGGAAGGGTGTTCCGTCGCCCACTGCGACCGGATGCCCAACTCGGCGATCACTAAGGGGATCGTCCCGTACTCGCCATTCGCGTGGCGTCTCCTCGCGTCAGCCAAACGTGCCTCCAAAGTGTCCGCTACACCCGTATCAACTACGGGGTCGACCATGGCGACTATCGCTGCTGCCGGCCTACGAACGACTTAGTAGGTGCAAAAGTCGGCTCCTATCTGAAGGTCGCGTGTTCGATCCACGCTCACCGCACCATGTGGAGATTAACTCTACAACGGTAGTGAGCTAGACTACAGGGGTTGGCACGAACTACTAGAGGTGATCTTAGCTTTGCTTAGTTCCTTAGTGTTTGCACATTCACGAAAGAATTTGGCAAGAGTTTTCACTAGCAAAGTTGGAATTCCAGAATTGAATAAAAGAAGCAATGACAACAATGACTACATCAGGCACCTAGCAACCCTGCAGCTAGCTTGGTCGACTGCCAGCGCAGCTCGGTCGACCGCCTGCCAGCATTGCGTAGAGGAGCCGCGCCAGCACTGCAGAAGGGCGACCTGCCAACAAAGCAGGTCGACGGCGTGCCCCGTAGAACATAGCAGTGCGCGCGCTCGCAGGTGTGCGCAGACGATTGGTCCGACTTGCCTCGTTGGGCATCCGTCGGCTGTTGTCTGCGCCTGACGAGCCACATCGACTTCGGGATACCAGTCCGAAGTCGCCTGCGCCATCGCGATCTCGACGGCATTCGCGTGCCTCCGCATAACTCGTCGAGCAGGTTACCCGGTCGACCTGGTCGACCCCTGGTGCTCTGGTCGACTCCCAGGCGCCTCCCGTCGACCACTGGGTCTCTCTGGTCGACCACCGGATGCTCCTGGTCGACCACACCTCCCGTCGAGCTACCCCTTGGTCGACGGACCCCTTCCGTCGACCAGAACTGCTCCGTCGACCTCCCGGTCGAACTGCAGTTCGACGGGATGCTCCGTAGACCTCCCCGTCGAATTGTAGGTCGACGGACTGCTTCGTCGACCTCCCGGACGGCTCACCCGTCGCCCAGGCCATTCAGTTGCAGCTGTCGAGCATCCTGGTCGACAGCAACACCACAGCGGTCCGCTGCCGCTCGACGTAACCTGTCGAGCAGCTATCCCACTGTGAACAGTCGGCTGCTACTCCCGTGCATCCGACCAAGTCGTCGGCGTTGCCCAAGCGAGGGCGGGGCCAACACTCCATTCCCGTTAACACCCGCATCATGTCTTGAGATGCAAGCATCAGCACGGTCCATCTCGGGTGCATGATGAGGTGAAATTTGCAGTGGCGAGGATCTCTAAGGCGTCAGGGGGGGTGGTGACGATGGAGGATAGCGTGGTGCTGCCGGAGAAGCGGGTTGGCGTGGCGGTGCGACGACCAATGGCCGGGGAGGCTCACGCTCTAGAGATCAGCGTCGCGGACCCGCTATCTCTGTCTCCATCTCTGCTAGGACAGTGCAGTCGTTCTATTGGTGTGGCGGCAAGGGAGTGGGAGCGTCGCAAAACGAGTGATTACGCGCCTCTGCTTGCACGCAACCGGGGCTTGCAGTTCACCCCTTTGATAGTAGAGACGTGGGGGTGTGTCGGCGGGCGTTTCCGGCGGTGGCTTCGACGACAGGGGGATGCACACGTGAGGCTAGCCGTGTCACGGGGGGCTTGTTGGGAGGATGACTTTTCGTTTTCGGCTTATCTTTTGGGGTCTCTGAAGGCGCTCATTGGGGTAGCGTTACAACGGGCGCAAGCTCGTGTCATTCTGCTTCGAGCTGCGTCTTCTATGGGGGGGATGAATGTGGACTTGGTGGATCGGGAGAAGGACGACATCGAGAAGGAGGGTGGGGCTCTTTGGGTGGAGGCCCCGTATATGGTGGATGCGTAAATGTGAAATGGGGTGTGGGATGGGGTGTATTGATAGGGTGTCCTGACTGGGTGTTCGGTTTGGGTATTTTGATGGGGTTTTTTAAGGGTGTAGCGTTTGATGTTTTTGTAGCTCTTGTCATGTCACCGTCGCGTCATGCCGTAAGTATCTGAGTGTGGTCAAAATAAAAAACGCTAGCTTTTGCGGTCAACTAAACCAGTGGTGTGCGAACCTTTCCGAGGTGATCCTAGGCAAGATCAATTTTTGATCGCAACAAATGTTCCTGCCAAAATCCTCGCTCCTGCAGCTGCCCGATGCTTCCGTTCCGACGGTCTAGATGCTGCCTAACTGTACGCGACTCTTTGTGTTACTTGGACATTTCACCTTCGTACTCTCTTCTGCATGCCCATTTATTGCTGCTGGCATGAATGCACAATCGATTTTTTTCTCTCGCATTTTCCTATTCGTAACAAGAGGTTCCATGTTGATGCATGGGCGAGTGCCTTCGGGTCCAAGGCTATTTCATAGTTGGCTGGTCCGCCCTGAACCTGCGGACTGGCAGGATTCTGGCAGGAAAGGGAAATTCCTCACACATACAGTAGTCCCAAAGCGAGTCTAAGTCTGGATACAGTATCACGGTTCTGTGTCAGGATTTGGTGAGCATTCAATGCTGCATTTATGACTGCGAATTAGCTTCACCACCTCGCCCCTTCATCTTGGGGCTCGCGCGCTCTCATTTGTCACGGCTGAATTGCCGTAGACCAACAGAAATGCCACGCATACACCGCTCCTCAGATTGCATTGGCGTGGAAGTTTTTCGTTGCTGCAAAATAGTGTACACCCTTTCGCACGACCTTCTTACTGTACCGACGGAAGTACAGGTTACACCCAAGCCTTACGGGTGAAGCCACTCGAGGTAACACATGTTCACCGACGCTAAAACCCCTGATCCCTTTACAGACCAAGACATCGCTATCTACAACGTAACACAACTTTCTTCCCCACCTTGGGTAGAAATGTACATTTGATAGTATCTTCTTTGGTGCGTTGCGGTCACAAAAAGCGTCCGGGTAACTACACCCACCTATTCGTTTGATGCACCCGCGTTTGTGCCACCAGCTCGGTACGTTCACATAGAAGGTTGGGAGCGATGCGTTTATGTCACATAGAATCGATTCACACGCGTGATCAGTTCAGCATTAAACTACTAAACGTTGAAGAAAATTGGTGGCAGAGCACTACAGTTACACGCATTTGCGCTAAAGACGATGCCAAATTTATTAGTTATGACCAGTTCAGGCCGGCCTACAGTTGCAAAAACGTATTTATAGCCACATTTTGGGAGCAAGGGACGGCAATACGCAGGGAAATGTGACTCGCAGACGTTAAAAGCACCGAGCAAAAATGACAAGCATCTCCGACCGAAACGCGTTTGGTGAGATAAACGAATGATTGGGTTTACACTTGGCAACTGGAGATATACTTCTCTGTTCACGGTCAATCTCGAAAAGATTTGCTGCAATAACGTCAGACAGCTAGCAAATACTACTGTATCCTCCCTCCCCCTTTGCTGGTTTGCTCTTTTGTGGCTGTTCATTGCACCGCACACCTTTTCCTGCGACATGCTCCCAGCAGGGTCCAGAGGCTTTTTGTGGTGACCTCAGAGTAGCACAAATGGAGGCAGGTCATTTGGTTTGCATGTCCGTTCTTCTTGCCCGCTTTTCTGAGGCATCACAACGTGGACGCGACGAGACCCATCGCTGCCCGAAGCCGGATGAGGTGAGTGGCTCCACTTACATCCGCGCTGGTATTGTATTCAACACTGTTCTTTACATGTGCATCCCACTACAGTGCACTACAGTGGGTTTGGTCTTCGAACTCGATGGCACAAGATTCCCATCTCTTTTTGGTCCAACGAGGTGGCGGGAAGGACAGGCTGAGTGGTTTGGGGTGGAGGGAGTTAAAGTTAAAGGTATATTTCTTGTCGTAACCAATTGGGGTGGAGGGAGTGTACAGAGAGTCAAGAAGAGCGTCAATCTATTTTCCCGGAGTTCGAAACTTCTCCACCGTGTCAGGGGTTTCACCGCGATAACCATTATTTTTTTATATACCACTTGCCTGTCTTGTACAGTCCATGCTCTTCGGTCTGGAACACGAAATCCGGGAGGCAATGCAAGTGTCCATCAATGGCTACAAGTTCCGCTCAATTTCCCACCAGATTAGATTTAGATTCTATGAAGGTAAGGACCTCAAAACAAGTCAGGTTTCCCTCCATCCATGTGCTCCACTACTGTACACTTGCCATCACTTCTGCCTTGGGCTCCCAGAGTATGACACGCACCGACCTGCGCTTGTACCAATCACTGTTCAACAACCCCCTCTCCCCCAGAGAGATACAGACCAGACCAGCAACATCCACCACACCACAGAGCAAGGACAGCCGTCTTTTCGGGCAACGTAAAGCCTGCATTCGCCCTATTGGGCCCAGGCAAAGCACCACAACGCAACATACTCGCACAATGCGAGATGCTTGGATGGTTCGGCGTGCAGTGTGTGTGAGTGAGAGGAGAGAATTTCTCCAGACCCGGAAACGGTGATTTGCCGTTGCACACGTAGCCTTGAATTGCTACCGTAGTCGGACAAATCGATGATAATTGCTCGAGTGGTCTTGCCAGAGGTTTCCTCTGGCATTTTTTTTATCCGGCACATTACCCAAAACCGGTTTTTAGCCCTGAAATTCTTATGTCGAACTTGTCTCTTCCTGCAAAAGTGTGACGCACCCGGAAAGACGTGCACGAGGGCGGCGCCGTCACTGTTAGGATACGCGACAAAATCGGCACGGTAATCTAGGCAAACAGTTGCGCTCAATTTCGGTCCATATCGTAACCAATCCGCGCATAGTTATATGATTCCCGGATCATATACTCAGTTGCACAGATGTCAGTACGCGCGACCAATTACAGAGTGCACTTGATTGGTCGACTTTATGCGTGGGGCCTTTTCTGACCTTGAGCGTCCAATCAGACGCGGTCATGTAAAATTGTGTTCATATAAAATCGCATATTTACCTGTATGAGCGCGCATATGTGATGCTCGAATGTGTGTGTGATCTGTTTTATTAATATAAAACTATGTTAATAAATTTGAGAGACGTTATCACTACCAGCGTTTTGTCATTATACCTATATCAAGTTGTGCATATCTATATCGCACAGCGTGATATAGGTATAATGGCAAAATGTCGGCAGTAATAATGTCTCTCAAATTTATTAATATAGTTTTAGATTAATAAAATAGATCATACACACATTCGAGCATCACATATGCGCGCTCATATAGGTAAATATGCGGTTTTATATGAGCGCGATCTTACATGACCGCGTTTGATTGGACGTGCAAGGTCAGAAAAGGCCTCGCGCATAAAGTCGACCAATCAGGCGCACTCTGTAATTGGTCGCGCGTACTGACATCCGTCCAACTGAATATATGATCGTAGAATCATATAACCATACGCGGATTGGTTACGATATGGATCGAAATTGAGCGCAACTGTTTGCCTAGATGAGTGTGCTGATTTTTGTCGCGTATCCGAATAGTGACGTTGTCGCCCTCGTGCACGTCTTTCCGGGTACGCCACCCTTTTGTGGGAAGAGACACGTTCAAAGTAAGAATCTCAGGGCTAAAAACCGGCTTTGGGTAATGTACCGGATTAAAAAATGCCAGAGGAAACCTCTGGCAAAGACCACTCGAGCAATTATCATCGAATTTTCCGACCACGGGAGCGATTCGAGGCCACGTGTGCAACGTTAAATCACCGTTTCGGGGTCTGGAGAAATTCTCTCGAATGAGAGAGACCGGAAGAGCCGCACAAAGCGCCTCATTGAGCCTGCCTTGGCGCCGGCGTCCAACTCAGCACAAGGACACGACACCCTTTCGTTCACACAGAGGAATCACACGGTCTCAACTTGCGGGCCGGATTCAACCAATCTGGCCAAAGTTGCGTTGGGTTGGTTGGTTGGGTTGGGATGAATCAACTGTACTATTCAGTAATGCTCACTGTAGTCCAGTGCCTCACCAAGTGTACACATATATTAGTTTCCGCGTTGTTCCCAATGCGACTTCGTATTGTACTTGCATGCGATCGAATCATCTGAAACAGATGATATAGCTGACTTACCCGCACGAACACGTTCACGAACAGAGGGCAGCCAGACGACTCTTGACAAGAAACACTACTGTACTAGTAGCAGCAGCTGTGAGCGATACCATTGCTAGGAGCTTTTATCACTACTAATACCTCGAGTGGGAGCTAAGTTCATCTGCTGCAGCTCGACACGTTGAATCAAGTATAGCTCCGCCTCCTATTCCGCCTCCCCGTTACTTCGTTGTCGTGACATCACCGAAGAGTTCACTACGTCATGGCCACATTTCATGAATCTTCGTCAAATTCTGTCACTACGCGCCGTAGCGCGGTGGACGCAGCAGAGCGACCCGCCGCGATCCTCAACGCGCGGCTTTGTCAGCAAGTTTTCCGCGCGAAGGGCCTGACGCAGGAGGATTACGTAAAGCTGGCCGCAGCGAGGCGGCTACGTGGGAATCATGCCGCTGTCACCAGCGACGGAGGCGCTACAGCCGCCATTGCGACCGTGACGGACTCTGATTACGAGTCGGGAACGGTAGCCGCAAACTCCGATGGCTCCGCTGCCGCCGCCGCTTCACGTTTGCTTCTACAACCGCGCCGCCATTCCCTCGAGGCGTGCTTCCGCACCATTAAGTTCCAGCCGCGGATGTCGCTGCTCTCCGCGACGACGACCGCCGAGGCTTCCGCCGCCGCCGAGGCTTCCGCCGCCGCCGCTGCTGCCGCTGCTGACGAAGACAGGATCGAGGAGACAGACGCGGAATCCCCCAGGAGCAGCAACGGTGACTGTATTGTTACAAGCACTGCTGCTAGTACTAATAGCCTCAGCTGCTTGCTCGACAAGCTACCCGACGATGTTTTAATCAATATCCTCGCCGCGCTTGGCTCCGCGCGACACGTGGCAGCGGCCGGCGCGGTCTGCCGTCGATGGCACCGCCTCGTGCCGCTCGTCCCCTCCCTCACCTTCGCCCACCTCTCGCTCCCTCCTGCGAAAATCGAAGAGGTGGTATCGCGTATGGTGATGCGCTCGCACGGCCTGTCGTCTCTCCACGTGGAGACCGTGCATTGCGGCGGGAGTCACGACAGCGTCAGCGGCGCCAGCAGCGCGCATCCACGCGAGTTCATCGTCGAGGCGTGGGCCCGCCACGCTGGCAGCTCCCTCCGCCAAGTGACCTTCACGCAGCAGAAGGCTGTCACCGCCGCCGGATCTTCCACCGCGTCTTCCGCTGGCGGCTCCGCCGTCCCCAGCTGCACTGTTTACGCGGGCGGTCCGGACTTGAGCTGCCATCTGCAGCATCTCGCGTCGCATTGCCCAAACCTCTCTTCTATGCGCCTCGGTTCTTTCTCCCTCCCGCCCCATTTCCTCCGCGCGAACTCCGCGTTCCCCCACCTGCGAGCGCTTTCGATCGAATGGACCAACCTGGCGGGCTCCACGCTCCAATCGCTACTCGACGCGTGTCCCAATCTCCGCCACCTCTCCATCTTCATGGCGGCAGGTCTCACCGCGCAAGCCGCCTCATATCCCGCTGGCCACTACGCTGCGCTTCAAGCCGCCGCCGGCGCGCGGGCCGCAGCGGCCGCGGCGGCGGGACACCCCGCGGGGTTGTGCTTGCGCCTGCCCGCGCGATTGGAGTCCATCGAACTCGCGTACCTGCGTGTCTCCGCCGTCACGCTTATCTGTATCGAGGCTGACTGTACCGCGGACAAGGGCGTGCGCCGCGCTGGCGGCGGTGGCGTCGGGGGCGGCCTCCGCGAGGTGTCGATTCGAGACATGTTCCTCACCGCGCTCTCCCTCCCCAACGCGAGCGCGCTCGCGTCGCTCTCCGTCGCCACGGCCTCCGCGCTGCGCCTCTCCGCGCCCGCTTCCGCCGCCCTCTCGTCGCTCGAGGTCCGCGCGGGAAGCGTCCACTGGCCGTCGCTCGAGTCGCTCGTCGCGGGCGCAGGCGCGTCACTCAAGCACCTCGCGCTGGATCTCTTCACCGTCGAGTGCGGCGGCTCCGGCGCTCCGCGCAGCGGCGCGGCGACCAATATCCCGCGGGACGCGACGCGTGGCGGTCTTGACGCGACGCGGGGAGTCACAGCCGCCACTACCGGCGCGGGAAGCGGGGGTCTCGATCTGCTGAACCTGAATTGGCTTACTAGCCATTGCCCTAATCTCTCCTCGCTCTCCCTGGGTCCGCTTCCTTGGGAATGCCTGATTCGCGGTGGCTGTCTCTCTGCTCCTGAATGTTCGCCCAGCTCAGGTCCAGACGCGGGAGGTTCGGTGGAGGCTCGGGTGACGCTGGGTCGGGTCATGAACCCGGTTGATGTGGACGCTTGGCCGAGCCAGCTGGAGAATCTTGCAGTGAAGCTTCGGGGAAGGAGCGGGGCTACACTACTTTGGATCGGCGCGTTTATGCGGCAGTGTGCGGGTAGTTTGAAGAGTGTGAAGGTGGTTTGTTTAGAGGATGAGGATGAGGATGACGTGGAGGAGGAAGAGGAAGAGGACGAGGAATGGGAGGATGATGAGGAGGAAGTCAATGAGGTTTGGAGTGATTATGGAAGCGAGAGAGAGGAGGATGACGACCAGTTTCCAGAGGGAATTGAGTCTGAGCACGAGGGATCCGAGGAAGAGTGGGACGGGGGGGAAAGCGAGGGGCATTCGGAGGTGTATGAGGAGTGGGGAGAGCTGCACATGAGCAGCCGGAATGTCGCGTATCGAAGTGACGAAGAATGGGACTCTGAATGCGAGGAGGAAGAGGGAGACGAGCACTCGAACAACCACAGCGATCAGCACGAGGCTCGCTGTCAGATGCAGAGGCACCAATGCCGGCAGCAGCAATGCAGCCACCTGCCAGAGCTGCAAAGAGCACTGTGCGCCGTGCGCGGCCGTGGCGGTGGCAGTGGTGTTGGCAGTAGCAGTGGGAGCATCAGCTCCCATGCAAGCACCACTCATGATAACAGCAGTTTCAACCACACCAGCAGTGGCGTATCTTCTAACACCATGACTACCTGTACCATACCGACTTCCAGATATCGAAACTCTCCTGTGGGAAATCGTACGGTCAGTGACACCAGACAGAGGTTGATTGCAGCGCGGGCATTCTTCTCATCGGCCCTGGATGCCCTTCAAAGAGCGTTCCCACATGTAGATATGATTACGCCATGCTCCTAAGTGTAACTTTCACACCATTTGTTTATTCTTTGGTTGGTACCCGTATGCTTGTTCTATACTCCTAGTAACACTTCATACCGGTATGTACAAGATTTGGCTTTCCAATAGATAAAGTTTTACTTGTATGAGACCCCAGGCCCCCCCCCCCCCCCCCCCCCACCCCGGCCCTGCCCCTCCCCCCCCCAACCCCCCCCCCCCCCCCCCTCCCCCCTTCCCCTCTCCCCCTCCCACCTTGTAAAGAAGGTCACAATCGAAATAAGAACAGAGACCTTTGTTCAAACAGGCGAAGTGTTACACGCTCCGCAACGCTTTTGCAACGTCTTCGCAATGTCTGTTACGAATAGTGCAAAATGAATGAATTACTGTGCACTCCTGACCGCAGCAATCGAAGCATCCACTACCGAGGATGAAGGCGAAGAGGCAGAAGTAACACGAAGGGACGTACAGTTACGAAACGATTTGGACCGTCGGGCAGACGGCATCAGGCAGCAGCAGTGGCGAGGATTCTGCCCGAACGGTTTCGTAACTTTCTGGAGTCGCACGGTCGGATTTTGCTGTAATAAGGGAATGCGCCCCTTAGAGTACATGGCTAGCTATGTCGTTTCGTATTCATGTACTCTTATTCATATCCTTGTATTTGCGTGTTTTAAAACCAAAATGCAAAATAGTGAACCCAAACCCAACTTGAAAGAGTGCATTGTCTAACATCATATATGTTGTTGTAGTTATTTAGGCTACAGTGGGTTAGCCTATAGGGGGTACACATTCATAGGTTTTGATACTTGTACTCATTTCACTCTTAGTTCATTCATTCTTGTTCAACATGGTATAGAGCAGGTCCTTCCTAGGACCGATTTTTTTTTAGGGCCCACCACTACCTACCTACCTACCTGCGCCCTAGGGCGCCTCGGCTTTCACGCCCCTAGAGGCCCCGTCGGCCCCGCGCTCTCGCACCTAGAGGCCTCGGTCGGCCCCGCGCTCGCTTTTAGAGGCCCCGAATCGGCCCCGCGCTTACCCCTAGAGGCCCGCGTCGGCCCCGCGTTCGTCCTTACCGGCCCCGATCGGCCCCGCGCTCGTCCCTCACGGCCCCGATAGGCCCCGCGCTCCCCCTTAGCACCCACGTCGGCCCCGCGCTCGCCCTTAGCACCCACGTCGGCCCCGCGCTCTGGCCCCGAACGGCCCCACCCAGACCGAGCAGCCCAAACCGAGCCGACCCGAGCCGCCCAGCCCTAACGGAACCGAGCCGCCCGACCCGAGCCGCCAGCCCTAACCGACCCGAGCCGCCCGAACCGAGCCGCGCCGCCCGAACCGAGCCGCGCCGCCCGACCCGAGCCGCCCGAACCGAGCCGCGCCGCCCGACCCGAACCGCGCCGCCCTACCTATACCGAGCCGCGCCGCCCTACCTACCCTACTGCTCCTAGTGTTTTTCCTACTGCTGCTACCATGGCTAGCCCTCCTGTCCAAGCCTTCGATACTGAGGGCCGCCCAGTGAAGTTCGACACCTGGCTTGATGACCTACACCTCTTCCTACAGCTCACTGCCAACGAAGACATCTCGCTATACGATCATGCCTTAGGCCACGCTACTGCTCCTGCTGCTACTGCTGACAGCACTGCCCGCTCACAGTGGCAGACTCGTGACGCCCATACTCGCTTCGCTATTCGCAACTCTCTGCCGATAGATAAGCGCGAGCACTTTGGGCAGCACAAGACTGCACAGGCACTGTACATTGCTGTCGTTGCCCGCTACTCCTCGCCGGCCTCTGCCGCTCTAGGCCGTCTCTCTCTTCCCTACCTGTTCCCCGACCTAGCTTCCTTCCACACTGTCGCTGATCTCATTACCCACCTCCGCACTAGTGAGGCTCGCTTCCGCGCCGCTATGCCTGATGAGTTCCTTGCCAAGAACCCACCCCCGCTCTGGCTCACTCTCTACCACCTAGTCACGCGCCTACCTGACACTCTGCGCTCAGTCAGGGACCACTTCCTAGCTCGCTGCCCCACCGAGCTCACCATTGCCCTCCTCGAGAAGGAACTGCTTGCAGCTGAGGCTAGCATAGCCGCTGTAGGTGCCTCTCGCGGTGACCCCCGTACCCCGTTCTTTGAGGGGTGTTCTCCCTCCCCCCTTCTTCCCTCTGTCGCCTCTGCTGCTGCTGTCGACCTCCTTGGTGCTGAGAAGGTCGGGACTGCGTCTGCTTCGAGTGGGCGCCGCAGCGGCAAGGGCAAGGGGGGCAAGGGCGGTGGTGGTGACAGCGGGGGTGGCGGTGGTGGGGGAGGTGGTGGTGGCGGGGGGGGTGGCGCGGGTGGGGGAGGTGGCAGCAGTGGGGGGGGTGGCGGCAGCGGCGGGGGAGGTGGCCGGGGCGGAGGAGGTGGTGGGGGTGGCGGTGGACGAGGCAGCGGCCGGGGTTGGGGTGGTCGAGGAGGTGGTAGCGGCGGTGGTGGTCGTGGAGGCGCTGGCGGTGGCCAGGGCCAGCAGCACACTCCGTCGCCCCAGGAGGTCCGTGAGTGGTACTCTCAGCACGGGGGGTGGGGGGGTGGCCTTAGCTGCACGTACGTCATTCGCACTGGTGACCGCACTGGCCAGCCGTGTGGGGGACCACACGCCACACAGCGTTGCTTCGCTCGTCTGAACGACGCTTGGCGTGTTCAGTTCCCTCAGGCCACTGAGCTGCCCCGCTGGGTTGATCTCCTGAAGAAGGGGATTGATATTTATGCTCTAGACTTTGATGCTATTCTCACTGCCATGTATGTGATGTCTACTAGTGGAGAGGGTGCTGAGTACCTGAGTGTCCCGCCTGACCCGGACATTAGGACTAGTGCGTCTGCCGCTCCAGGTACTCGCGTGTCCGCTACCCCAGGTGCTGGTGAGGCTGCTGCTCTTGGTGCGTGTACGTCTGCCCCCCCTAGTACTGTGTCGACTGCAGCACTGCACACCTTCACACTGGATTCAGGTGCCTCTCGCTGTTTCTTTCGTGACCGCACTGCCCTTGAGCCCCTTGCTCGGCCCGTTGCTGTCTCCCTCGCTGACCCCTCTGGGGGTCCGGTCCTTGCGACCTCCTCCACTGTCCTTCCCTGTCCTGCGGTCCCGTCGGGCACACTGTCAGGTCTCCACCTCCCCTCGTTCTCTACGAACTTGGTGGCAGGTTGTGCACTACAGGACGCGGGTGTTCACCAGTTCACCCCTGCCTACGAGCGTGTCACACACTGCACGTGTGCCCGTACAGGCCGCCACTTGGCTACCTTCACCCGGCAGCCGGGGTCGGATCTGTACACATTGACTACTGCCCCCCCTCAGGTCGCTGCGTCTGCGTCTGCGTCCTCGTCAGGTCAGCTGTCCGCCCCCTGCTCGTGTCGCTCTCTAGCGCACGAGACTGTCCTCTGGCACCACCGACTGGGCCACCCGTCTGTGCAGCGCCTTCGTGCCATGCACTCCCGGTACCTTGTCTCTGGTCTTCCCAGGGTCCTCCCTCCCCTCCCACCCTCGCCTGCTCCTCCTTGTCTTCCCTGTGTCGAGGGGCGGCAGCGCGCCGCTCCTCACTCCTCCTCGTTTCCCCCGACGACTGCTCCTTTTTAGACGCTCCACATGGACGTGTGGGGCCCAGCCCGCGTCCGTGGTCAGGGTCAGGAGAGGTACTTCCTGATCGTTGTTGACGACTACTCGCGCTACACGACGGTCTTCCCCTTGCGAGCCAAGGGTGAGGTCCCTGATGTTTTGATCCCTTGGATCCGCAGAGCTCGTCTCCAGATCAGCGAGCGTTTCCGCTCGGACTTTCCTGTCCTGCGCTTGCACTCTGACAGAGGTGGTGAGTTCTCCTCCGACCTCTTGGCAGCCTACTGTGCTGAGCACGGCATTGAGCAGTCGTTCACGCTTCCGGCCTCTCCACAGCAGAATGGGGTTGCGGAGCGCCGCATTGGCCTGGTCATGGAGGTCGCTCGTACCTCCTTGATCCATGCGGCTGCCCCCCACTTTCTGTGGCCGTTTGCGGTCCGGTACGCTGCGCATCAGCTCAACCTCTGGCCCCGTGTCTCCTTGCCGGAGACCTCGCCCACACTGCTGTGGACGGGGGAGGTTGGCGATGCGTCACGTTTCCGGGTCTGGGGATCTCGAGCTTTTGTCCGCGATTCGTCTGCGGACAAGCTCTCCTCTCGTGCTGTTCCCTGCGTCTTCCTCGGCTTTGTTCCGGACGCGCCTGGTTGGCAGTTTTACCACGCCACCTCGCGCCGGGTCTTGCCCTCTCAGGACGTCACTTTTGACGAGTCTGTCCCCTACTACCGCCTCTTTCCCTACCGCACTGCCCCGCTCCCACCCCCGCCTCTCTTCCTCGCGCCAGGTGCTGCTGTCGTAGACCCCCTCCCCCCTCAGGGTGCCGCTCCCTCAGGTGTGTCTCAGGTAGACCCGGTCGAGCCTGTTGAGGTTGCTGTCGACTCTCGTCCTCCTGGGGGTGCTGAGCCTGGGGGTGCGGAGACTGGGGGTGCTGAGCCTGGGGGTGCTGACTCTGGGGGTGCTGAGCCTTGGGGTGCGGACTCTGGGGTTGCTGAGCCTGGGGGTGCGGACACTGGGGGTACTGAGCCTGGGGGTGCTGAGCCAGGGGGTGCGGTGACTGGGGGTGCTGAGCCTTGCGGTGCTGGGCCTGAGGGTGCTACACCTGGACGCGACCTCTCCTCGGAGCAGTTGCGTGAGTGGTACTTACAGTACTGCAGCCTCCGGAGTGTTACCTCTGGGACCAGGCGCACTACAGGGACTGGGGCTGGTACTTCTCCTCCTACTCGGAAGCTCCCCTCTCGTGAGCGGATCCGTGAGTGGTACGAGCGCCGTTGCACACTTCGGAGTGGTGCGCCTCGTCTCACGGACCCGGCTGCCCCTGGTGCTACGGACCCGGGCGTTGGAGCTGCTGCTGGTGCTGCGGACCCTGGCGTTGGAGCTGCTGCTGGTGCTGCGGACCCGAGGGTTGGAGGTGCTGCTGGTGTTGAGGACCCGGGCGTTGGGGCTGCGGCTGGTGCTGCGGACCCTGGCGTTGGAGCTGCGACTGGTGCTGTGGACCCTGGTGTCGGAGTCCCTGCTGGTGCTGAGGACCCGGGCGTTGGAGCTGCCGCAGGTGCTGTGGACCCTGGTGTTGGAGCCACTGCTGGTGCTGAGGACTCGGGCGTTGGTGCTGAGGCTAGTACTGAGGACCTGGGCGTTGGAGCTGCTGCTGGTTCTGGTACTGCCGCTGGGGGTACAGGTGCTGTCCCTGCTGTGTCTGGAGTCGCCGCGCGCCCTCAGCCGTACTTCGTTCCGCTCCTTCAGCAGGTTCTTGGTCTCTCGCCTTGACTGCTGATGTCTTCACCAAGGCACTTCCGCCTTGTGATCATCAGCGCTGCTGTACCCAGCTGGGTCTTGTGTCTGTCTTGCCTCACTTGCTCTCCTCTTGACCCTCTTTGTACTGTTACATATATATATATCACTGCTCTTGCTTGTTTAGTCTTATATATATATATCTGTACTCCTGCATGTGAACTGGCCTTGTGGCCTTGCACTTGTGCTCGGATTGTGTGGTGACGTTGTGATCCACCCTGAGCTTGCTTTGTTTTGCTTTACTTGACTGGTCTTGTGACCCCTAGTTCTCCCCCACTTTGCCTATGGGGGTGTGTCAAACATCATATATGTTGTTGTAGTTGTTTAGGCTACAGTGGGTTAGCCTATAGGGGGTACACATTCCTAGGTTTTGATACTTGTACTCATTTCACTCTTAGTTCATTCATTCTTGTTCAACATGCATGGACGAGTTTGCCGGGCTAAACAAATTTTGGACCGGACTGACAAGTTAGTACCGTTTCAAACGCTGCGGACGTGCAAATCCAGCACCTTTGATTGGTTCCCGCAAAAAAAAAAAAACATTCTGGGGATGTGTGGCGTCGCATTTCTCGTTTCTCATTTCGCACGACAATTGCATAGGCGATCGTTTCAGTCTATCCAAGCGATTTGGGCCCAACTCATGTTTTAAGTTGGGATAGGGTGAACTACTACCATTTTTGCGTCGCTAGTTATACGGTAAGTAGCTAGGTTGGGCATGGGCTATGTCTGGACTGTTGCCCTCGTTATCTCGACATGTATTAGTCAGAATGTCCGTCCCGTCGCTCACGTGATCTCCTCTCGCCTCCCTTACCCACGCGATCACTTCTCCTTCCCCATAGCCCTCCTATTCGGCCGTCCAGTCACCCGCCCATTCTGCCGTCCCATCGTCCTCCCGTTCCGTTCCGTCGTCGTCGCCCTTCCATGGCCCATACCGTCGCCCCTCCCGTTCATCCATCCCGTCGCCCAACCCCTAGCGCATCCTCTCTCCCATCCCGTCGTTCCCCTCGTCGCCCTCGCCAACGCCCCGAAACTCCCTCCCGTCGCGCATCCTCTCTCCCATCTCGTCGCTCCCCTCGTCGCCCTCGCCAACGCCCCGAAACTCCCTCCCGTCGCGCATCCTCTCTCCCATCCCGTCGCTCCCCTCGTTGCCCTCGCCAACGCCCCAAAACTCCCTCCCGTCGCCCTTCCTCTCTCCCATCCCGTCGCTCCCCTCGTCGCCCTCGCCAACGCCCCGAAACTCCCTCCCCTCGCCCTTCCTCTCTCTCCGTCACCCTTGCTCTCTCTCCGTCGCCCTTGCTCTCTCTCCGTCGCCCTTGCTCTCTCTCTGTCGCCCTTGCTTTCTCTCCGTCGCCCTTGCTCTCTCTCCGTCGCCCTTTCTCTCGCCCGTCGCCCTTTCTCTCTCCGTTGCCCTTTCTCTCTCCCGTTGCCCTTTCTCTCTCCCGTTGCCCGTTCTCTCTCCAAGTTGCCCTTGCTCTCTCCCGTTTCCTATCCTCTCTCCCCTCCTCTCACGTTGCCCTCGATGCAGTCGTCGCCTTTCCTCTCTCCCCTCCCATCACCCACCTCGGCGCTTTCGCGTTCGCCCCGAAATGCCTGCAAGTCGCCCTTCGTTTCTCCCCTCCCATCTCCCAACACCCTACCATTCCGTAATTTTCGCTCAATCAGCGCTCTCCGTGCGCTCTCGTTTCCTTCTACCTATTCCTTTTTATCTCTAACCGGAAGCTCTCTGTTTTTTCCCGCAGTTCTGCTTTTCCTATGCTGTTTTTGCCGCCCCAGCAGGCACATGTCTAAGGCGTTTGTTGTGTGTGGATTGAACATGCAACACTGGTTGAAATTGGCCCCCTCGTGTGATTGGAATTTGCACGTCGCCAACTTGCGACACATACTTGCGACGTTTTTTGTAAAAAAATGTGTGAAGACTTGAACGCGTCTGAAAAACAAACACTTCGGCCGTCAGAAACTTTACAAAGTTAGTTAGAGTTTTCAAGTGGACCCACTAGAAGGGGGGGGGGGGGGGGGGGGTCACTATTTTAGCTGCTGGCTTTAAATCAGCTCAAGCATTTTACATTCACTCTGCTATTGAGGTCAAGGGCCCACCACCACTACTCAGACGAGTGCGAGCCTTCTTGAGGTGATCCTAGGGACGATCACTTATCGATCGCAGCATGATATGAGAGCGAATGAGAAATCTGTCAGAATGTGATGTTTGTCTAGCATGCAGTGGGGTACTCTATAGCGAGTACAACCCGAATCAGGGTTTGCTATATATACTCAACTGCCTACTAGTGAAAACCCCTCTTTCCTGTTTCTGATTCTTGCGTAGTCTTTCGACAAAATCCTTCGCACTGCCACCTTCGAAATCTTCGGCGAACAGAAAATAATAAATTTTGAAAGTGTAACACTTTCTCAAATTTTGTATTGTGAAAGGGGGTACGCGGCCAACACAGCAAAGGTGGCGCCGAAGCGCTACTCACCCTCTTTTGCCAAGAAAAGAGGGTCGTGAGGTCATTCGCCCTCACCCACGTTTTTCATTTCTAGTTGTAGTTTCAATTTCGTTCTCGTCCACACTGGCGAAGACTCAGTCGCTTCCGCGCTTCACTGCCCCGTCGACACTCCTTAACGACATCCTGAAGCGCAACCTCGCGACGATGGCTCTGGTCAACCCGGCACTTAACCGCGACAACTCGAACATTTAAAGCCCCATTAACGCGGCGAAAACCGCAACTCTGGCCGGGACAACGGATCGTCGCGGAAAACGCTCGGCCAAAGAAATTCTTGGCGAGGGACCTTCGGCGGTCGACCTCCTGCTCGGAGGCACCCTTCGGACCCCCCTTGAGGAACCCACGACTGTTGTACGGTCGCGCGTGCCTGCTGCTGAAGAGCGTGTGCTTGACAGGCATGCGCGTGCTGCGCAGAAGACGACGGCCGCCGCTGTCGCGGCAACCGTCTTGACCGCCGCTGACGCGGGTCAAACCGGGCCCACGACCCAGAAGCGCCAGCGCGCGGCATTCTCCGTTGACGTCACCCCGGTCAACACCCCCCCCCCCCCCCCCCCCCCCCCCCCCCCCCCCTTTAACTACACAGCAGCTGCAGACATTACTCTCGATATTGCAACAGCATGCATCATCGACTACACCTACATTAACCAAAGACGTTTCTACTTCTGCTAAAATTGAAAAGCAAAAAGAACCTGTCGCGTCCCCCCGCTCCACCAAGGTCGCTCGCGCCAACAACGCCGCTCCCGCTCCTGCCCCAGCTCCGGCACCTACCCAAGCCCGTGTCCCCGACGACAGCGACGACTCGGAAAATGACGACGGTGAGGCCTCGGACAACCTTGCCCGCCGTCGCATTCTCGCACCCGCCACCCCCCTCCCTCCCCTCAACCCCACACCCGCAACTACTATCTTCATGCGCAAGGGAGTGCGTGATCAGGCGGAGGTGTTTTCTGCAATTCAATCTCACATGAGGCACGTCGAGTTCAAGCTCCAACACGGCAACGTCGAGGGCGCGCTCGCCAATGTCGCGCAAGTCGAAACGTTGATCAACAAACGCTTCGAGGTGTTATTGGTGGCGGACGAAGCCGACTTCGAGGCGGCGGATCGCTTCCAGCTGTACCAAGCCAAGAGCGTACTCACGTCTCGCTCCTACAAGCTCGTGGTAGCCGACGTGACGGCCCTCAAGCGCGCGCACACCGGCTTCTCTCGCGGAGGCCGCCTTCCCCTTCGAGATGGCGAACCGGAAAGCAAGGGCATGCCACCCGCAGCCTGCCACGAGCCCCGTTTCAAGGGAGTTTGTTTTCGCTGAGGCCAGCCCGGCCACGTGGCAAACAATTGCTCTATGGGAGGGCGTGGCGCACAAGTCCCCGCACCCGTGGTGTGGGGGAGCTATGGGGCGGCGCTCCTTGCCACTATGCCGGGGGGCGTAGGTGGATGCACCGGTGGTGTGTAGGCTAATGGGAGGCCTTTAGAAGTAGCATATGCCAGGGGCCATGGAATAAGGCAGCCGTAGGGGCTGGATATGGAATAGGCCTAGGCTATTATGCGTTGTGTGAAGTTGATTAATAAAAGAGTTTCTTAAAAAAAAAAAAAAAAAAAAGGGGGGGGGGGGGGGGGGGGGGGGGGGGGAGGGCAACAATGAATGTCCCAACTATAAAAAAGCCAGCCCCTCCTTTTAGAGGTGGCAATAAGGAAGGGAGGAGAGGCCAAATATGAGAGCTGAAGCAAGGGCGGAAACAAGAAAGCAAGGAGAGGGAGAAGTTAGAAAAAGAGAAAGGGAGAGCAAGTGAGAGAGAGGGGAAGAGAGAGAGAGAGAGAGAGAGAGAGAGAGAGAGAGAGAGAGAGAGAGAGAGAGAGGGAGAGAGAGAGAGAGGGGGAGAGAGGGAGAGAGAGAGACAGAAAGAGAGGGAGAGAGAAAGCGAGAGAGAGAGGGGGAGAGAGCTAGAGAGCGAGAGAGGGAGAGAGAGAGAGAGAGAAAGAGAGAGAGAGGGGGAGGGAGAGAAAGAGAGAGAGAGAGAGGGAGAGAGAGAGAGAGATAGGGAGAGAGAGAAAGAGAGAGAGAGAGAGAGAGAGAGAGAGAGAGAGAGAGAGAGAGAGAGAGGGAGAGAGAGAGAGAGACAGAAAGAGAGGGAGAGAGAAAGCGAGAGAGAGAGAGAGGGAGAGAGAGAGAGAGAGAGAGAGAGAGAGAGAGAGAGAGAGAGAGAGCTAGAGAGCAAGAGAGGGAGAGAGAGAGAGAGAGAGAGAGAAAGAGAGAGAGAGGGGGAGAGAGAGAGAGAGGAGGGGGTAGAGAGAGAGAGAGAGGGAGAGAGAGAGAGAAAGAGAGAGAGAGAGAGAGAGAGAGAGAGAGAGGGAGGGAGAGAGAGAGAGGGGGGGGGAGAAGTGGCCAGCCGTTAAAGGAAATACGGCGGGAGAAGCCACGGGACCGAGTGAGGCACATGCGTTGCGCTCTTTGTGAGGCGATCCAAAAAAAAAAAAAAAACACCAACAACAACAACAATACCGCACACACACTCAAGCCACAACATAGACAGAGGTTTTATGGCTGACTTGTGGCCAATAGAGGTGTTAAAAAAAAAAAAAAAAAAAAAAAAAAAAAAAAGAGAGGGGGAGGAGGTGAGGGGAAGGAGGGTGACATAGTTCCCCTACACATCGCCCCGCCGGATCCGTGTTTAATCCACCTCGTCGTTTTCCCTCTATTCAACCTTGGTTGCCCGCCACTTGCAGAAGCTGGCAGCGAGTGGCAAGATGTCAGTTGGGACCCATACACGCATGCAATAACGGACAACATGGTGTCCGTCATGCGAAGGCGACTGCGCAACAGCCTGCACTGGTGGCTCTCTTGGTGCGACACCAGCTTCATCCTTTACATCATTGCCAGAGGGTATTGGTTACCATGGAAGGGCGAGGAGCCCATCCCTTTCAAGGCCCCCAATCACGCAGGAGTGCAAGCACATATGACCTTCATCCAAGGTGCTGTCCGCGACCTTATCACTTCGGGTGCCGCACTCAAAGTCTTGTCAAAGGCCACATTGGCATGCATTAGCCCGCTCAATGTAGTGGCGCAACGGGACAAATGCCATCTCATACTTGCCCAAGTTTAAGTACGAAGGCTTAGCCTGGGTTGCAGAAATTATCCGCCCAAACGACTGGCTATTTACAATTGATTTGCAGTCAGGCTACCACCATGTTGACATTCACCCATCCCACTGGAAGTTCTTGGGTTTTCAATATGAGGGAGAATTCTAGTGCTTCACCTCCCTGCCTTTCGGCCTGGCGACAGCACCGCCTGTCTTCACCCATCTAATTAAGCAACTAGCTAAGAGATGGCGCGCGCGCGGAGTTCGCGTGATCCTATATGTGGACGACTTACTTTTCCTCTGCAACTCCGAAACCTAAACACGTTCAACGTGCACGGAAGTCCTCCTAGACTTGAAGGCGGCAGGCTTCGTGATCAACGCCAAGAAATCAAACCTGCATCCTACGCACCAATTGCGCTTCTTGGGGATGGAGCTCGATACTGTACGAGGGATGTTTCTCGTCGGGGAAGATCGGCGTGAGCAACTACTGCGTGAGCTCCACCGGCTCATTACAAAAAGCCAGTCAGGCCGACAAGTGCCGATCCGCCAGATAGCTCGGATCACTGGATTCCTCAGCTCCATGTCGCTCGCGCTAGGCACGACTACGCGTGCCTTTATTCACGAGTTCCTGTGCTTGATCAACTCCGCGTGGTCATGGAACTCGAAGGTCCCGTTGTTACTGGGCGCGACGGAGGAGTTGCTCTTCTGGACGGAGCACTTCGATCACTTCAATGGGGCCCCATTCCACCAGAGCCACCGGTTTGATGCCGTTATCCACGTTGAAGCGAGCGCACACAGCTGGGGTGCCACCCTGACAAAGTTTCCAAGCACTTCATGTGAAGCCAGCGCATGCATGCCAAGCGAGCTTCTCACTACATCCAGCACGCGGCGCGAGCTCGAGGGAGTGCTCTGGGTGCTGCGGACATTCGCAACCCAGATCGCGGGTGCTCACGTTCTGGTCCGGATGGACAACCAGGAGGTCATGTTCATATTGCGCAAGGGGGGATCTCGCCACTCAAAACTTACATTGACGTGCCAAGCAATCATCCAATTCTGCCTCGGCAACGCCACACACCTCGCAGTTGAATGGATTCCAAGAGAGCTCAATGCCCACGCGGACGAATTGTCCAAGTTGCAAGACCACGATGACTACTCCTTACATGCACCATGGTTTTGCCTCTTGGAGTGCCACTGGGGTCCCCACACAATTGACCTCTTTGCAAACGCTCGTAACAACCAGGTCCGGCACTTCTGTTCCAAGCTATCACACCCCAGCGCGTTCGCCATAGATGCATTTTCTGTCTCGTGGAAGGGCGAACGATGCTTTGCTTTTCCGCCACCACACTTGATCCCAGCCACACTCCGGCACGCGGAGCGCACGCAAGCAGAACTCACGCTGATCGTACGCCAATGGACCAGAGCGTCATGGTGGCCTCTCCTCCAGCTGTCCACACAATCGTGGGCTCCTGCGGTAGTAGAGCACATTCCCCTTGCTCAAGGCAGTCAATGCCTTCGGCCAGGTTCACACACCTCTGCATTTTTTGGACTCGGGTTGCCTCATAGCCCAATCATTGCTTTGCATGTAAATTAGACGATCTAATAAAAATAATCAATGTGTGATTTCAGGCCTTTTGGCTCAGCTCTAGCAACAATTGTTGAACGTTATTAGCCATGTTCGTGCACCGTCCACAATCGAGACATACCAGCCTTATTGGCAGAAATTTCGCACATTCTGTACACAAGTCAGGCTCGAGTTTTTGCCGGCAACCAACTTGACGCTAGCACTCTATCTCATTCATGCGCTCAACAACAAGGCCACTTTCTCAGCAATCAACCTGACGTGTTCGGCAGTGGCCTTCGCACATCGCATGACAGGCGAAGTTTCTCCGACGGTCGGCCCATTTACCTTGCAAGTACAGGAGTTTGCCAAAAGGCATGGCCCCCGTCCTGCCCGAAACCAAAAAAACTATCTCTCTCCATCAAGTACATGACATGGCTCGCCCGTACCTCGAGTCGCCGATTCCGACGGAATACCAGAAGGGCTTGATACCCCTCCTCATGTTTTCAGCGTTTTTGCGCTACTCCGACCTCGTCTCGCTTCAATGGAACGACGTACAGTTCGAGGAGGAGGCAATGTGGCTGCTCATCCCACACTCCAAGATGGATCATGAGGGGAAGGGAGTATGGATCCCAGTGGCGGCAATCTCGGACCCATTCTGCCCAATGAGGTGTACACGCAACTTCATACGCATTGCAAGCCTCACAAGGCTGCCACATGGACCTCTAATCCGAGTTTTTCAGAAAGATGCGCAAGCCACTCCAGATGACAGCTCACCATCCTACACCACGATAAAAAATTGGTGTCTCAATGCCGGCAGGAAGGCCGGACTTGACGTCACGCATATCGGAACCCACTCATTTCGCACAGGTGCAGCCACCGCGGCGGCAAGCCTCGGAGTCCCTGATCGCATCATCAAGCGCATGGGCCGATGGCGCAGCGACAGTGCAAAGGAAATGTACGTCACGATTGCACAAGACCAGCTCATCTCTCTCTCCACGCAGCTGCAAAATTCCTTAACAGTGTTAGAAAATTGATGATTGAATTGAGAGAGAAGTGAGTACAAGTACCTAAACCTAGAATTGTGTACCCCCTAAAGGCTAACCCACTGTAGCCTAAACAACTACAACATATATAATGTTTGACACACCCCCATAGGCGAAGTGGGGGAGAGCAGGGGGTCACAAGACCAGTCAAAGCAAAGCAAGGCAAAACAAGCTCAGGGTGGATCTCAAGGATACCACACAAATTCCGAGCACAAGTAAGCGGTCACAAGACCAGTTCACATGCAGTTTGATAGTATATCAAGAGATACAGTGATTACAACCTAACAAGTGTAAGCATGCAGGTATATATATAGAGATCACAATACAAGCAGAGTCAAGAAGTGAGCAAGTGAGGGAAAGTAGGCACAAGGCCTAGAACAGTACAGAAACGCTGATGGTCACAAGGCTGAAGCGCCTTGGTGAACACATCAGCAGTGTTGGCCCGAGTGGCCACGTAACGCAGACGAAGCTGACCACGCTGCTGCAGCTCTCGAGCAAGGAAGTACCGCAGAGCGATATGCTTCGTTCTGTGCTCTAGTCTGTGCTCCTCACACAAGGCAATGGTAGCCTTGTTGTCGACGTACAGCATTGGAGGAGAACTAGGCCGCTCTCCCACGTCGGTCAGAAGGTAGGTGAGCCAGCGAAACTCCTGTGCAGCCATGGCTGTGGCGTAGATCTCAGCCTCACAACTGGAGCTGAGAACAGAAAACGAACGAGTAGAACGCCAAGAAACTGAACCAGAGCCAAGGCTGAAGGTGTAACCCTGTCACGACCGCTGAGTAGCCTGGTCGTCAGCCCAAGAAGCGTCTGAGTGCCCAGTGAGTACAACTTGGTCTCGTCCTCCAAGCACTAGCCCCATGCCCGACGTACTGCACAGGTAGTGCAACACCCTCTTAGCAGCATCCATGTGCTCCTTCCGGTGACGCCCAGGAGCTAAATAGCATGCAAGGATACTAAGAGAGTATGCAAGGTCAGGTCGAGTGCAGGTCATCAGGTACATGAGGCAACCCACAAGCTCTGGATACGGGCCACTCGGCTCTACGGACTCATCCGAAGGCAGAGCTGAGAGCGAGTGACCTGTAGGCAGAGGACTAGACTGAGGGGAGGAGTACGTGAAGCGGAAGCGCTGAAGGACCTGCTGCACCATGTGTGACTGAGTCAAGGTGATGGTGCGGCGTGCTCTGTCCCGGGTGATCCGCAAGCCAAGATAGCTTGTCAGTTCACCCAGGTCTGTGCACGTGTGTCTCTTCTGCAGCTCCGACTTCACGTGGGCGGGTGCCGCAGTGTCAGCAGTGGCAAAGACCAAGTCGTCAACGTACACGAGGATGTAGAATGGCGGCAGAGAAGTGTCGGTGCGTAGAAACAGCGACGGGTCAGCAGTAGAGGGAGCGAACCCAAGAGCCGCAAGTGTAGTCCTCAGTGTGTCGTGCCACTCACGCGGTGCCTGTCAGAGACCGTAGACTGGCCGCCGGAGGCTCCACTGGGTACCAGGAGGGAACGACCCAGTGAAGCCAGGTGCGCGGTGCAGCCAGATCTCCTCGTGCAGGCTGCCCTGTAGGAAAGCAGTGTTGAAGTCAAGAGAGTGGAGCTCGTAGTCACGCTGAGCGGCGACGTGCAGCTGAACCCGAAGAGTGGTCATCTTTGGGGTCGGGGAGAAGGTATGGAAGAAGTCCACTCCCTCTCGCTGACTGAAGCCTCGTGCAACGTAACGCGCCTTGAAGACAAGCGGAGAACCCGGCGGCCGCGTCACCCTGAAAATCCACAGACCACTGACGATGTTCGCCCCAGGTGGGGGAACCTCGTCAACGTAGGTACCTGTGGACTTCCAGGAAGCCATCTCTGCATCCATGGCTGACTGCCACTGAGAGGAGTAGGGACTCTCGCTCGCCTCAGCGTACGATCGAGGAGTCGGGATGTCTGGTGCATCCGGATCTCCCTCAGGGGCAACTAGCATGGACACGAGATGAGGTAAAGCAGCGGCGAAGCACTCAAACTCCTCCTGCCTGTCCTTAAGAACGTCCGTGCCAAGAGCACACTCACCCCCGACGGACTGAGGACAGACAGACTCAGACCCAGCAACTAGGCTAGCGGCGTAGTCTAGACGACAGGTGGCAGCAAAGTCGACAAGCTCAGCAACTAAGGCAGACGCAGCAGCGGACTCAAAGGAAGGGTCAGTGACAACAGTAGCCAAGAGACGCGTGAAAGTAGGTCTGGTAGCGCGAAAGGAGTCAGACTCCGGGTCAGCAAGAGCAGGAAGAGACGGGAGAGGGACATGCTGGGGAGCAGTGGAAGGACGCAGAGTCATATAGTGTGTGCCGGGGACAGCAGGAGGGCGCTCACGCGGAACACGGCTAGTAGTGCGAGCAGCACGAACAGGTGACGCAAGACGAGACACAAGCGACACAGGATAAGACTCTGGCTCACGACGCTCGTTAAGACCGCCTGTCGGACCAGTGTTGGGAGAAAGACCAGGAAGGGGCAAGGCAGGCGGCAGCTGTGACTGCGACTGGACAGACGGAGGACACTCTAAGGAGGGAGGAGGACAACGAGGAGGAGGCTGACCAAGAACCTGCTGAAGGAGCGGAACGAAGTACGGCCGCGGCCGTGTAGTGTCTCCAGAGCCAGAAGAGACACCAGCGCCAGGGTCCACAGCACCAGCAGCAGCACCAACACCCGGGTTCGCAGCACCAGCAGCAGCTCCAACGCCCGGGTCCTCAGCACCAGTAGCAGCTCCAACTCCAGGGTCAGCAGCACCAGCAGCAGCGCCAACGCCCGGGTCCGCAGCACCAGCAGCAGCTCCAACGCCCGGGTCCGCAGCACCAGCAGCAGCTCCAACGCCAAGGTCCTCAGCACCAGTAGCAGCTCCAACTCCAGGGTCAGCAGGACCAGCAGCAGCTCCAACGCCTGGGTCCGCAGCACAAGGAGCGCCACTCCTGAGACTGCAGCGCCGTGCGTACCACTCTCGGAGCCGCTGGGGAAAGGGCAGCTCCCGCCTAGGAGGGGAAGCACTAGCCCGAGCTCCAGCAGCACTCCTAGCTCCAGAAGCACCTCTCCTGAGGCTGCAGTACTGTAAGTACCACTCACGCAGCTGTTGTGAGGAGAGAGCTCCTCCAGGTGTAGCACTCCCAGGCTCCGCACCTCGAGACTCAGCACCCCCAGACTCAGCACCCGCAGGCTCCGCACCCCCAGGCTCAGCACCCCCAGACTCTGCACCCCCAGGCTCAGCACCCCCAGTCTCCGCAACCCCAGGCTCCGCACTTTCAAGCTCAGCACCCCGAGCAGGACGAGAGTCGACAGCTACCTCGACAGGCTTAACCGGGTCTACCTTGGACACACCAGAGGGAGCGGCACCCTATGGGGGGAGGGGGTCTACCACAGCAGCACCTGGCGCGAGGAAGAGAGGCGGGGGAGGGAGCGGGGCAGTGCGATAGGGGAAGAGGTGGTAGAAGGGTACCGACTCGTCAAAGGTGACATCCTGAGAGGCGAGGACACGGCACGAGGTGGGGTGGTAAAACTGCCAACCAGAAGCGTCCGGAACAAAGCCTAGGAAGACACACGGAACAGCGCGGGAGGAGAGCTTGTCCGCGGACGTATCGCGAACAAAAGCTCGGGATCCCCAGACCCGAAAACGCGACGCATCGCCAACCTCTCCCGTCCAACTCAGTGTCGGGGAGGTCTCCGGCAAGGAGACACGGGGCCAGAGGTTGAGCTGATGCGCAGCGTATCGGGCCGCAAACGGCCACAGAAAGTGGGGGGCAGCCGCATGGATCAAGGAGGTACGAGCGACCTCCATGACCAAGCCAATGCGGCGCTCCGCAACCCCATTCTGCTGTGGAGAGGCCGGAAGCGTGAACGATTGGCGGATGCCGTGCTCCGCACAGTAGGCTGCCAAGAGGTCGGAGGAGGACTCACCACCTCTGTCAGAGTGCAAGCGCAGGATCGGAAAGTCCGAGTGGAAACGCTCGCTGAGCTGGAGACGAGAAGCGCCGATCCAAGGGATCAAAACATCAGGGACCTCACCCTTGGTGCGCAAGGGGAAGACTGTGGTGTAGCGCGAGTAGTCATCAACAACTATCAGGAAGTACCTCTCCTGACCCTGACCACGGACGCGGGCTGGGCCCCACACATCCATGTGGAGCGTCTGCAAGGGAGCAGTCGTCGGGGGAAACGAGGAGGAGTGAGGAGCGGCGCGCTGCCGCCCCTCGACACAAGGAAGACAGGGAGGAGCAGGCGAGGGTGGGAGGGGAGGGAGAACCCTGGGAAGACCAGAGACAAGGTACCGTTTGTGCATGGCCAGAAGGCGCTGCACGGACGGGTGACCAAGTCGGTGGTGCTAGAGGACGGTCTCGTGCGCCAGAGAGCAACACCAGCAGGGGGCCGACAGCTGACCTGACGCAGACGCAGACGCAGCTACCTGAGGGGACTCAGTGGTCAATGTGTACAGGTCCGACCCCGGCTGCCGTGTGAAGGTAGCCAGGTGACGGCCCGTCCGCGCACACGTGCAGTGTGTCACGCACTCGTAGGCAGGGGTGAACTGGTGGACACCCCCGTCCTGGAGCGCACTACCCGCCACCAAGTTTATAGAGAACGAGGGGAGGTAGAGACCTGACAGTGTGCCTGACAGGACCGCAGGACAGGGGAGGACAGTGGAGGAGGTCGCAAGGACCGGACCCCCAGAGGGGTCAGCGAGGGAGACTGCAACTGGCCGAGCAAGCTGCTCAAGGGCCGTGCGGTCACGAAAGAAACAGCGGGAAGCACCTGAGTCCAGTGTTAAGGTGTGCAGTGCCTCAGTCGGCTCAGTACCAGGGGTCGCAGACTCACTAGCAGCTAGAGCGGTAGCCTCACCAGCACCTGGGGTAGGAGACACTCTAGCACCTAGAGCGGCAGCCTCACTGGTCCGAATGCCCGGATCGGGCGGAACACGCAGGTACTGAGCACCCTCTCCACTAATAGACATCACATACATGGCGGTGAGAATAGCATCAAAGTCTAGTGCAAAGATATCAACGTTTTTCTTCATCAGATCAGCCCAGCGGGGCAGCTCAGTGGCCTCAAGATACTGAGTGCGCCAAGCGTCGTCGAGGCGAGAGAAGCAGCGCTGCGTGGGGTGAGCCCTCCCACACGTCTGACCAGTGCGGTCACTAGTGCGGATAACGTACGTGCAGCTAAGGCCACCCCCCACCCCCCCCCCCCGTGCTGAGAGTACCACTCACGGAGCTCCTGGGGCGACGGAGTGTGCTGCTGGCTCTGGCCATTGCCAGCGCCTCCACGACCACCACTGCCGCCGCCAACTCCTCGACCACCCCCTCCCCTGCCGCTGCTGCGTCCACCGCCGCCCCGACCACCACCCCCGCCCCTGCCACCTCCCCCGCCGCTGCCGCCACCACCCCAACCATTGCCACTAGCCCCTCCAGCCCCACCACCACCCCCACCGCCGCCACCACCCCCACCACCGCCTCCCCCGCCGTCACCTCCGCCTCCCTTGCCCCCTTTGCCCTTGCCGCTGCGGCGCCAGCTCAAAGCAGACACAATCCCAACCTTCTCAGCACCAAGGAGGTCGACAGCAGAAGCAGAGGCTACAGAGGGAAGAAGGGGGGAAGGGGAACACCCCTCGAAGAAAGGGGTGCGGGGGTCGCCACGAGAGGCACCTACAGTGACTATGCTAGCCTCAGCTGCAAGTAGTTCCTTCTCGAGGAGGGCAATGGTGAGCTCAGTGGGGCAGCGAGCTAGGAAGTGGTCCCTGACTGCACGCAGAGAGTCAGGGAGGCGGGTGACTAGGTGGTAGAGAGTGAGCCAGAGTGGGGGGGGGGTTTGTGGCAAGAAACTCATCAGGCATAGCGGCACGGAAGCGGGCCTCACTAGTACGGAGGTGCGTGATGAGGTCAGCAACTGTGTGGAAGGAGGCGAGGTCGGGGAACAGGTAGGGGAGTGAGAGACGGCCTGGCGCAGCAGAGGCAGGTGAGGAGTAGCGGGCAACGACAGCACTGTACAGTGCCTATGCAGTCTTGTGCTGGCCAAAGTGCTCGCGCTCATCTATCGGCAGGGAGTTGCAAATAGCAAAGCGAGCGTGGGCGTCACGAGTCTGCCACTGTGAGCGGGCAGTGCTGTCAGCAGTAGCAGCAGGGGCAGTGGCATGGCCTAGGGCGTGATCGTACAGTGAGATGTCCTCCTTGGCAGTGAGCTGTAGGAAGAGGTGCAGGTCATCGAGCCAGGTGTCAAACTTCACTGGGCGGCCCTCAGTATCGAAAGCTAGTACAGGAGGGCTAGCCATAGTAGCAGTAGGAGCAGCAGTATAGTAGAGGGAGCAGTAGCAGTAGGTGCACCCAAAAAGCAGTAGGCAGCGCGCCCAGGTAGGGCGGATCGGTACAGAAAGGCTGCTCAGTACGGGCGGCGCGGTTCGGTTCAGGTAGGGCGGCGCGGCTTGGTTCGGGCGGCGCGGCTCGGGCGGCCTGGTTCTGGCGGGGCCGTGGCTGTCGCGTGCGGGGCGCTAAGGGGCGGCGTGTGGGGTCAACGGGGCCGCTAAGGGGTGGGCGCGCGGGGTCTACGGGGCTGACGGGGCCGCTAAGAAACGGCGCGCGGGGTCTACGGGCCGACGGGGCCTCTAGTTGGGGCCGACGGGGCCTCTAGGTGGGGCGCGCGGGCCGACGGGGCCTCTAGGTGGGGCCGACGGGGCCTCTAAGTGGGGCGCGCGGGCCGACGGGGCCTCTAGGTGGGGCCGACGGGGCCTTTAGGTGGGGCGCGCTCGGGGTCGACGGGCCGACGGGGCCTCTAAGGGGCGGCGCGCGGGTCGCTAAGGGGCCGTTAAAAGAGGGACGCTAGGGGAGGCGCTCAAGGGCGCTCCGACAGTGAGGCGCACGAGGGCGCTAGTAGGCAGTCAGCAGTGGTGGGCCCAAAGAAATCGGTCCTAGCGAAGGACCTGCTCTGATACCATGTTAGAGAATTGATGATTGAATTGAGAGAGAAGTGAGTTCAAGTACCTAAACCTAGAATTGTGTACCCCCTAAAGGCTAACCCACTGTAGCCTAAACAACTACAACATATATAATGTTTGACAAACAACCCCATCACCCGCCATTCATCAGCGCTCCATCGAGCGGCACCGCCAGCCCCGGCTGCACCTGCCTCAGAAGACCCATATGAAATGAAGCACGCTACCTTTGCAAGTTGGCCTAGAGACACTTTCACAATATGATAATTTTTGAAAGTGTAACACTTTCTCAAATTTTGTATTGTAAAGGGGGTACGTGGCCAACACAGCAAAGGTGGCGCCGAAGCACTACTCACCCTCTTTTGCCTACAAAAGAGGGTCGTGAGGTCATTCGCCCTCACCCACGTTTTTCATTTCTAGTTGTAGTTTCGATTTCCCCCCCTCCCACCCAATTGTTATGCTGTGATGTATTGATATATAGGACGAGAACGATGTACTACACCCATATGAAATGAAGCACGCTACCTTTGCAAGTTGACCTAAGGACACTTTCACAATGTGGCGTCTAGCACACGCTCACGTGTGAGAATGGCCGGAGGATCTGGTGGTCAGACGAATTCAACGGCTGAAGCGCAGCCCAACCCAGCTGCGACAAGCGGGGAAACGACAACGATTGGAACCGTCGTCCTCGCACAACTGCTTTAGCAACTAACCAGCCTAGAGCAAGGACTCCAAACATTGCGGAATGGCGAAACGGGAAATTCTTCCCAACTCTCTCAACCGGCCTTGAACGACCACAATACCGCCCCGCACACCTTCTCCCTCGACACTAATGGCTCAACTCCCAAAACTCCCCGTCCCATCGAAGAAGCAATCCTCTCTACGCAATCAAGCTTTCTGAGCATATCAAAAATAACAAGTGTGTGCTTTGAGGGCAGCGACTTCTGTACTTGGAGCTTTGAGCTGGAGCTGCTGCTGCAAAACGCGCAGATTTTTCACTATTTCGACGGAAGTTACTCGGGACCCGCTGAAGACACCGACAACGCCAGAACAAGGTACTACAACGAGTCCCTGATGGCGTACGGGGTTCTTCTACGAAACATGTCGCCGGCAGAGCAGTTGAGCATTCACTCATAAAAAACTTCACCAGCTCCAGCCCTCGACGCTTGGCGCCACCTGAACGGCGTATATCAACCGAAAGATTCGGTTTCGTCGAGCCGCCTACTCCAGCAGCTACTTGAAACAAGAAATGGCACCAGGGGAGAAGGCCAACAGCTATATTAACCGCTGTCGGAGCTTCCACGATCAAATCGCGAAGTTGAGAAGCAACATTTCCAAAGAAATCTTCGTGAACATGGTGCTTCAAGGGCTCGGCCAGAGTGGCAGCCTTGCAAGGCGCTACTCCGACAGCAGGGGGTCATCTCGGAGGCCGCCCTTGTCAGAAACTACACGAGGGAATGATTGTAATGAGAAGAAAGTTGGTACAAGTACTAACCCTGATTGGGTTGTTCCCCTTATGGGCTACCCCACTACAGCCTACATAATATAAACATTATAACAGTTTGACACACCCCCATAGGCAAAGTGGGGGAGAATTGAAGGTTACAAGGCCAGTCAAGAAAAAGCAAAGCAAGCTCAGGGTGGATCACAAAGTCACCACACACTCTGAGCACAAGCAAATGGCCACAAGGCCAATTCATAGCATAATTGTATAAACGAGAACAAACAGTACAGTAAACATAACCTAGCAAGGGTAAGCATGCAGATATATGTATATAGATCACAGTACAAACAAAGTCACGCAGTGAGCAAGTGAGGCAACGTTGGCACAAGGCCTAAAACAGTACAGAAACGCTGATGACCACCAGACTGAAGTGCCTTGGTGAATATATAAGCAGTGTTGGCCCGAGTGGCGATGTAAGCAAGGCAAAGCTGACCACAATGCTGCAACTCTCGAGCAACGAAGTAGCGCATAGCGATGTGCTTCGTTCTGTGCTCCAGACTGTGCTCCTGACACAAGGCAATCATGGCCTCTTTGTCTACGTACAGAACTAGAGGAGAATGAGGCTGCTCTCCCAAGTCGGTCAGCAGGTACGTGAGCCAGCGTAACTCCTATGCAGCCATGGCCCCTGCGTACATCTCAGCCTCACAACTGGAACTGAGAACAGAAGACGAGCCGGTAGACCGCCAAGAAATAGAGCCGGAGCCAAGGCTGAAGGTGTAACCCTGTGACGACCACTGCGTAGGTAAGTTGTCAACCCAAGACGCGTCTGCCTGTCGAGTCAGGACAACTGGACCCCGTCCTCCAAGCACGAGCCCCATGCCCGACTACTGCACAAGTAGCGGAACACCATCTCAGCGGCCTCCATGTTCTCTGGTCGGTGTCTCTAAGGCACAACGTAGCGTGCCATGATGCTAAGAGTGTAGGCAAAGTCAGGTCGAGTGCAGGTCATTAGGTACATGAGGCTGCCCACAAGCTCTGAATACGAGCCACTCGGCTCTACAGACTCGTCCGAAGGTGGAGCTAAGAGAGAGTGACCGGTAGGCAGAGGAGTAGACTGTGGCGAGGAGTAGCGGAAGCCGAAGCGCTGAAGGACCTGGTGCACCATGTGTGATGGTGCGCCGTGCTCTGTCCCAGGTGATCTACAAGCCAAGATAGTTACGCAGCTCACCCAGGTCTGTGCAGATCTGTCTCTTCTGCAGCTCCGCCTTCACAAGGGCCAGTGCCTCTGTGTCAGGAGTGGCAAAAACCAAGTCGTCGATGTACACGAGGATGTAAAACGGCGGCAGCGAAGTGTCGGTGTGGAGAAACAACGACGGGTCAGCAGTCGAAGGAGCAAACCCAAGAGCCGCAAGAGCCGTCCTTAGTGTGTCGTGCCACTCCCGAGGCGCCTGGCGGAGACCGTAGACTAGCCGCTGGAAGCTCCACTAAATACCAAGAGGAAACGACCCAGTGAAGCCAAGTGGGCGGCGCAGCTAGATCTCCTCATGCAGGCTGCCCTGTAAGAACGCTGTGCTAAAGTCAAGAGATTGAAGCTCGTAGTCACGCTGAGCAGCGACGGGCAGCAGCACCTAAAGAGTGGGCATCTTCAGGGTAGGGGAGAAGGTCTGGAAGAGGTCAACTCCCTGTCGCTGACTAAAACGTTGTGCAACGTAACGAGCTTGGAAGACAGGCGGAGAACCCCGGGGGTCGCTTCACCCTGAAAATCCACATGCCATCAACTATGTTTGCCCCAGGAGGGGGAACTGCGTCGACGTAGGTGTCTGTGGACTTCCTGGATGCTATCTTTGCGTCCATGGCTGTCTGCCACTAAGAGGAGTAGGGACCTGTAATCGCCTCTGCGTAAGAGCGCTGGGTCAGGGTGTCTGGTGCATCCGGGTCTCCCTCAGGTGCAAGCAGCATGGCCACGAGATGAGGTATAGCAGCAGCAAAACACTGGAACTCCTCTTGCCTGTCCTCAAAGACGTCCGTGCCAACAGCACATTCACCCCCGACGGACAGAGGACAGACAGACTCAGACTTAGCAACAAGACTAGTGGCATAGTCGAGACGACAGGCGGCAGCTAAGTCAACAAGCTCATCAACTAGGGCAGACGGAGAAGCGGACTCAAACAAAGGGTCAGTGACAACAGTGGCTAGAAGACGTGTGACAGTAGGACTGACAGCACAAACTAAGTCAGACTCAGGGTCCGGGCCGTCAGCAAGAGAGGACGCAGGAGGAGACGGTAGGGAACTCGTAGTGGAACAGAGGAAGGACGAAGTGCCAGAATGTGAGTGCCGGGGACAGGAGGAGGAAGCGGACAAGGAACACGACGACAAGTGCGAACAGCACGAACAGGAGAGGCTGGACAAGACGCAGGCTCACGACGCTCTATAAGAGAGTCTGTCTGCATAGTGTAAGGAGAAGGAGCAGGCAGTGGGGAGTCTGGCTTTAACTGTGGTTGCAACTGGTCATCCTGTGAACACAATATGGGAGGAGTAAGGCCAGAAGAAGACGGGAGACCAAGAACTTGGGGAAGGACCGAATCAGGTGGCGGCAGAGACGACGGCGTCGGCGGAACGAAAAATAGTCGCCGCTGCACAGTGCCTCCAACACCAGTACTGCCAGCTCCAGCACCCCCAGCGCCAACACCTCCAGCTCCAAGGTCTCCAGCTCTTGTGCCTCCAGCTCCAGGGTCTCCAGCTCCAGCGCCTCCAACACCACCAGCTCCGGCAGCTCTAGTACCTCTAGTACGAGCACCTCCAGGATCAGAAGCTCCAGCACATCAGGTACCTCTAGCTCCAGCAATAACTCCAGCACCTCCAGGACTAGTAGCTCCAGCACCTCCAGCTCCAGTGCCTCCAGCGGCAGGGCCTCCAGCTCCTTCAGCGCCACTCCTAAGGCGTGTGTGCCGAGCAAACCACTCGCGTAGCTGGCGCAGTAAGAGAGGCTCCTGCCGGCGAGATTGTCGTGGCGAGGCACCCGCAAGACCTCCGGCAGACGCAATACCCCTAGGCTCAGCACCCCCAGACTGCGCACCCTCACACTCAGCACCCCCAGGCTCCGCACCCTCAGACTCAGCACCCCCAGGATCCGCACCCTCGGGCTCAGCATCCCTAGGCTCTGCACTCACAGGCTCAGCACCCCCAGGCTCCGCACCAGCAGGCTCAGCACTCCCAGACACAGCACCCCTAGCAGCACCACCCCCAGCAGCACCAGAGTCTACAGTGACCTCGACAGGCTCAGGCAGGGGGAGTGGGTCTACCTTAGACAAACCTGAGGGAGCAGGACCCTGAGGGGGAAGGGGGTCTACCGGACGGGGACCTGGAGCGAGGAAGAGCGGCGGGGGGGGAGAGGGGCAATGCGGTTGGGGAAGAGACGATAAATGGGATCCGACTAGTCAAACGTGACGTCCTGAGAGGGCAGGACACGGCGCGAGGTGGGGTGGTAAAACTGCCAGCCAGGCGCGTCAGGGGGAAAGCCAAGGAAGACGCAAGGAATGACGCGGGAGGAGAGCTTGTCCACGGAAGTATCGGGGACAAAGGCACGAGAGCCTCAAATCTGGAACACTCACCCATCGCCAACCTTCCCCGTCCAACGCATTGTAGGCGAGGTCTCTGGCAAGGAGACACGGGGCCAGAGGTTAAGCTGATGCGCAGCGTATCGGACCGCAAATGACGACAGAATATTGGGAGCAGCCTCAGTAGCACCTAGAGCTACAGCCTCTATACGTGGGTCGGGCGGCACACACAGGTAACAGTCACCCTCAGCACTAACAGTCAAGGCATACATGGCAGCTAGGATAGCATCGTAGTCAAGAGCAAAGATATCAACACCAGACCTAAGCATCTCTAGTAGCGGGGGCGCTAAGCCTCGTCGCCAAACTCTGCGCGCCAAGCATCGTCAAGGTGGGAGAAGCAGCGGTGTTGTGTGTGAATCTTCCCGCATGTCTGACCAGCGCGGTCACCTGTGCGAATGACATACGGGCAGAAAACACTACCCCCAGACGCCCCACGCTGAGCAAACCACTCACGAAGCTGCTGGGGCATAGGGGTCTCGCTCGGACGCTGCTGCTGCTGCCTCTGGCCTCCGCCAGAACCTCCCCTCTAAATAGCTCCACCCCGACCGCCACCACTGCCGCCGGCACCACTCCCACTACCGCCACCACCACCAGCAGCACTCCCACCACTGCCACCACCGCTGCCACTCACGCCACCACTCCCACCGCCACCTCCGCCACCTCCACCGCCTCCACCACCACCTCCTCCGCTGCCAACTCCACCACTCTTGCCTCCTTTGCCCTTGCCGCTGCGGCGCTTCCCACTAGGAGCAGAAGCAGCCCCGACCTCCTCAGTACCAAGGATGTCAACAGCAGCAGCAGAAGCGTAGGAGGGGGCAAGCGGGGAGGAGGAACACCCCTCAAAGAATGGTGTGCGAGGAGTGCCACGAGCAGCATCTACAGCGACTATGCTAGTCTCAACTGCAAGGAGGTGCTTCTCGAGCAGGTCGTCAGTGAGGTCTGTGGGGTCAAGTGCAAGAAAGTGGTCCCTGACTATGCAAAGAGAGTCAGGGAGGCAAGTGACTTTTAAGTAGAGAGAGATGTATATTGGGGGCGGGTTCTTGTTTAGGAACTCGGCTTTGAGGGCAGCGCGGTAGAGAGTGTCGCTAGTGCGAAGGTCAGTGACGAGGTTGGCGACTGTAGCAAAGGTGAACAGCTCTGGGAACAGGTAGGGCAGTATAAGACGGCCTAGAGCAGCAGTGGCCGGGGAGGAGTAACGAGTGACTACATCGTCGTGCAGGGCTCTAGTAGTCTTCTGCTGGCCAAAGTGAGCACGCTTGGCTAACGGCAGGTGGCCGCAAATGGCTAGGCGAGCAGCAGCGTCACGTGTAAGCCACTGTGAGCGAGTCGCACTGTCAATTGTGTCGGGAGGGGCGATAGAGGCTACAGAGTGGTCAAACAACGAAACGATGTCTCTAGAATCGCTCAATAGGTACAGCTGTAAGTCATCGAGCCACGTATCGAACTGGATCGGAAGGCCCTCAGGATCGAATGTGAGAACGCCGAGAGTAGCCATAGCGGGCAGAGCAGGGTGGCGCGCAACAAGAAGGGGAGCACGCAGGCAACAGGACGGCGTGACAGGCAGGGCGGCGCGCGGGCACTAGGGAAGCGCGCGTGGGCAGATCAGGGCGATGCGGTGGCCAGCAGGGCGGCGCGCGGGCAGGGCAGGTCGGCACGGCAGCCAGCAGAGTGGTGTGCGGGCAGGGCAGGGCAGCGCGGCGGCAAGCAGGGCGGTGCGCGGACAGGGAAGGGCGGAGCACCGGCCAGCAGGGTGGCGCGCGGGTAGGGCGCTACCCTTCTCGTTGAACAAAGGGATATGTACCAGCAGCGACCAGCGCCGCGACGAGACCGGGAACGCCTCGCCTTCTACGCCGACAACACAGAGGAGCGACGGCCGCGCTGCAAGCTTTGCAAGAATTTTGGGCACCTGGCAGATCGATGCAAATCCCGATCTCGCCCTCGCCAGACCAATCTGAGCAACTGGTCCGGCCGACAAAACGCACGGAATGACACGCGTCCAGCCCAGGGGTATCAACCTTCATCGCACAACCTGAACCCAACGGTTCAGCATCAGCAGCACCAGCCATCACAGACTGCCCCCATCCGCAATGTCATGGGAAATATGGCAATGACAAGCGGATTGCGTCATCCCCGTGCACACTCACCGTCACCTGAGCCAGCACCTCACCCAATCGGAGTGTTCTCGAACAACAATCCTTTCAGCATGCGTCACGATTTCAGCGACGACGACGACCAAGACTGGTATCTTCCAGTCCCACTACCCTGAGAATCCCCCGCACATACCTGACATGCGGGCGGCACCGATTGACTGGATCGCGCGCAAACGGTTTCTAAAGTTTGACACACCGCATATCGTTACTCCGCGACTAGTGCTGCTCGCACGTAACGACAATAGGCGCTAAAATACATGGTACCTGGATAGCATATGCTGTGGGCAGCATATGGTGGGATCCGAGTGTTACATATCCAGCGCCGTCTCCACTCCCACCATGACTTACATCACCGTGGCGAACAATACACGCCTACGTGCAAGCGCGCAAGGAATCGTGGTGCTCAAGGCTCGAGGGAGCAGGACGCACATCACACTCAACGACGTGCTGATCGTGCAGAATCTGCCCTTTAATCTCCTCTTGGCGGCACAACTTATGGATTGCAGAGTTAACCTCAGCACCGACCCCGAGACGCGCGACATCCTGCTTCACTACACCACGACGAACAAATCCCGCAAGCAGATTGGAAGAGCGTTTCCTAAAAACGGAGTCTACGTTCTCGACTTCGACATTCCCGATTGCAGCAGCGACGCGCAGGAGCTCATCGATCTCGTTCCCCCAGCGCTTCGAGCATATACCACACAGACTGTAAGCACCCAGACAGAAGACCGTAGGTGCCACATCATCCACATCTGCGTGAGCTGGCGCTGCACGACCCCGATCCCAACGACATCTGCAGGGATTGGCATACACCCACAGCATCATCGAGCGCGATTGCCGGCCATGGCCTCGCCACCATCGCCGGAACAAAGCACGAAGCACCGCCTAAGGAAGAACTATCTCACCTGGAGATCGAGACTGCCACGCGCGTCGTCTTTTGAACGGAGGAACATCCCCTTCCTGGACCTGCATCACAACATCTTCGGGGCATGTTGCGCAGCGTTAGCGTTGGCGTCGGCACTTTCGATGCGCACGGAGTCCCGCGATCCTTGACAAAATGAGAACGAGAATAAATGAACTATGAAACAGTTGGGTACAAGTACTAACCCTAATTGGGTTGTACCCCATATGGGCTACCCCACTATAGCCTACACAAAAGCATAAGCTATAATGTTCTGACACACCCCCATAGGCAAAGTGGGGGAGAACAAGCGGTCACAAGACCAGTCAAGCAAAGCAAAGCAAAGCAAGCTCAGGGTGGATCACAAAGTCACCACACATTCCGAGCACAAGTTCAAGGCCACAAGGCCAGTTCACATGCATGAGTACATATATATAGAAAGCTAGACAAGCAAGAGCAGGTGTATATATATGTAATAGTACAAGTAAGGTCAAGAGGTGAGCAAGTGAGGCAAGACAGGCACAAGACCAAGCTGAGTGCAGAAGCGCTGATGATCACAAGGCGCAAGTGCCTTGGTGAAGATATCAGCAGTGTTGGCCTCAGAGGCCACGTACGCAAGATGCAGCTGACCACGCTGCTGCAGCTCACGAGCAAGAAAGTAGCGGAGACCAATGTGCTTTGTTCTGTTCTCCAGTCGCTGCTCCCGACACAAGGCCAGCATGGCCTTGTTGTCTACGTACAGCACTGGAGGAGAACAAGGCGGCTCTCCAAGGTCAGTCAGCAGGTAGGTGAGCCAGCGAAGCTCCTGTGCAGCCATGGCCCCGGCGTAGATCTCAGCCTCACAACTGGAGCCGAGAACAGAAGACGAGCGGGTAGCCCGCCACGAAACAGAGCCGGAACCAAGGCTGAAGGTGTAACCCTGTGACGACCGCTGCGTAGCCTGGTCGTCAGCCCAAGAAGCGTCCGCGTGCCCAGTGAGGACCACTGGACTCCTCCCTCTAAGCACTAGCCCCATGCCCGAGGTACTGCACAAGTAGCGCAACACCCTCTTCGCTGCAGCCATGTGCTCTGGTCTGTGTCTCCCAGGAGCAACATAGCGTGCAAGAATGCTAAGAGGGTATGCAAGGTCAGGTCGTGTGCAGGTCATCAGGTACATGAGGCAGCCAACAAGCTCTGCATACGGACCACTCGACTCTACGAACTGATCCGAAGGCAAAGCTGAGAGCGAGTGGCGAGTAGACAGAGGAGTGGCCTGAGGCGAGGAGTACGTGAAGCCGAAGCGCTGAAGGACCTGCTGCACCATGTGTGACTGAGTCAGGGTAATGGTGCGGCGTGCTCTGTCCCGGGTGATCTGCAAGCTAAGGTAGCTGCGCAGTTCACCCAGGTCTATGCACGTGTGTCTCTTCTGCAGCTCCGACTTCACGTGGGCGAGTCCAGCAGTGTCAGCTGTGGAAAAGACCAAGTCGTCGACGTACACGAGGATGTAGAACGGCGGCAGAGAGGTGTCGGTGCGTAGAAACAGCGACGGGTCGGCAGTAGAGGGAGCAAACCCAAGAGCCGCAAGTGTAGTCCTCAGTCTATCGTGCCACTCGCGCGGTGCCTGGCGGAGACCGTAGACTGGCCGTCGGAGGCTCGACTGGGTGCCAGGAGGGAAAGTCCCAGTGAAGCCAGGTGGACGGCGCAACCAGATCTCCTCGTGCAGGCTACCCTGCAGGAAAGCAGTGCTGAAGTCAAGGGAGTGAAGCTCGTAGTCACGCTGAGCGGCTACGTGTAGCAGCACCCGAAGAGTGGTCATCTTCGGGGTGGGAGAGAAGGTCTGAAAGTAGTCAACTCCCTGCCGCTGACTGAAGCCACGAGCCACGTACCGCGCCTTGAAGACAGGTGGAGAGCCCGGCGGCCGCTTCACCTTGAAGATCCACATGCCGCTGACGATGTTCGCCCCAGGAGGGGGAACCACGTCAACGTAGGTGCCTGTGGACTTCCAGGAAGCCATCTCTGCATCCATAGCTGCCTGCCACTGAGAGGAGTAGGGACCCTCTACGGCCTCCGCGTAAGAGCGCGGAGTCGGGATGTCTAGTGCATCCGGGTCTCCCTCAGGGGTAAGCAGTACGGACGCGAGATGAGGTGAAGCAGCAGCCAGACACTGGAACTCCTCCTGCGTGTCCTCAAGGACGTCCGTGCCAAGAGCACACTCACCCCCGACGGACGGAGGACAGACAGATGCAGACTCAGCAACAAGACTAGCAGCGTAGTCTAGACGACAGCGAGCAGCAAAGTCGACGAGCTCAGCAACAAGAGCAGACGCAGCAGTGGACTCAAAGGAGGAGCCAGTGACGACAGTAGCAAGGAGACGCGTGACAGTAGGACTGGCAGCACGAAGAGAGTCCGACTCAGGGTCGGCAAGTACAGGAAGAGAGGACTCAGGAGGAGAGGGCAAGGGGGCACGCAGAGGAGCAGTGGACGGACGCAGAGACATCCGGTGCGTGCCAGGGACAGGAGGAGGACGCTGACGCGAACTGCGACCACTAGTGCGAGCAGCACGAACAGGCGACGCAGGACGAGACGGAGGCTCACGACGCTCAGCAAGACCTCCAGTAGGACCAGTGTACGGAGAAGGAGAAGGCAGTGGGGAGACCGGTGGTAACTGTGACTGCGACTGGACAGGTTGTGGACACTCTAAGGGAGGAGGAAGACCAAGAACCTGCTGAAGGAGCGGAACAAAGTACGGCCGAGGCCGCGCGGCGACTCCAGGCACAGCAGGGACAGCACCAGCACCCCCAGCGTTAGTACTAGCGTCAAGAGCACCTCCAGCTCCAGTACCTCCAGCAGCACGAGTAGCACCCGCAGCACGACCGCCGCCAGGACTGACAGCAGTAGCCTCCGCGCCAACACCCTCAGCAGCTCCGACTCCAGTAGCACTCGCAGGACTAGCACCTCCGAGACCTGCGGCACCAGCACCCTCGGCAGCCGAAGAAGCACCAGCTCCAGTAGTACGCCTCCAGCGCCGGGCAAACCACTCGCGCAGCTCCTGTGGAGAGAGTGGCTCCCGCCGAGACGAAGCACCCGGAGAACCAGCAGGCCCAGCACCGCCAGACGCCACACGAGCAGGTTCAGCGGCCGCGGGCTCCGCACCCCCAGGCTCAGTAGCTCCAGACTCAGCACCCCCAGGCTCAGCAGCTCCAGACGCAGCACCCCCAGGCGAAGGACCCCCAGCCTCAGCACCCCCAGTCGTAGCACCCCCAGGCTCAGCAACCCAAGTCGTAGCACCCCCAGGCTCAGCACCCCCAGGCTCAGCACCCCCAGTCGCAGCATCCCCAGACGCAGCACCTCCAGGCTCAGCACCCACGCGCGCAACACCCCCAGAGTCAGCACCCCCAGGCTCAGCACCCGCAGCAGTACCAGAGTCACCAGCAACCTCTACCAGCTCAACTGCATCTACCTGGGACACACCTGAAGGGGCAGGACCCTGAGGGGGGAGGGGGTCTACCGGGGGGGGACCTGGCACAAGGAAGTGCGGTGGCGGGGGGAGGGAAGGAGTGCGGTAGGGGAAGAGGCGGTACTAGGGTACTGACTCGTCGAACGTGACGTCCTGGGAGGACAGAATATGACGAGAGGTGGGGTGGTAGAACTGCCACCCAGGGGCGTCAGGGGGGAAGCCAAGGAAGACACAGGGAGCAGCACGAGGGGACAGCTTGTCCGCAGACAAGTCACGGACAAACGCCCGAGATCCCCAGACACGGAACGCAGACGCATCGCCGACCCTCCCCGTCCACAGCAAGGCTGGGGAGGTCTCCGGTCTGGAGACCCTGGGGTGAAGGTTGATCTGATGCGCCGCGTACCGAACCGCAAACGGCCACAGAAAATGGGGGGCAGCCGCATGCATCATGGACGTACGAGCGACGTCCATGACCATGCCAATGCGGCGCTCAGCAATCCCATTTTGCTGCGGCGCTCAGCGTGAAGGTCTGGCGGATGCCTTGCGCACGTCAGTAGGCTCGCAGAAGGCCAGAGGAGAACTCTCTGCCTCGGTCAGAGTGCAGACGCAGAACAGGAAAGTCCGAGCCGAAGCTCCTCCTGAGCTGGAGACGAGCTGCGCGGATCCAGTCGATCAACACCTCAGCGACATCACCCTTGCCGCGCAAGGGGAAGACTGTGGTGTAACGCGAGTAGTCGTCAACCACCAGCAGGAAGTAGCGCTCGTGACCCTGTCCACGGACGCGGGCCGGGCCCCACACGTCCATATGAAGCGTATGCAGCGGGGCCTCTGTCGGGGGAAACTGAGAGGAGTGAGGGGCATCTCGGAGCCGCCCCTCGACACAGGGGACACAGGAAGGACCAGGCCCCGGAGGAAGGGGAGGGAGGGACCGGGGAAGACCAGAGACAAGGACACGGGAAGCCATGCCTCGGAGACGAGGCAGGGAGGGGTGACCAAGACGGTGGTGCCAGAGGAGAGTCTCGTGAGACAGGAGGCGACACGAGCAGGGGGCAGACTCAGGACCAGACCTGGACGCTGCAGCAAACACCTGACCCGACGCAGCTACCTGACCAGACGCAGTGACTGGAGGAGACTCAGTGGTCAGTGTGTACAGGCTCGACCCCGGCCGACGTGTAAACGTGGCCAGGTGTCGGCCTGTCCGAGCGTCCGTGCAGTGGGTCACCCGCTGACTCGCAGGAGTGAACTGGTGAACCCCCGTATCCTGCAGGTCAGCACCACTCACCAAGTTTGTAGAGAACGAGGGGAGGTAAAGACCAGACAAGGTGCCAGAGGGGGCAGCCGGACACGGGAGGACAGTGGAGAAGTGAGAGAGGACAGGACCCCCAGAGGGGTCTGCCAGGGAGACTGAAACTGGCCGACCAAGCGGCGTGAGTGTGGTGCGGTCTCAAAAGAAGGAGCGAGAAGCCCCTAAGTTAAGTGTGAAGGTGAGGGAGGCCGAAGCCGACGTGGTACCTGAGAGCGCAGACTCACCAGCACCTGAGGGCGCGGACGCACTGGCACCTAGAGCAGCAGCCTCACCAGTACCTAGAGCAGCAGTACCAATGCCCGGGTCGGGCGGGAAACACCGGTAACAGTCACCCTCATCACTAATAGTCACAGCATACATGGCAGCAAGGATAGCATCAAAGTCAAGATCAAAGATAGATACGCCTGCCCTAGACAGCTCTCCCCAGCGGGGGATCTCACTAGCCTCCGGGAACTGCTAACGCCAAGCGTCCGTCAGGCGGCCAAAGCAGCGCTGGGTGGGGTGAGCACCCCCACACTGCTCACCCGTGCGGTTGCCGGAGCGGAGGACGTAGGTGCACGGGCCAAAACCCCCACCACGCTGACGCTGCGTGTACCACTCACGGAGCTGCTGAGGAGGGGGGATGTCCCGAGAACGCTGCTGCTACTGCTGCTGCTGCTGGCGCTGACCACTCCCGGAGCCGCTCCGCTGAGAAGTACCACCTCGACCAGCTCCACCTCCACCACCGCCGCCTCCACCTCCGCCGCCACCGCCGCCTCCGCTCCCACCGCTACCGCCACCGCCGCCTCCGCCTCCGCCGCTGCCACCGCCACCTCCACCCCCGGCACCACTCCCACCGCCACCCCCACTCCCTCCGCCGCCTCCACCGCCACCTCCACCACCCCCGCTAGCTCCACCCGCGCCCTTGCCCCCCTTGCCCTTGCCAGAGCGGCGTCTCCCGCTAGGGGCAGACGCCGCACCGACCGAGTCAAGACCAAGTAGGTCGGCCGCAGAAGCAGAGGCGACAGAGGGCAACAGGGGGGAAGGGGAACACCCCTCAAAGATGGGGGTGCGAGGGTCACCACGAGAGGCTCCTACAGCGACTATGCTCTTCTCCGCTGCTAGGAGGGCCTTCTCTAGGAGGTCAACAGTGAGAGTGGTGGGACAGACTGAGAGAAAGTGGTCCCTGACTACGCGAAGGGAGTCGGGAGGCGGGTGACTATGTAATAGAGAGTGATGTACATGGGGGGGGGGCTCTTGTCGCAGAACTCAGCACGCAGCGCGGCGCGGTAGCGAGTGTCACTAGTGCGGAGGTGCGTAATGAGGTCAGCAACTGTGGGAAATGCAGCAAGGTCAGGGAAGAGGTACGGTAGCATGAGGCGGCTTAGTGCAGCAGTGGCAGGGGATGAGTAGCGCGCAACTACAGCGTCGTACAAGGTCTGAGCACTCTTGTACTGACTAAAGTGCGCGCGCTCAGTGGTAGGCAGGTGGCGACGCACAGCAAGACGTGCAGCAGCATCGCGGGTGGCCCACTGAGAGCGAACAGTGGGGTCAGCATCAGCAGCAGGGGCAGGAGAGGCGCCAGAGGTGAGGTCAAAGAGAGAAAGACCGTCCGCCCTATCGCACTGTAAGAACAGCTGCAGGTCGTCGACCCTGACCTCAAAGTCAATGGCTTGACCCTCAGCGTCAAAAGCGAGGACACTAGGGGTAGCCATGACGACGGTAGACTAGCAGTGCAAGCAGTAGGGGAAGGGCACGCAGTGACAGAGAGGCTGTGCTCACCGGACAGGGCTGCTCGGGCGGCTCAACTGTAGGGCGGCTCGGCGGCTGGGCGGCTCGGCTTCTGGGCGGCTCAGCGGCTCGGCTGCGGGGCGGCTCGGCTGCACGGCGGCTCGGCTGGTGGGCGGCCGGGCGGCTCGGCGGCTTGGCTCCTCTGGTACAGGGCGGCGCGGTGGTCTGCGGCTCGGGCGCGTTGCTGCAGGAGGGGAGAGCGGCGGGGCCGCAGCAGACGGGCGGCGGGACCCGTTGACGTAGGGCGGCGGGGCCGGTGAAGTAGGGCGGCGGGGCCCTTGAAGTAGGGCGGCGGGGCCCTTGAAGTAGGGCGGCGGGGCCGCAGGTGTAGGGCGGCGGGGTCGCAGCAGACGGGCGGCGGGGCCGCAGACGTAGGGCGGCGGGGCCGCTGAAGTAGGGCGGCGGGGCCCGTTGAAGTAGGTCGGCGGGGCCGCGAAGTGGGGCGGCGGGGCCGCGAAGTGGGGCGGCGGGGCCGCAGCAGACGGGCGGCGGGGCCGCTAAAGAAGGGCGGCGGGGCCGCGAAGTGGGGCGACGGGGCCGCAGCAGACGGGCGGCGGGGCCGCTGAAGCAGGGCGGCGGGGCCGCGAAGTGGGGCTGCGGGGCCGCGAAGTGAGGCGGCGAGGCCGCTGAACAGGGCGGCGGGGCCGCGACGTAGAGCGGCGGGGCCGCGAAGTAGGGCGGCGGGGCCGCTGGAGTAGGGCGGCGAGGCCGCAGTTAGGGCGGCGGGGTCGCGACGTAGGGCGGCGGGGCTGCGAATGCGGTTGGCGGGGCCACGCTAGTAGGTGGCGGGGCCGCACGAACGGGCGACGGGGCCGCTAAGGTAGGGAGGGCCGCTAGGGCATAGGGGCCGCTAGGGCGGCTCGACGAGGTGAGAGCGCGACTCGGGCGGAGTGCGCTTCGGGCAGGAAAAAAAAAATTCGAAATTTGGTGGGCCCTAGGCACAGTTCCCACAGGGGAACCTGCTCGATACCATGAGAAAATGAGAACGAGAATGAATGAACTATGAAACAGTTGGGTACAAGTACTAACCCTAATTGGGTTGTACCCCATATGGGCTACCCCACTATAGCCTACACAAAAGCATAAGCTATAATGTTCTGACAATCCTACACAAAGAAAAAGTTCATGGAGATCTACCCGCACCAGCGCGACCCCACGGCGAAACTCACCATCGCGGAAGAAGAAGAAATGGCGCGTCGCGAGGCGGAAGAGCTTCGCCAACGGAGTCTTGCGGAATCACGCAGAACATTCGCCTGGAGCGGATGGGGCGAAGAGGAGAGTGCCTCCAATGAAGGGGGGTGGGGTAGCACTGGAGGATGGGGCACAAGAAACACTAGTGGATGGGGAGCTGCAATAAGCGGCAACACTGGCGGATAGGGCGCCGCATCTGGCGGTGAGACAAGTGGTTGGGGCACTTCCGGCGAAGGCTGGGGAACTTTCCGCGAGGACCAAAGGGGAGAAGAAGAAGAAGTAGAACCTGCTATTATTCCTCTTGGTCGCCCTCCGCACTGCTCCGCACCTACGCTTCCTCCGTCTGACATGCAGCCACAACGCGACCCTTGGGGCACCATCGATTGGGGCAACGAGCCCTCTACTCCGCGGCGCACTGCTTTCGGACCTGCCCTCGAGCCGGGCGAACCAACATTTGTCCCCGGAACCATCCCCGAGACCAACATCCCTCACTCCATCATTCATGACAAAGAGTTTCTTCAGTTGATGCTAACTACAGTGAACGACGAAGAGGAGGAAGAAGAAGAGGCAGCAGCGGAACCTGCCCCAGTATCTGATGAAGATCCCGAAGCAGCACATGCGCGCTACAAGCGCACCTCTGTATTCTGCACCGACGATGCACTCTGGCACCAGCGCCTCGGTCATCCTTCGCGCGTGACGCTGAAAAAGTGCATCAAAGCTGGCGTATTCGCACCTGGCGCACTCCTACGCCCTGATGGCACCGAAGTGAAAGGCGAAACACATCCGCGCAACAGCACCGTCTGCCCCAAGGCCGCGCTGAGCCACGAGCCATTTCCCCTACTCAAGCCTGGAACCAACCACTACGCTGAACTGGAGAAGGTCTACAGCGACTTCCTCAACGTGGGACACTGCGGGATCGACGACTAGCTGTATGCACTCACCTTCGTCACCGCTAGAATGTGGAACGTGTGGGTCGTGAATGTGGAGGCGCGCAGCGGAGCATATGAAGTGTTTCAACTTTGGCTGGCGCAAGCGCAGCGGCAACCTGGGGAGAAGCTGAAGATCTGGCAATCTGACGGCGTAGCGGCGTTCAGAAGCAAAGAGATGCAAGATTACCTAGCGTAGAAGGGGATCGAGCATCACATCTCCCTGCCCTACGCGCATCAACAGCAAGGAGTAGCTGAGCGCATTTACCGCACACTCATGACGAAGGTGCGCGTGCTGATGAAGCAGTCGAATCTTCCGCCAATCTATTGGACCTACGCGATGCATCACGTTGTGCGAGTGCACAACCTGCTGTCAACCACCGCCATCACTGGCAACCTTTCCTCGCATGTGAAGTGGACGGGGACCAAGGGCGACCCATCCATGCTCCGCGTGTGGGGGTGCATGGTGTAGTATCGCCCGCCAACGTCAACTACCGGGAAGTATGCAAGCCGCGCGCGCTGGGGTATTTATCTTGGCATCAGCCACGAGCACAAGGCATGGCTCATTCTGGACCTCATGAGGCAGAAGATAAAGAATGCGCACGATGTCATCTTCTACGAGCGCTCCTTCCTCCATCAATTTTTGGAAGATGAATAGGCGAACGCGAACCGCGTTTACGCCAATGACGGGCACATCTATGCCACGCCGGAGGACGAAGCTACAGCAGCCATTCTGGAGCAAGATACCACTGGAGAATTCATGCGAGGCAATCGCCACAATGATGACGACGATGATTTGCCTGAAGGAGGAGCGGGCGGAACAGGAGGAAGCGGAAGCGTCGGAGGTGCAGCACCACAAGCACCATCTGAGCCAGAGAGCGACGACGATGACGTGCAGGAAGTCATCTCGCAGCATTGCCACGACGGCACCGTCACTGGAATGCAGCTCCTTGGGCTCCACATCACTACCTCAACGGCGCCACGCATCATCGAGCCGAAGAACCCACGTCAAGCTATTACGGGACCCCACAGCAAGTAGTGGCGTGAGGCGATGGATGCGGAAATCAAGGCATTCGAGTCACGCCACACCTGGGTACTCGTCGATCGAGCAGCAATCAAGGGAAGGAGGATCCTGTACGGGAAATCGGTCTTCCGTGTCAAATTATAATGTTGTGTAGGCTGTAGTGGGGTAGCCTATATGGGGTACACAATTCTAGGGTTGCATATTTGTATCACTTTCATTCCTTAGTCATCCATTCTCGTTTCTTCTCATGGTATCGACCAGGTTCCCTCGTAGGAACTGATCCTAGGGCCCACCAAGTAGAATTTTTTTTTTCCTGCCCGGAGCGCGCTTCGATTAGGCCCGAGTCGCACCTCGTGTGCCCTCTCTACCGTCGCGCCTGTCCTAGGCCTCCCTCGGCCCCGTCGCGTCGCCCCTAGCGGCCTCCCTTGCGCCGCCCTTACTCGGCCCGTCGCCGCCCTACTACGGCCCGTCGCGGCCCTTACTCGGCCCGTCGCCACCCTAAGCGGCCCGTCGCCACCCTTGCGCCGTCCGTAACGGCACGCCGCCGACCTCTGCGGCCCCTCGCGCCGCCCTCACCCGCGGCCCTGCCACCTACCTGCGGGCGCGCCACCCAACCAACGGCCCCGCCGCCCTAACCTGCGGCCCCGCCGCCCTTACCTGAGGACCCGCCGCCCTTCGCTGCGGCCCCGCCCCCTAACCTGCGGCCCCGCCACCTTACCTACGGCCCCGCCGCCCTTACCTGCGGCCCCGCCGCCCTTCGCTGCGGCCCCGCCACCTTACCTGCGGCCCCGCCGCCCTTCGCTGCGGCCCCGTCACCTTACCTGCGGCCCCGCCGCCCTTCGCTGCGGCCCCGCCACCTTACCTGCGGCCCCGCCGCCCTTACCTGAGGCCCCGTCGCCTGCTACAGCGCCGCCCGCCACCCGAGCTGCCCCAGCCGCCATACCCAGCCGAGCAGCCGACCGCCGCGCCGCTTTGCAGCCGCACCGCCGAGCAGCCGAGCCGCCCAGCCGCCCAGCAGCCAAGCCGCAGAGCCGCCCAGCCGCCGAGCCGCCAAGCAGCCGAGCCGCCCAGCAGCCAAGCCGCCCAGCAGCCGAGCCGCCCAGCAGCCGAGCCGCCCAGCAGCCGAGCCGCCCAGCAGCCGAGCCGCCCGCACCACCGAGCCGCCCAAGCCGCCCTGTCCGGTAAGAGCAGCGCCTCTTTCTCAGCACTGCCCTTACCCTACTGTTTGCGCTGCTAGTCTACTGCTGTCATGGCTACCCCTAGTGTCCTCGCTTTTGACGCTGAGGGTCGGGCCATTGACTTTGACGTCTGGATAGATGACCTGCAGCTTTTCTTACAGTGCGATAGGGCGGACGGTCTCTCTCTCTTTGACCTCACCTCTGGTGTCTCTCCTGCCCCTGGTGCTGATGCTGACGCCACTGCTCGCTCCCAGTGGGCCACGCGCGATGCTGCTGCACGTCTTGCTGTGCGTCGCCACCTTCCTACCTCTGAGCGTGCGCACTTTAGCCAGTACAAGAGTGCTCAGACCTTGTACGACGCTGTAGTTGCACGCTAGTCATCTCCTGCCACTGCTGCACTGAGCCGCCTCATGCTACCGTACCTCTTTCCTGACCTTGCTGCCTTTCCCACAGTCGCTGACCTCATTACGCACCTCCGCACTAGTGACACTCGCTACCGCGCTGCGCTTCCTGCTGAGTTCTGCGCAAAGAACCCCCCCCCCCCCCCCCATGTACATCGCTCTCTACTACATAGTCACCCGCCTCCCTGACTCCCTTCGCGTAGTCAGGGACCACTTTCTCTCAGTCTGTCCCACCACTCTCATTGTTGACCTCCTCGAGAAGGCCCTCCTAGCAGCAGAGAAGAGCATAGTCGCTGTAGGGGCCTCTCATGGTGACCCGCGCACCCCCATCTTTGAGGGGTGTTCCCCCTCCCCTCTTTTGCCCTCTGTTGCCTTTGCTGCTGCGGCCGACCTCGTTGGTCTGGAGTCGGTCGGTGCGGCGTCTACCCCTAGTGGGAAGCGTCGCTCTGGTAAGGGCAAGGGGGGCAGGGGCGCTGGAGGAGCTAACGGGGGCGGTGGAGGCGGCGGTGGAGGCAGTGGAGGGGGTGGGGGTGGTGGTGGGAGTGGTGGCGGGGGTGGAGGTGTCGGCGGCGGCAGTGGAGGCGGAGGCGGCGGCGGCGGTGGCAGTGGGAGCGGAGGTGGTGGAGGTGGCGGAGGTGGAGGAGGCGGTGGCGGAGGAGGAGGAGGAGGTCGTGGCTCTTCGCAGAGGAGTGGCTCCGGTGGTGGTCAGCGCCAGCAGCAGCAGCACAGTCGGGAGACCCTGTCCCCTCAGCAGCTCCGTGAGTGGTACGCTGCACGCCAGCGGGGTGGGGGTACTGGTCCGTGCACCTATGTCCTGCGCACCGGCGACCGTGCGGGTGAGCAGTGTGGGGGTGCGCACCCCACCGAGCGCTGCTTTGGCCGCCTGACGGACGCTTGGCGTCACCAGTTCCTTGAGGCCACTGAGATCCCTCGCTTGGGCGAGCTGTCTAGGGCAGGGGTAGCTATCTTTGACCTTGACTTTGATGTTATTCTTGCTGCTATGTATACTGTGTCTATTAGTGAGGAGGGTGACTGCTACCGGTGTTTCCCGCCCGACCCGGGCATTGCGACTGCTACTCTAGGTGCTGGTGAGGCTGCTGCTCTTGGTACTAGCAAGGCTGCTGCTCTAGGTGCTAGTGCGTCTGCTTCCTCCGGTACTGGTGAGTCTGCGCTCTCAGGTACTGCGTCGGCTTCGGCCTCCCACACCTTCACACTTGACTCGGGGGCTTCTCGCTCCTTCTTTCGAGACCGCACCACACTCACGCCGCTTGGTCGGCCAGTTGCAGTCTCCCTGGCAGACCCCTCTGGGGGTCCTGTCCTTGCTCACTTCTCCACTGTCCTCCCGTGTCCGGCGGCCCCCTCTGGCACCCTGTCTGGTCTTTACCTCCCCTCGTTCTCTACGAACTTGGTGAGTGGTGCTGACCTACAGGATGCGGGGGTTCACCAGTTCACTCCTGCGAGTCAGCGGGTGACCCACTGCACAGACGCTCGGACAGGCCGACACCTGGCCACGTTTACACGTCGGGCGGGGTCGAGCCTGTACACACTGACCACTGCGTCTCCTCCAGTCCCTGCGTCTGGTCAGGTAGCTGCGTCGGGTCAGGTGTTAGCTGCAGCGTCCAGGTCTGGTCCTGAGTCTGCCCCCTGCTCGTGTCGCCTCCTGTCTCACGAGACTCTCCTCTGGCACCACCGCCTTGGTCACCCCTCCCTGCTTCGTCTCCGAAGCATAGCCTCCCGTGTCCTTGTCTCTGGTCTTCCCCGGTCCCTCCCTCCCCTTCCTCCGGGGCCTGGCCCTACCTGTGTCCCCTGTGTCGAGGGGCGGCAGCGGGCTACCCCTCACTCCTCCCAGTTTCCTCCGACAGAGGCCCCGCTGCAGACGCTTCACATGGACGTGTGGGGCCCAGCCCGCGTCCGTGGACAGGGTCACAAGCGCTACTTCCTGCTGGTGGTTGACGACTACTCGCGTTACACCACAGTCTTCCCCTTGCGCAGCAAGGGTGATGTCACTGAGGTGTTGATCGACTGGATCCGTGCAGCTCGTCTCCAGCTCAGGCGGAGCTTCGGCTCGGACTTTCCTGTTCTGCGTCTGCACTCTGACAGAGGCGGAGAGTTCTCCTCTGACCTTCTGCGAGCCTACTGTCGTGCACGAGGCATCCGCCATACCTTCACGCTTTTGGACTCTCCACAGCAAAATGGGATTGCTGACCGCCGCATTGGCATGGTCATGGACGTCGCCCGTACGTCCATGATGCATGCGGCTGCCCCCCATTTTCTGTGGTCGTTTGCAGTTCGGTACGCGGCGCATCAGATCAACCTTCAGCCCAGGGTCTCCATGCCGGAGACCTCCCCACCTTTGCTGTGGACGGGGAAGGTTGGCGACGCGTCTGCGTTCCGTGTCTGGGGATCTCGGGCGTTTGTCCGCGACTTCTCTGCGGACAAGCTGTCCCCTCGTGCTGCTCCTTGCGTCTTCCTGGGTTTCCCCTCTGACCCACCAGGGGTGGCAGTTCTACCACCCCACCTCTCGTCGTGTTCTGTCCTCCCAGGACGTCACGTTCGACGAGTTGGTCCCCTACTACCTTCTCTTCCCCTACCGCACTCCGTCCCTCCCCCCGCCACCGCTCTTCCTTGTACCAGGTCCCCCCCCGGTAGACCCCCTCCCCCCTCAGGGTCCTGCCCCTTCATGTGTGTCTTAGGTAGACGCTGTTGAGCCTGTCGAGGTTGCTGGTGACTTTGGTGCTGCTAAGGGTGCTGAGCCTTGGGGTGCTGACTCTGGGGGTGCTGAGCGTGTGGGTGCTACGCCTGGGGGAGCTGAGCCTGAGGGTACTACGGCTGGGGGTACTGAGCCAGGGGGTGCTGAGTCTGGGGGTGCTGAGCCTAAGGGTGCTGAGTCTAGGGGTGCTGAGCCTGGGGGTACTACGCCTGGGAGTGCTGAGCCTGGGGGTGCTGAGCCTGGGGGTGCTACGCCTGGAGGTGCTGAGCCTGGGCGTGCGGAGCCTGAGGGAGCTGGGCCTGCTGGTAATTTGCCTGGCGGTTCTCCGGGTGCTTCTTCTCGCCGGGAACCACTCTCTCCACAGGAGCTGCGTGAGTGGTTTGCCCGGCGCTGGAGGCGAGCTGCTGGAGCTAGAGGTGCTGCGGGTACTGGGAGTGCTGGAGCTGCTGAGGGAGCTGGTGCCACCGGTCCCGGAGGTGCTCGTACTGGGAGTACTGGAGCTGCTGGACCTGTGGGTACTTCTGGGGCTGGAGCTGCTGCGGGTGTTGGCGCGGAGGCTACTGCTGTCGGTCCTGGCGGCGGTCCTGCTGGGGGTACTACTGGTGCTGCTGGAGGTACTGGAGCTGGAGCTGCTACTGGTGCTGGTGCTGCCACTGGGGGTGCTGGTGCTATCCCTGCTGTGTCTGGAGTCGCCGCGCGGCCTCAGCCGTACTTCGTTCCGCTCCTTCAGCAGGTTCTTGGTCTCCCGTCTTCTTCTGGTCCTCCTCCTCACTTAGAGTGTCCACAGCCTGTCCCGTCACAGTTACAGTTACAGCCGGCCTCCCCACTGCCTGCTCTGTCTCCCTACCCGGGTCCTACTGGAGGTCTTCCTGAGCGTCGTGAGCCTGCGTCTCCCCCTGCGTCACCGGTCCGTGTTGCTCGCACTAGTGGTCGCGGTTCGCGTCAGCGTCCTCCTCCTGTCCCTGGCACGCACCGGATGTCTCTGCGTCCGTCCACTGCTCCTCTGCGTGCCCCGTTGCCTTCTCCTCCTGAGTCCTCTCTTCCTGTTCTTGCCGACCCTGAGTCGGACTCTCTTCGTGCTGCCAGTCCTACTGTCACGCGTCTCCTTGCTACTGTCGTCACTGACCCTTTTTTTGAGTCCACTGCTGCGTCTGCCCTAGTTGCTGAGCTCGTCGACTTTGCTGCTCGCTGTCGTCTAGACTACGCTGCTAGTCTTGTCGCTGAGTCTGAGTCTGCCTGTCCTCCGTCCGTCGGGGGTGAGTGTGCCCTTGGCACGGACGTCCTTGAGGACAGGCAGGAGGAGTTCCAGTGTCTGGCTGCTGCTTCACCTCATCCCGTGTCCGTACTCCTTACCCCTGAGGGAGACCCGGATGCACTTGACATCCCGACTCCGCGCTCTTACGCGGAGGCGATAGAGGGTCCCTACTCCTCTCAGTGGCAGGCAGCTATGGACGCAGAGATGGCTTCCTGGAAGTCCACAGGCACCTACGTTGACGAGGTTCCCCCACCTGGGGCGAACATCGTCAGTGGCATGTGGATTTTCAGGGTGAAGCGGCCGCCGGGTTCTCCGCCTGTCTTCAAGGCGCGGTACGTGGCTCGTGGCTTCAGTCAGCGGCAGGGAGTTGACTACTTTCAGACCTTCTCTCCCACCCCGAAGATGACCAGAATTCTAGGGTTGCATATTTGTATCACTTTCATTCCTTAGTCATCCATTCTCGTTTCTTCTCATTCCGCGTAAAGACCGCATCTGACGGCACGATAGAGCGATTTAAGGTGCGCTGGGTCGTATGTGGATACGATAAGAGGCACGACATCGACTTCAACCAGACATTTGCACCGGTCAGCCGTCACACCTCTGTCATAATACTCCTCGCCATCGCTGCAGCACGACACCTGCCGCTCCGACAAACCGATGTGAAAAACGCGTTCCTATATGCGTTAGTAGATGGAGTGATCTATGTGGAGCAGCCGCACACATACGGCGAAGGGGATTCGCGCGTTTGCCAGCTGCAATAATTCCTCTACAGGTTCAAACAAGCGCCAAGGCTCTGGCAGCAGTATCCGTACAGCATCTTGCTTGAAATCGGCTTTAAGCAACTTCCTCGCGATCCAGGGATTTTTCGCCGTGATTTCCGCAGCAAATACATCCTACTCACGGTCTAAGTTGACGACCTCCTCTACATAGGGTCAAGCTATGAATTGCTTGAGCAGTTCGACATTACCTGCAACCACGACGTGAAGCAGTTCCTTGGCCTCAACATCACCTACTCGCCAGAAGCCATTCATCTCTCAGCCGCCAAGTATGCAGAAGAACTTGGCAAGCGCTTCAACATCGCACCTACACCTCTCTCCACCCCTTATCGCACTCCAGGACCCAACCACAAGCCTGACAACAAAGCCCTGTCCGCTGCTGGGCTTTAGACTTACCAACAACAGTTGGGTCCTGGAGCCAGCTGAGCCAGCTGGCCCAGTACTTCCGCAAACCAACAGCTAAAAATCTCTCAAATCTTCAGCGAGCACTACAATTCTTCATCTCCACGCCCAATGCCGGGCTATGCTACTCCACCATCCCAACCTCATACTTCAATCTTATCGGCTATGTGGACGCTGACCATGCCGCTGACCCCGACAATCGACAGTCCAGTGGCCCCATATCCTAGAATTCATAGAAGCAAGAGCTGGTTGCCCTGTCATCAGCGGAAGCCAAGTTCATCGCAGCAACAGCAGCTGTTCGCGAAGGGCTCTACCTCCAGGAGCTGCTGCAGGAGGCGAAAATTCCAGCCCTGGCGAATTTTCGCCTGCACTATGACAATCAGAGCGCGATCAGGATCGCAAACAAACCTGGTTTCGTCAACCGCACCAAGCACATCGCACTGCGATACTTCTTCGTCAAGGACGAAATTCATCAAGGTAAGGTTGACCTAACCTACTGTCCGATGGGTGACATGGCAGCTGATTTCCTCACAAAGAAACTGCCGCGTCAGTAGTATCAGCACTACTCAAAACTCAGCGGAGTAGTCAAGCGGGTCAAGACCTGCTACGGCCAGGATTGAAGGGGGGTGTTGCGAAAAGCGGTGATTTACTATGCACTCCTTACCGCAGCAATCAAAGCATGCACTACCGAGGCTGAAGGCGGAAGTAACACGAAGGGACGTACAGTTACGAAACGATTTGAACCGTCGGGCAGACGGCATCAGGCAGCAGGAGTGGCGAGGATTCTGCCCGAACAGTTTCGTAACTGTCTGGAGTCGCATGGTTAGATTTCGCTGTAATAAGGAAGTGTACCCCTTAGAATATATGGGTAGCTATGTCATTTTGTATTCCCCTGTACTCTTATTTATACCCTTGTATTTGTATGTTTTAAATCATCTCAAACATTTTACATTCACTCTGCTATTGAGGTCAAGGGTGTTGAGCAAGAATGAATGAACTAAGAGTGAAATGAGTACAAGTATCAAAACCTAGGAATATGTACCCCCTATAGGCTAACCCACTGTAGCCTAAACAACTACAACAACATATATGATGTTTGACACACCCCCATAGGCGAAGTGGGGGAGAACTAGGGGTCACAAGACCAGTCAAGTAAAGCAAAACAAAGCAAGCTCAGGGTGGATCACAACGTCACCACACAATCCGAGCACAAGTGCAAGGCCACAAGGCCAGTTCACATGCAGGAGTACAGATATATATATAAGACTAAACAAGCAAGAGCAGTGATATATATATGTAACAGTACAAAGAGGGTCAAGAGAAGAGCAAGTGAGGCAAGACAGACACAAGACCCAGCTGGGTACAGCAGCGCTGATGATCACAAGGCGGAAGTGCCTTGGTGAAGACATCAGCAGTGTTGGCCTCAAAGGCCACGTACGCAAGTCGCAACTGACCACGCTGCTGTAGCTCACGAGCAAGGAAGTAGCGGAGAGCAATGTGCTTTGTTCTGTGCTCCAGTCTCTGCTCCCGACACAAGGCCAGCATTGCCTTGTTGTCGACGTACAGGACTGGAGGAGAACGAGGCGGCTCTCCAAGGTCGGTCAGCAGATAGGTGAGCCAGCGAAGCTCCTGAGCAGCCATGGCCCCTGCGTAGATCTCAGCCTCACAACTGGAGCCAAGAACAGAAGACGAGCGAGTAGCCCGCCACGAAACAGAGCCGGAACCAAGGCTGAAGGTGTAACCCTGTGACGACCGCTCCGTAGCCTGGTCGTCAGCCCAAGAAGCGTCTGCATGTCCAGTGAGGACCACTGGACTCCGCCCTCCAAGCACTAGCCCCATGCCCGACGTACTGCACAAGTAGCGCAACACCCTCTTCGCTGCAGCCATGTGCTCTGGTCGGTGTCTCCCAGGAGCAACATAGCGTGCAAGAATGCTAAGAGGGTATGCAAAGTCAGGTCGTGTGCAGGTCATCAGGTACATGAGACAGCCAACAAGCTCTGGGTACGGGCCACTCGACTCTACGGACTCATCCGAAGGCAGAGCTGAGAGCGAGTGGCGAGTAGACAGAGGAGTGGCCTGAGGCGAGGAGTACGTGAAGCCGAAGCGCTGAAGGACCTGCTGCACCATGTGTGACTGAGTCAGGGTAATGGTGCGGCGTGCTCTGTCCCGGGTGATCTGCAAGCCAAGGTAGCTACGCAGTTCACCCAGGTCTGTGCACGTGTGTCTCTTCTGCAGCTCGGACTTCACGTAGGCGAGTCCAGTAGTGTCAGCTGTGGCAAAGACCAAGTCGTCGACGTACACGAGGATGTAGAACGGCGGCAGAGAGGTGTTGGTGCGCAGAAAAAGCGACGGGTCGGCAGTAGACGGAGCGAACCCAAGAGCCGCAAGCGTAGTCCTCAGTGTGTCGTGCCACTCACGTGGCGCCTGGCGGAGACCGTAGGCTGGACGCCGGAGACTCCACTGGGTACCAGGAGGGAAAGACCCAGTGAAGCCAGGTGGGCGGCGCAGCCAGATCTCGTGCAGGCTGCCCTGCAGGAAAGCTGTGGTGAAGTCAAGAGAGTGCAGCTCGTAGTCCTGGTGAGTAGCAACGTGCAGCAGTACCCGAAGAGTGGTCATCTTCGGGGTGGGGGAGAAGGTCTGAAAGTAGTCAACTCCCTGTCGCTGACTGAAGCCACGAGCCACGTAACGCGCCTTGAAGACAGGCGGAGAACCCGGCGGCCGCTTCACCCTGAAGATCCACATGCCACTGACGATGTTCGCCCCAGGAGGGGGGACAGCGTCAACGTAGGTGCCTGTGGACTTCCAGGAAGCCATCTCTGCATCCATAGCTGCCTGCCACTGAGAGGAGTAGGGACCCTCTATCGCCTCCGCGTAAGAGCGCGGAGTCGGGATGTCAAGTGCATCCGGGTCTCCCTCAGGGGTAAGGAGTACGGACACGAGATGAGGTGAAGCAGCTGCCGGACACAGGAACTCCTCCTGCCTGTCCTCAAGGACGTCCGTGCCAAGGGCACACTCACCCCCGACGGACGGAGGACAGACAGACTCAGACTCATCGACAAGACTAGCAGCGTAGTCTAGGCGACAGCGAGCAGCAAAGTCGACGAGCTCAGTAACGAGAGCAGACGCAGCAGTAGACTCGAAAGAAGGGTCAGTGACAACAGTAGCAAGGAGACGTGTGACAGTAGGACTGGCAGCACGAAGAGAGTCCGACTCAGGGTCGGCAAGAGCAGGAAGAGAGGACTCAGGAGGAGAAGGCAAAGGGGCACGCAGAGGAGCAGTAGACGGACGTAGAGACATCCAGTGCGTGCCAGGGGCAGGAGGAGGACGCTGGCGCGAACTACGAGCACTAGTGCTAGCAGGACGGACAGGCGACGCAGGACGAGACGCAGACTCACGACGCTCAGTAAGACCGCCAGTAGGACCAGTGTAAGGAGAAGGAGCAGGTAGTGGGGAGGCCGGCTGCAACTGGAACTGTGACAGGACAGGCTGTGAACACGCTAAGGGAGGAGGACCAGGAGGAGGCGAGAGACCAAGAACCTGCTGAAGGAGCGGAACAAAGTACGGCTGAGGGCGCGCGGCGACTCCAGACACAGCAGGGACAGCACCTGTACCCCCAGCGGCAGTACCAGAACCAGCAGCAGCTCCAACGCCCAGGTCCTCAGTACTAGCCTCAGCACCAACGCCCGAGTCCTCAGCACCAGCAGTGGCTCCAACACCAGGGTCCACAGCACCTGCGGCAGCTCCAACGCCCGGGTCCTCAGCACCAGCAGGGACTCCGACACCAGGGTCCACAGCACCAGTCGCAGCTCCAACGCCAGGGTCCGCAGCACCAGCCGCAGCCCCAACGCCCGGGTCCTCAGCACCAGCAGCACCTCCAACCCTCGGGTCCGCAGCACCAGCAGCAGCTCCAACGCCAGGGTCCGCAGCACCAGCAGCAGCTCCAACGCCCGGGTCCGTAGCACCAGGGGCAGCCGGGTCCGTGAGACGAGACGCACCACTCCGAAGTGTGCAACGGCGCTCGTACCACTCACGGATCCGCTCACGAGAGGGGAGCTCCCGAGTAGGAGGAGAAGTACCAGCCCCAGTCCCTGTAGTGCGCCTGGTCCCAGAGGTAACACTCCGGAGGCTGCGGTACTGTAAGTACCACTCACGCAACTGCTCCGAGGAGAGGTCACGTCCAGGTGTAGCACCCTCAGGCCCAGCACCGCAAGGCTCAGCACCCCCAGTCACCGCACCCCCAGGCTCAGCACCCCCAGGCTGAGTACCCCCAGTGTCCGCACCCCCAGGCTCAGCACCCCCAGAGTCCGCACCCCCAGGCTCAGCACCCCCAGAGTCAGCACCCCCAGGCTCAGCACCCCCAGTCTCCGCACCCCCAGGCTCAGCACCCCCAGTCTCCGCACCCCCAGGCTCAGCACCCCCAGGAGGACGAGAGTCGACAGCAACCTCAACAGGCTCGACCGGGTCTACCTGAGACACACCTGAGGGAGCGGCACCCTGAGGGGGGAGGGGGTCTATGACAGCAGCACCTGGCACGAGGAAGAGAGGCGGGGGTGGGAGCGGGGCAGTGCGGTAGGGAAAGAGGCGGTAGTAGGGGACAGACTCGTCAAAAGTGACGTCCTGAGAGGGCAAGACCCGGCGCGAGGTGGCGTGGTAAAACTGCCAACCAGACGTGTCCGGAACAAAGCCGAGGAAGACGCAGGGAACAGCACGAGAGGAGAGCTTGTCCGCAGAAGAATCGTGGACAAAAGCTCGAGATCCCCAGACCCGGAAACGTGACGCATCGCCAACCTCCCCCGTCCACAGCAGTGTGGGCGAGGTCTCCGGCAAGGAGACACGGGGCCAGAGGTTGAGCTGATGCGCAGCGTACCGGACCGCAAACGGCCACAGAAAGTGGGGGGCAGCCGCATGGATCAAGGAGGTACGAGCGACCTCCATGACCAGGCCAATGCGGCGCTCCGCAACCCCATTCTGCTGTGGAGAGGCCGGAAGCGTGAACGGCTGCTCAATGCCGTGCTCAGCACAGTAGGCTGCCAAGAGGTCGGAGGAGAACTCACCACCTCTGTCAGAGTGCAAGCGCAGGACAGGAAAGTCCGAGCGGAAACGCTCGCTGAGCTGGAGACGAGCTCTGCGGATCCAAGGGATCAAAACATCAGGGACCTCACCCTTGGCTCGCAAGGGGAAGACCGTGGTGTAGCGCGAGTAGTCGTCAACAACGATCAGGAAGTACCTCTCGTGCGCTAGAGAGCGACACGAGCAGGGGGCGGACAGCTGACCTGACGAGGACGCAGACGCACACGCAGCGACCTGAGGGGGGGCAGTAGTCAGTGTGTACAGATCCGACCCCGGCTGCCGGGTGAAGGTAGCCAAGTGGCGGCCTGTACGGGCACACGTGCAGTGTGTGACACGCTCGTAGGCAGGGGTGAACTTGTGAACACCCGCGTCCTGTAGTGCACAACCTGCCACCAAGTTCGTAGAGAACGAGGGGAGGTGGAGACCTGACAGTGTGCCCGACGGGACCGCAGGACAGGGAAGGACAGTGGAGGAGGTCGCAAGGACCGGACCCCCAGAGGGGTCAGCGAGGGAGACAGCAACTGGCCGAGCAAGGGGCTCAAGGGCAGTGCGGTCACGAAAGAAACAGCGAGAGGCACCTGAATCCAGTGTGAAGGTGTGCAGTGCTGCAGTCGACACAGTACTAGGGGGGGCAGACGTACACGCACCTAGAGCAGCAGCCTCACCAGCACCTGGGGTAGCGGACACGCGAGTACCTGGAGCGGCAGACGCACTAGTCCTAATTCCCGGGACGAGCGGGACACTCAGGTACTCAGCACCCTCTCCACTAGTAGACATCACATACATGGCAGTGAGAATAGCATCAAAGTCTAGAGCATAAATATCAATCCCCTTCTTCAGGAGATCAACCCAGCGGGGCAGCTCAGTGGCCTGAGGGAACTGAACACGCCAAGCGTCGTTCAGACGAGCGAAGCAACGCTGTGTGGCGTGTGGTCCCCCACACGGCTGGCCAGTGCGGTCACCAGTGCGAATGACGTACGTGCAGCTAAGGCCACCCCCCCACCCCCCGTGCTGAGAGTACCACTCACGGACCTCCTGGGGCGACGGAGTGTGCGGCTGGCCCTGGCCACCGCCAGCGCCTCCACGACCACCACCGCCGCTACCACCTCCTCGACCACCCCAACCCCGGCCGCTGCCTCGTCCACCGCCACCCCCACCACCTCCTCCGACCCGGCCACCTCCCCCGCCGCTGCCGCCACCACCCCCACTGCTGCCACCTCCCCCACCCGCGCCACCCCCCCCGCCACCACCACCTCCCCCACCACCGCCACCCCCGCTGTCACCACCACCGCCCTTGCCCCCCTTGCCCTTGCCGCTGCGGCGCCCACTCGAAGCAGACGCAGTCCCGACCTTCTCAGCACCAAGGAGGTCGACAGCAGCAGCAGAGGCGACAGAGGGAAGAAGGGGGGAGGGAGAACACCCCTCAAAGAATGGGGTACGGGGGTCACCGCGAGAGGCACCTACAGCGACTATGCTAGCCTCAGCTGCAAGGAGTTCCTTCTCGAGGAGGGCAATGGTGAGCTCGGTGGGGCAGCGAGCTAGGAAGTGGTCCCTGACTGAGCGCAGAGTGTCAGGGAGGCGCGTGACTAGGTGGTAGAGAGTGAGCCAGAGCGGGGGTGGGTTCTTGGCAAGGAACTCATCAGGCATAGCGGCGCGGAAGCGAGCCTCACTAGTGCGGAGGTGGGTAATGAGATCAGCGACAGTGTGGAAGGAAGCTAGGTCGGGGAACAGGTAGGGAAGAGAGAGCCGGCCTAGAGCGGCAGAGGCCGGCGAGGAGTAGCGGGCAACGACAGCAGTGTACAGTGCCTGTGCAGTCTTGTGCTGCCCAAAGTGCTCGCGCTCATCTATCGGCAGAGAGTTGCGAATAGCGAAGCGAGTATGGGCGTCACGAGTCTGCCACTGTGAGCGGGCAGTGCTGTCAGCAGTAGCAGCAGGAGCAGTAGCGTGGCCTAAGGCATGATCGTACAGCGAGATGTCTTCCTTGGCAGTGAGCTGTAGGAAGAGGTGTAGGTCATCAAGCCAGGTGTCGAAATTCAGTGGGCGGCCCTCAGTATCGAAGGCTAGGACAGGAGGGCTAGCCATGGTAGCAGCAGTAGGAAAAATAGTAGGAGCAGTAGGGTAGGTAGGGCGGTGCGGCTCGGTACAGGTAGGGCGGCGCGGCTCGGTATAGGTAGGGCGGGGCGGCTCGGGTCGGGCGGCGCGGCTCCGTTCGGGCGGCTCGGGTCGGGCGGCGCGGCTCGGTTCGGGCGGCTCGGTTCGGGCGGCGCGGCCCGGTTCGGGCGGCTCGGTTCGGGCGGCTCGGGTCGGTTAGGGCTGGCGGCTCGGGTCGGGCGGCTCGGTTCCGTTAGGGCTGGGCGGCTCGGGTCGGCTCGGTTCGGGCTGCTCGGTCTGGGTGGGGCCGTTCAGGGCCAGAGCGCGGGGCCGACGTGGGTGCTAAGGGCGAGCGCGGGGCCGACGTGGGTGCTAAGGGCGAGCGCGGGGCCTATCGGGGCCGTGAGGGACGAGCGTGGGGCCGATCGGGGCCGTAAGGGACGAGCGCGGGGCCGACGTGGGCCTCTAAGGGCGAGCGCGGGGCCTATCGGGGCCGTGAGGGACGAGCGCGGGGCCGATCGGGGCCGGTAAGGACGAGCGCGGGGCCGACGCGGGCCTCTAGGGGTAAGAGCGGGGCCGATTCGGGGCCTCTAAAAGCGAGCGCGGGGCCGACCGAGGCCTCTAGGTGCGAGAGCGCGGGGCCGACGGGGCCTCTAGGGGCGTGAAAGCCGAGGCGCCCTAGGGCGCAGGTAGGTAGGTAGGTAGTGGTGGGCCCTAAAAAAATCGGTCCTAGGTAGGACCTGCTCTATACCATGTTGAACAAGAATGAATGAACTAAGAGTGAAATGAGTACAAGTATCAAAACCTAGGAATGTGTACCCCCTATAGGCTAACCCACTGTAGCCTAAACAACTACAACAACATATATGATGTTTGACAAAGGGCTCATCGCCACTACTCAAACTAGTGCGAACCTTCTTGAGGTGATCATAGGGACGATCACTTTTCGATCGCATCTTCTAATACAATAACTACCTTTACCATACCGACTTCGAGATATCGAAACTCCTATGTGGGAAATCGTATGGTCAGTGACACCAAGCAGAGGTTGATTGTGTTGGGCTGAAACGCCCTAGGATCTTTGTAGAGTTAAAGTCTGAGTAGATGTTGTAATAGCGGAAGCGTTGAATAAAGCTCTTGAACCACCTTGCGCTAGTATGTGAGGGCAAAGTAAGTTGATAAAAGCAAAGAGATACAAGAGTATAAATAGATGAGTACAGAGAATATGAAGAGACATTATAACTAATTTTACTGTAGTGGTTCGATACAGTGCGACTCGGGCAACTGCTCAATGTCGAGTCAGTTGTTTGTCCTTGCTGTCGCGCTGCGTCAGGTCAAAGGTCGCTGCCCTTTGACTTTCCCGTAACCTCCGACGGTTACGTTAACCTCGTTGGTTGACTCGCGCTGCTTCGACTTGAGCTGCTTCGTTTTGTGTCTTGAGTACTGACCCGACAGAGGCGCTTAACTTATTTGTTCCCAACACTCCCCTTCGCTTCTGGAGTGTCGCTGATGGTGACGTGGCTTTGTCCAGTCAGCAGCATGCAGTACTCGAACTTCTGTTTTCCAAGTTTCTTGGTCAAGTAGTCGGCTGCCATCTCGAACGTGGGACAGTAGGATAGATCGAGTTTCCCTTTCTTGATTTCGTCTTTCACGAAGAAGTATCGCAGGGCGATATGCTTCGTTCTGTTCGGGAATCCGCTCTTGTTGGCGATGCGAATTGCGGATTGGTTGTCGCAGAACAAGGTGAAGTTGGGTAACTCGGCTAACTTTGCTTCTTCCAACAGCTCGCGAAGGTAGAGTCCTTCCTTGGTGGCTGAGCAAAGGGCGATATATTCTGCTTCAGCTGAGGAGAGCGCAATTAGTTCCTGCTTGCTCGATTGCCAGGAAATAGGTCCGATAGGTTCTAGGCGATAGATGTAGCCAGTGCGAGAGCGCCTGTTATCTGAGTCGCCGGCGTGATCGGCATCGACATAGCCGATTAGTTTCGTCGGCGTAGTTGTGTCTTTGTAGTACGTTAGGCCGATCGTTGCGGTGCTCACGAAGTAGTGAAGAGCACGGTCGAGTTCTGCTAGGTGTTCTGCTTCGGGCCTCTTGAGATAGGTAGCGAGTTGGCTAGCGGAGTAGGACAGGTCTGGGCGGCAGGTGACGGCTGCGAAGAGCAGACAGCCCAGTTTTCGCTGGTAGTCGCGTATTCCGGCGGTCTTAAGTAGGACGGAGCTTCCTTTGCCGTTTCCTGCCGTGTAGCGGTATGGCGTGTGGATAGTAGCAGGTGTGAGTGCGAACCGTTTTGCGATGGTGTCGGCGTACTTCTCGGCGCTGAGATAGATCGCATTTTCTTCTTCGCGAATGTTGAGCCCGAGATACTGAGTGACGGTAGTGGAGACCGTGAGTGTGAGGTCCTTTTTCAGCTCCCCTTCGAACCAGGTAGCGATGTCGTCGGTAGAGCCGATGTAGAGTAGATCGTCGACGTAGACAATGAGCAGGATGTAGTTGGCGCCTTTGGTGAGTCGATACATGCCTTGATCGTGAGGTAGTTGACGGAATCCGATGCGGATGAGGCGGGTGTGTAGGTGCTGTTGCCACAGTCGTGGGGCCTGTTTGATACCGTAAAGCGGTTTTAGTAGTTGACAGACCTGATTGGGTTCCCCGTGAGTACCGTGAGGGAGCTCGACGAAGATTTCGGCGTCGACGGGTGCGTAGAGGAAAGCGTTAGCGACATCGATTTGTCGCAGTTTCTTCTTCTTCATGACGGCGATCGCAAGGAGGATTCGGAGAGAGGTATGTCGGCTAACTAGGGCGAATGTCTCGGTGAAGTCCCGGCCTTGTTCCTGATCAAATCCTCGCACGACCCATCGTGCCTTGAACTTCTCGATTGTGCCATCTGCTTTCGTTTTGATGCGGAAGACCCACTTCCCGGTAAGAATGGTCTTGTTTCTTGCTATGCTTGCTGGAACGACTTTCCAGGTGTTGCGTTCCTCCAATGCTTTTAACTCTCTGTCCATGGCTTCACGCCATTTCTCCTTGTGTTCCCCCCCCAGAGCCTGTTGAACTGTCGCAGGCTCTTTAGGAAGAGAGGAGCCATGGACTGCGGTGACGAGGCCGAGAATCTGCGGTCCGGTCTGTGAGTAGCGGGGGAGTGTTGTGTCCTTGGGATAAGCTGCTTCATCTCCCGCTTCTGGGTCGGGTATGAAATTCGGTCCTACTCTTTCTGCTTCGTTGGTGTTGGCTGTTGCAGGTGTTACGTAACCATTGCCGGCGAAGTGATAGAAGACTTCGGCGTTGGCACTTTTGCGAGGATTTTCTTCGTCCATGGGGACGTTGACGGAGCAGAACGGGAGAGGTCCGGCTTCTTCAGATGCGTTGTCGACGTTCTGCTCGTCCCAGTCTGCTTCGTCTGCTGCTGAGGCGAATGCTCGGTCACCACGAAAGCCACCTGTGGGGTCCTGATTCTCGTGCAAGTTGGTGAGGTACGTCTGAAGGGTGAGGCGTTCGTAGAAGATCACATCACGTGCTGCTACTGTTTCTTTTGAGTGGACGTCAAAGATTTTCCACGCGTTGTAATTCTTTTCGATGCCGAGGTGTAGTCCCCATTGTGCGCGTTGTGAAAATCTTCCCGCTCGTGCCTCAGGGGGTCGGTACTGTACCATGCACCCAAAAACTCGTAACATTTTTGTGCTGCCCTGCTTCCCTGTCCACAGCAGATGCGGTGATGCGTTGTTCGGGAGTGAGGACGACGACATCAAGTTGTGCAGCATGACAGCGTGGTCCATTGCTGCAGGCCACTGGTGGTTGGGTAGCCGCATGCCACGTAACAGTTTGCGCATGCTGTTCTGCAGAGTCCTGTTCATTCGTTCTACGACACCTTGCTGCTGATGGGCGTAGGGAAGGGAGAGGAGTTGCTTGATTCCTCTTTCTGCCAGGTACTGCTTGAAGCGCTGAGAGGTGTATTCTCCTCCTCCGTCTGACTGGAAGCTTTTCAGCTGTTCTCCCGACTCTCGTTCTGCTACTGGTAGCCAGGCGGCGAACGCTGCGAGTGCCATGTCGCGGCTTGGTAGGTTTAGATGCCAGACATATCGAGTGGCGGCGTCGATGAAGGTAATCGTATAGTTGTAGGTGACTTGTCTTGGTTCGCGATTGTAGAGGATGTCGCTGTACACCTTCTCGAGTGGTGCGTACGCCGGTGCGCTCGGGTTGTGATGAGGAGCGAACGGTCGATGTGGTAAGTCAGCTTCGGGGCAGGTAAGACAAGTCCCTCGTGCCTTTTGAAGTTCTCTGCCGTCGGGTAGTAGTAGGGAGTCTTTGTCGAGAACTCCTGCTCTTATCGTGTTGTTTAAGACTGTGTTGCTTGGATGTCCCAGTTGTGCGTGCCAGGTTTCTTCGGAGGCGCGATGTCCGGGTGATCGTCGATACGTGTCGCAGTTGGAGTAGAAGCTGGCGACGAAGTTTGCGCTTCTGTGGGCTTCTCGTAGAGTTGGTTTCAACTGCTGTGCGGGTGTTGGTGGTTCTTCGTCGACGAGGACTGGTGTCGTTGTTCCTGCTGCTGTTGCCGATGTTGTCTCTGCTGCTGTCGTTGTTGTTTCTGCTGCTGCCGATGATGTCTCTGCTGCTGCCGATGATGTCTCTGCTGCTGTCGATGTTGTCTCTGCTGCTGTCGAGTGTTGTATTGTTGCTAATGCGCTTGTTTGTTCTGCTTTAGGGATAGTATGGGAGTACCAGAAGCCTTCCGGGCTGAAGTCTGGATCAAGATCTGGAGGGTGCGTCCAGTCCGTGAAGTTAACAATAGCGTCGCTGTCTGCGGTGCCCAGGTCCGGGACGAAATCCAGGACGAAGACGTTGTTCTTCAGAACTGCCTTCCCGATGTAAAGGCCGCCTTTCCCGTGATATAATTTAAATTCCTGGGTGGTGCTGTCGGCTTCCAGGTGGATGCCCTTCGCCATCAACTGGCTGACGCTCAGTAAGTTGTAGCCGAGTCCTTCTGCTATTAGTACCTTTGACATGTGTAGTATAACATTAGTCTCCCTGGACTGAAGCTGTACCACTCCTTGTCGTCGTGTGCGCAGGTTCTGATTGTTGGCAACTGTGATGACGACCTCTCGTTGTAGTCGATGTTCGCGTTGGACGAAGCGTCCCGAAGAGCACATGTGTTGTCCGCAGCAACTGTCCAAGAACCAAGTATCTTTCCCGGATGGTTCACTTTGAGCAATGGCGGCGTACGTCGGATTCGGTTGAAGAGACTCGCGGCGAGGCGTGCTGTTGTCAAGTTGTTCTTCGGGTGAGTAGTACGGTGGTGACTCGGTTGTGCAGGAGTCGGTTATCTTTACCATGCAGTTGACGATATTCCTTGGTTTTTGCGCAGGTTGTCCTGTTGGAGTCGTTGAAGCTTGGACTGAAGTTGTTGGGGCTGCTTGCGTCGAGGTGACTTGGCCGCTCGAAGGTCGGAGTTGTCGCTGTGGTGCTGTCGATTGATGACGATACGGGCAGTGAGTGCGAGGATGTCCTGAAGTCTTGCAGATATGGCAAAAAGGAGGTACTGGCTTCGGTTGTTGTTGCTGTCGAGTGTTGCTATTGTTGTAGCGTCGCTGGGTGTGAAAGGCGAATTCTGGTACTGATGCCTTTTTCTTATGTCGTTCTTCTTGCAGGTCCATATCCTGCTGCTCGGCGTGGATTTCGGCGCAGAGTGCCGCTTCGGAGATTCTTCCGTGTGCTCGTAATATGGCGCGAGTGGAGCGCCAGTGAGGGCCGAGACCGCCGATGACGACCGTGACGAAGGCGTCTTCTGAAATTGAACCTCCACATCGAAGGAGCCTGTCGCGCAGCTCGCGGCAGCGACTGATATACTCCATGCCTTTCTCGCCTGGCTTTATTTCGATTGTTGTCAGCTGCGCCATTAACCGGCTTTGGTTTACACTGTCTGTTGCTTGATACAGGTTCTTCAGGTGGTTGTACGCGAGCTCCGCGGAGTTGCCGTAGCCTCGGTAAGGCGTGATGTTCTGCTGTTGGGTCGGGGTTATGTTCCTCAGTAGTATAGTGTACGCCATCATTGATTGATAAGTATACTGCTGCTTCTCATACTGTGTGCCGTTTGTTGGATATGGCAGGGACCCGTCGAAGAAGCCAAGGATTTGCGCTCCTTCCATCATCAGCTCGAATTCGAAAGACCAGGTGAAGAAGTCTTTTCCGTCAAAGGGCTTTGTCGTTTGCAGCTTTAAAACGTGCGCGAATTGCGACTGAACTTGTAATGCGTCCAGTGCTCTCTCTTGTCCCGGTGCAGGTTGTGGTTGCGGCATAAAGCTGACGGAGCCACGCTGGGGCTCATACGGAGCAAAGGTGGGTTGTTGATGTTGATTCCCGCGCGCGTAGGATGAGCCATCGAGACTCATAGGCGTCATGTTGTTGTTGTTGTTGCTGTTGTTTGATTGCGCAGGTGCTCCTTGCTGGTGCTGCTCGTAGAAGGACATGAAGGAGAAAAATTTCTCCATCATGCTTGGATCGAAGCCCGCGCCTTGGTTTGCGGGTGTTTCCGTAGACCCAGCTGCTGGTCTCGTCGTTGTCCCCTCCTCTGTCAGTAGGCCAGAGGCAGGTGGTGGAGTAGGGGTAGTACCGGGAGAGCCGTTGGAGGAGCTCCTCTCCTTTCTAGCAGACATGTCTTCTTTGATGTACTGAGTGTTGAATAATGAATTTTAACTCTAACTGCTCTCATACCATGTTGGGCTGAAACGCCCTAGGATCTTTGTAGAGTTAAAGTCTGAGTAGATGTTGTAATAGCGGAAGCGTTAAATAAAGCTCTTGAACCACCTTGCGCTAGTATGTGAGGGCAAAGTAAGTTGATAAAAGCAAAGAGATACAAGAGTATAAATAGATGAGTACAGAGAATATGAAGAGACATTATAACTAATTTTACTGTTGCGGTTCGATATAGTGCGACTCGGGCAACTGCTCAATGTCGAGTCAGTTGTTTGTCCTTGCTGTCGCGCTGCGTCAGGTCAAAGGTCGCTGCCCTTTGACTTTCCCGTAACCTCCGACGGTTACGTTAACCTCGTTGGTTGACTCGCGCTGCTTCGACTTGAGCTGCTTCGTTTTGTGTCTTGAGTACTGACACGACAGAGGCGCTTAACTTATTTGTTCCCAACAGATTGCAGCGCGGGCATTCTTCCCATTGGCCCTGGATGCCCTTCAAAGAGCGTTCCCACATGTAGACATGATTACGTCATGCTCCTATGTGTAACTTTCACACCATGTGGTTATTATTTGCTTGGTACACGTATGCTTGTTCTATACTCCTAGTAACACTTCATACCGTTGTGTATAAGACTTGGCTTTCCACTAGATAAAGTTTTACTTGTATAAGACCCCAGTGTTAGAGGGGTGTTTACTGTTCATTCCGAACAGTACATTCCTAGTCACCATTATCCTTATCTTCTCAGATTCTCTAGTGCCACGTGGCACTCTACTTTTCTTGCACTCCAATTCTTGGTCCCACATTCCACTTTCCAACCTTGTTTCTTGCATGCTATATAAACCTTGCTTGTACTTGCCATTATCAATCAATTCTCATTCAACTCTTCTTCAATTACTCAGTAACTTCTTCGCCTATTTCGCCAATAGTTCTTTCGCCAAAGTCTTCCGCCGCGTTTCATCCTCGACTTAGTCGACCCCGCTAATTCTTTAGCGGACTTAGGCCGTCGGGCCTAACACTTGGTATCAGAGCCTTCGCGGGGAGCGACTTCCAACGAGCGACCGTCGACGACGAGACTACGACGTCATCGTCCCGCGGTGCCGACTTGCAGACTTGGAGTCGTTGAGCGAACATGGACGAAACCATGCACGCAGTCCCCCACGACATGGGCAACACGCTTGCCGAACTCATGCGCCAACTTCAAGAGTTGACGCTGGAAAATCGTCAGGTACGAGCTGAAATGCAACAGCTTCGTGAATTGGCTTCTAACCCCCATGGTCATGCCACACCAACTCTTGCGCCCAACACGTCGACTGGCGCGGAAGCGCTGCCGGAACGTCGAAGCGCACTCAAGCCGCAGAAACCCGAGTCGTTCGACCCAAGTCAACGCGACGCGAACGTGCGGACGTGGCTCTTCATGCTGAACAACTACTTCGCCGCGAGCGGGGTGCAAGAGGCGGACGCGCAGCAGCGGATCGAGTACGTTGTTACACTGCTGAGGGGCCCGGCCTTGGAGTGGTGGCGCCAACTCACTCAAACTGCTGTAAGAAAGGCTCAGACGGACGGGCATCAACAGGGCGTGGGGCATGCAGCTGCAACTTCGATCTTAGGGAGTTTAGCTTTGGGTGTTACCACGGTTCCGACCACATGGGAAGGATTTGAAGCGGCGCTGAAAAGTAGGTTCGATTTGGTGAACGCCTCCGAAGCTGCTAGGAAGCGTCTGCGTCATTTCCGACAGATAGGCAACGTCCAGGAGTACACACGACGGTTCTTGAGCATCTGCAACGAGATAGACGATATCACGGAAGCAGAGATGCGCGATCGCTACCTCGAAGGGTTGAAGCCGGACATAGCGGAAGTCATTGCGATTCACGGGTTGTCCACCTTCGAGTCGGTAGTCGCAGCAGCAGAACGCGTCGACGCAGTACGAAGCCGACGGGGTCGTGACGATCGCGATAGGGGATACAACAGACCGATCAACGACGCTCGATCGAGGGACGGACCATCGCCCATGGAGATTGGTGCAGTTAACAGTGACGGCTCACAGAAAATGGGATTTAGGGGGAACTGTCACTACTGCAAAAAGCCGGGACACATGAAGCGAGACTGCCCACAGCTTAAGGAGCGGCAGCAGGGAAACGGAAACCGCCAGTAGATAGCAGGTCGCTAGCTGGTGTGGAGGTTCCCGTACCCGCCACGTCTACCAACGTAGAGGAGACGGCTTCGCAGCAGTCATCTACGGAGAACGAGGTAGACACTGTTGATCGTCCAGTCGTGCTTCTAGGGAAGCTTCGCGGAGTTCCTGTTAAGATTCTCGTAGATAGCGGAGCTAGCCACTCGTTCGTCTCTTCATCGTTAGTTTCTCGTCTCCATCTCGAAGCAGATTCAGCAGTCAACTTCAAGGACGCTCGCATGGTAGATGGGACGCCACTTCACATAGGACCGATCATCCGCAAGTTGCGCGTAGTGCTAGGACCGATCACAGTCAGGCGTGATTTCGACTCTGCGACGCTGGACGGATACGATTTTATCTTCGGGAGAGATTGGCTACGGACGGTTAGTACTCAGTTCGATTGGGCTCAGGGAAGCTGCAGCGTCAAGGTAGACGAGGAGTTCCGGGAGCTGCCACAGTGGAGCGATGGGGCCACATCATCCACAGCTATCATTAATGCTGTTCGTGTGCGACAGTTAGTGAAGCGTGCGGCACGGATCTTCGCGGTTTTTCTTGAGGAGGTGGAAGCTGAGGAGGGGAAAGGAGGGAGTGCAGCAGTTAGTGAGAAGGCGACTCTTCCTGCTGAGGTGAGTGCACTGTTAGCAGAGTTCGCAGACGTCTTCCCCGACGAGTTGCCCCCAGGGTTGCCTCCCAGCCGAGCAGTAGACCATCGAATAGAATTGGAGCCGGGGAGCAGGCCAGTAGCGAAGCCGCAGTGGAGGTTGAGTCCAGCGGAGACAGAGGAGATGACGCAGCAAGTTAGGCACTTTCTCGCACAGGGTTTCATACAGCCATCTAGATCGCCTTGGGCCGCACCGATACTTTTCGCACCCAAGAAAGACGGAGGGTTACGGATGTGCATAGATTACCGCGCACTGAACGCCGCCACCGTCAAGAATAGATTCCCGGTGCCGAGAGTAGAGGATCTTCTCGATGCAGTGCAGGGCGCTAGAGTCTTCTCAAAGATCGACCTTCGTTCGGGTTACCACCAGATTCGAGTAGTTCCAGAGGACCAGCACAAGACGGCGTTTCGTACGAAGCAGGGGTTGTACGAGTTTAGGGTTCTACCGTTTGGATTGACCAACGCCCCAGCGACGTTTCAGACGCTCATGAACACAGTCCTCTCCGAGTTCCTAGGGTCGTTCGTTGTCGTTTACCTAGACGACATCCTAGTGTTCTCTAAGACGAAAGATGAGCACGTGCAGCACTTGCAGAAGGTCTTTGAGGTCTTACGGAGGGAGCAGTTATCCGCTAGTGGCATTAGGACTGACCCAAAGAAGATCGCAGCAGTACAGGATTGGGTAGCACCGACCTCAGTCAAGGAGTTGCAGAGCTTCCTCGGTTTCGCGAACTACTACCGTCGTTTCGTTCAGGGTTACGCATCGATCGCTAGTCCACTCACCGACCTACTTCGGAAGGGCGTAGAGTACGTTTGGGGTCCAGCGCAGCAGCAGGCGTTCGAGCAGATGAAGCAGTCGCTCACGTCCTCACCGACACTGTCGTACCCTGATCCCACTCGCCCATACGTTGTAGTGACCGACGCTTCCGATCAGGCCATAGGAGCAGTGCTTCTTCAGGACCAGGGACGCGGGTTGCAGCCGATCGCGTACGAGTCGCGTAAGCTTAGGGGAGCGGAGTTGAACTATCCCATACACGACAAGGAGGCGCTCGCGATCATCCATGCGTATAAGGTGTGGAGGTGCTACCTAGAGGGGGCAGATAGTGTTATACGCACGGACCACTGTTCGCTTCGTTTCCTCAAGTCGCAGCCGCAGCTGAGTCGTCGCCAGGCTAGGTGGATGGAGTTCATGGAAGGGAGCTTTCACTACAGGATAGAGCACAAGCCAAGCGTGCGCAACCCAGCAGATCCGCTCACTCGCCCTAGTTGTCAGCTCGCCAGTCTCACAGTCACTGCTGGCCACCCACTTCTCACAGCACTCTTCGAGCACGGTTACACAGTAGATCCCGACTTCACACCGCAGCCGCCCGCAGGAGCAGAGGTGCAGGGTAGTGTCTATATACGGAAGGGTACCACACGGATTTGGGTTCCAGCCTACCGCCCTCTTCGACAGCTCCTTCTCTCAGAGGCGCACGACGTAGTTAGTGCAGGGCACTTCGGAGCAGATAAGACGGCTAAGACGCTTAGTCGCACGTACTACTGGCCCGGGCTTGCAGCAGACGTATAGGATTACATTCGCTTGTGCGACACGTGTCAGCGTACGAAGTCCTCTCGCCAGCGCAAAGCAGGACTCTTGCAGCCGATTCCACCGCCCGACCGCCCTTGGCAGGTAGTTACCATGGACTTCATCATGGCTTTACCGCGCACAGTTAGGGGTCACGACGCCATCTTCGTAGTAGTGGATAAGTTTTCTCGAGCAGCGCATTTCATCCCCACGCACGGCAAAATCACAGCAGAGGAAGCCGCGACGCTGTTCGTAGATAACGTAGTCCGACTGCACGGGGTTCCAGATTCCATCATCTCAGACCGCGACCCTCGTTTCACTTCGAAGTTCTGGAAGCAGCTTTTCGCACTGTTTGGGACTCGCTTAGCCATGTCGTCTGCGTACCACCCAGAGACAGACGGACAGACCGAGCGTGTGAACCAGACCTTGGAGCAGATCCTTCGCAGCATCACGATGCACGACGCAGCCGCATGGGACAAGAAGCTGAGCATGGCAGAGTTCGCCTACAACAACACGCACCACTCTGTCAGATTATTATAGCTGATGCATGTTTGTAGGCTGTAGTGGGGTAGCACATATGGGGTACAGTTTGCTAGGGTTGTATTTGTACCCAACTCTGACTTAGTCAATTCATTCCTGTTCATTCCTTTCACATGGTATAGAGCGGGTTCCCTGTGGGAACTTCGCCTAGGGCCCACCGAAGCGCGCCCCGAGGCGCGCGATCCTTTTTTTTAGCGACCCCCCCGAGTCGCCCTTCCCCTGCGGCCCCGCCGCCCTTCGTTCGCGGCCCCGCCGTCCAGTCGCGGCCCCGCCCTTACGTCGCGGCCCCGCCCTTACGTCGCGGCCCCGCCACTAAGACGCGGCCCCGCCACCCAGTCGCGGCCCCGCCACCTACTCGGACGCGGCCCCGCCGCCTGCTAAGACGTGGCCCCGCCGCCTGCTAAGACGCGGCCCCGCCGCCTGCTAAGACGCGGCCCCGCCGCCTGCTCAGCCGCGGCCCCGCCGCCCTCTACGACGCGGCCTCCGCCGCCTGCAGACGCCGCGGCCTCCGCCGCCTGCTCAGCCGCGACCCCGCCGCCCGCTACGACGCGGCCTCCGCCGCCTGCTCAGCCGCGGCCCCGCCGCCCTCTACGACGCGGCCTCTGCCGCCTGCTCAGCCGCGGCCCTGCCGCCTCCTACGACGCGGCCCCGCAGCCTGCTCAGCCGCGGGTGCTTCCAGCGGCCCTCCGCTGCATCCTGACGGCCCGCCGCTGCACCCTGCGGCCCCGCCACTGCGCCTGTCCCGGCTCCGCCACTGCACCCTGACGGCCCCGCCGTCCCCTGTCTCGGCCCCACCGCTGCACCCTGACGGCCCCGCCGTCCCTTGTCCCGGCCCCGCCACTACACTGCAGCCGAGCCGCCCAGCAGCAGCCGAGCCGCCCAACAGCAGCCGAGCCGCCCAGCAGCAGCCGAGCCGCTCAGCAGCAGCCGAGCCGCCCAGCAGCAGCCGAACCGCCCAGCAGCAGCCGAGCCGCCCAGCAGCAGCCGAGCCGCCCGGTACCTGAGCCGCCCGAGCCGCCCGAGCCGCCCGAGCCGCCCGAGTCGCCCGAGCCGCCCGAGCCGCCCGAGCCGCCCGAGCAGCCCGAGCCGCCTGCTGCTGACCTACCCGACTCTCCCATCCCGGTGAGACTTTCAGCTGCTGCCATGGCCACCCCCAATGTTCTCACTTTTGACGCTGAGGGGAGGGCCATTGACTTTGCCGTCTGGATCGAGGACCTGCAGCTGTACTTACTGTGTGATGCGGTAGATGAGGTCTCTCTCTTTGACTTTGTCTCTGGCGCTGTCCCTGCCCCGCCTGCTGATGCTGACTCTGCCGTTCGCTCCAAGTGGGCGACCCGCGATGCTGCTGCACGTCTTGCTGTGCGTCGCCACCTCCCTTCCTCTGAGCGTGCCCACTTTAGTCAGTGCAAGACCGCTCAGGCCTTGTACGACGCTGTAGTTGCGCGCTACTCCTCCCCTTCCTCCGCTACCCTTAGCCGCCTCATGCTACCGTTTCTCTTCCCTGACCTCGCTTCCTTTCCCACTGTCGCTGACCTCGTTACCCACCTCCGCGCTAGTGACACCCGCTACCGCGCTGCCCTTCCTGCTGAGTTCCGCGCTGCGAACCCTCCTCCCATGTACATCACTCTCTACTTTCTCGTCACCCGTCTCCCTGAGTCCCTTCGTGTCGTTAGGGACCAGTTTCTCTCTGTCTGTCCCACCACTCTCACTGTCGACCTCCTTGAGGAGTCCCTGCTAGCGGCTGAGAAGAGTATAGTCGCTGTAGGGGCCTCTAGGGGTGACCCTCGCACCCCCATCTTTGAGGGGTGTGGTCCCTCCCCCCTGCTGCCCTCTGTCGCCTCTGCCGCTGCGGCCGACCTCGTTGGTTTTGAGTCGGTCGGCGCGGCGTCTGCCCCCAGTGGCAGACGCCGCACTGGCAAGGGCAAGGGGGGCAAGGGAGCGGGTGGAGCCAGAGGGGGCGGTGGAGGAGGCGGTGGGGGTGGAGGGGGGAGTGGGGGTGGCGGGGGGGGTGGTGGCGGGAGTGGAGGTAGTAGTGGCGGCGGTGGAGGCGGAGGTGGCGGCGGAGGTGGTAGCGGAGGAGGCGGTGGGAGCGGTGGGAGCGACGGTCCTGGTGGGGGAGGTGGCGGTGGCGACGGGGGTGGCGGTGGAGGCGGGGGTGGCGGTGGAGGAGGGGGTCGGAGTGGCTCGTCCCAGCGGAGCAGCTCTGGGGGTGGTCAGCGCCAGCAGCAGCAGCAGCAGCAGCCGCAGCAGCAGCCGCAGCAGCAGCAGCGCTCTCGCACCGTCCCCGGCCCTCAGCAGCTCCGTGAGTGGTACTTGCAGCGTCAGCGCGGTGGTGCGCTTGGTCCCTGCCCCTACGTTCTTCGCACTGGTGACCGTGCAGGGGAGAGGTGTGGAGGCGCCCACACAGCCCGTCGCTGCTTTGGCCGCCTGACCGACGCCTGGCGTCAGCAGTTTCCGGAGGCCGCTGAGATCCCCCGCTGGGGAGAGCTGTCTAGGGCTGGTGTAGCTATTTATGATCTTGATTTTGATGCTATTCTCTCTGCTATGTATGCTGTGACTGGTAGTGATGAGGATGACTGTTACCGGTGTTTCCCGCCCGACCCGGGCATTGGTACTGCCGCGTCAGGTACTAGTGAGGCTGCTGCTCTAGGTGCCAGTGCGTCTGTGCTTTCAGGTACTGGTGAGTCCGCCCTCTCAGGTACTGTGTCGGCTTCGGCCTCTCACACCTTCACCCTTGACTCTGGAGCGTCTCGCTCCTTCTTTAGGGACCGCACCACTCTCACGCCGCTGAGTCGGCCTGTTGCGGTGTCCCTGGCGGACCCCTCTGGGGGGCCTGTCCTGTCTCGCTTCTCCACTGTCCTCCCGTGTCCGGCGGCCCCCTCTGGCACCCTGACTGGTCTCTACCTCCCCTCGTTCTCGACGAACTTGGTGAGTGGTGCTGACCTCCAGGATGCAGGTGTCCACCAGTTCACCCCTGCTCGTCAGCGGGTGACCCACTGTACGGAGGCGGATACAGGTCGCCACCTGGCTACGTTTACACGTCGGCCGGGGTCGAGCCTGTACACACTGACCACTGCTTCTCCTCCAGGTACTGCGTCTGGTAGGGCCCCTTCGTCTGGTCAGGTGTTTGCTGCAGCGTCCAGGTCTGGTCCTGAGTCTGCCCCTTGTTCGTGTCGTCGTCTGTCTTACGAGACCCTCCTCTGGCACCACCGCCTTGGCCACCCCTCTCTGCTTCGGCTCAGAGGCATGGCCTCGCGGGTCCTTGTGTCTGGTCTTCCCCGGTCCCTCCCTCCCCTTCCTCCGGGCCCTGGCCCTGCCTGTGTCCCCTGTGTCGAGGGGCGCCAGCGTGCTGCCCCTCACTCCTCCCAGTTTCCTCCGACAGAGGCCCCGTTGCAGACGCTTCACATGGACGTGTGGGGCCCAGCCCGCGTCCGTGGACAGGGTCAGGAGCGCTACTTCCTGCTGGTGGTTGACGACTACTCGCGTTACACCACAGTCTTCCCCTTGCGCAGCAAGGGTGAGGTCACTCAGGTGTTGATCGACTGGATCCGCGCAGCTCGTCTTCAGCTTCGGAGAAGCTTTGGCTCTGACTTCCCTGTCTTGCGTCTGCACTCGGACAGAGGCGGAGAGTTCTCCTCTGCCCTCCTGAGTGCCTACTGTCGTGTGCGAGGCATCCGTCAGACCTTCACGCTTCCGGACTCACCACAGCAGAATGGGATCGCTGAGCGCCGCATTGGCATGGTCATGGACGTCGCTCGTACGTCCATGATGCATGCGGCTGCTCCCCATTTTCTGTGGCCGTTTGCGGTCAGGTACGCTGCGCACCAGATCAACCTCCACCCCAGGGTCTCTCGACCGGAAACCTCCCCAGCTCTGTTGTGGACGGGGAAGGTTGGCGATGCGTCGGCGTTCCGGGTCTGGGGATCTCGGGCGTTTGTTCGCGACCTGTCTGCGGACAAGCTGTCCCCTCGTGCTTCTCCCTGCGTCTTCCTCGGGTTCCCCCCCGACGCCCCTGGGTGGCAGTTTTACCACCCCACCTCTCGACGTGTTCTGTCCTCCCAGGACGTCACGTTCGACGAGTCGGTACCCTACTACCGCCTCTTCCCCTACCGCACTCCGTCCCTCCCCCCACCCCCGCTCTTCTTGGTACCAGGTCCCCCCCCAGTAGTCCCCCTCCCCCCTCAGGGTCCTGCCCCTTCAGGTGTGTCTCAGGTAGACGCGGTCGAGCCTGTCGAGGTCACTGGTGACTCCGGTGCTGCTGCGGGAGCTGAGCCTGGGGGTGCGGAGTCTAGGGGTGCTGAGCCTGGGGGTGCTGAGCCTGGGGGTGCGGAGTCTGGGGGTGCTGGGCCTGGGGGTGCTGAGCCTGGGGGTGCTGAGCCTGGGGGTGCTGTGCCTGGGGGTGCTGTGTCTGGGGGTACTGAGCCTGGGGGTGCTGAGCCTGGGGGTGCTGAGCCTGGAGGTGCCGAGCCTGGAGGTGCTGTGCCTGGGGGTGCTTCGTCTCGCCGGGAGCCGCTCTCTCCACAGGAGCTGCGTGAGTGGTTTGCCAGGCGCTGGAGGCGTGCCGCTGGTGCTGGTGGTTCTTCGGCTGCGGAGGGCGCTGCTGCCACGCGACCTGGCGGTGCTCGTCCTGTGGGTGCTGGAGCTGCTGGGTCTGAGGGTTCTCCTGGAGCTGGTCCTGCTGAGGACGTTGACGCTGAGCCTGCGGTTGGTGGTCCGACTGACGGTGCTCCTGGTGCTGCTGCTGGAGGTTCTGGAGCTTCTGGTGGTTCTGCTGGAGGTGCTGCTGGAGTGGGTGCTCCGGCCGGAGCTGCTGGTTCTGTTCCTGCTGTTTCTGGCGTCGCCGCGCGGTCTCGACCGTACTTCGTTCCGCTCCTGGAGCAGGTTCTTGGTCTTGCTCCTCCTCCTCCTCCCTTAGAGGGTCCGCAGCCTGTCCGGTCACAGCCACAGCTAGAGCCTGCCTCCCCTTTGCCTGCTCCTTCTCCCTACGCTGGTCCGACTGGAGGCCTTACTGAGCGTCGTGAGCCTGCGTCTCGTCCTGCGTCGCCTGTTCGTACTGAGCGCGCTAGTGGTCGCGGGTCGCGTCAGCGTCCTCCTCCTGTCCCTGGCACGCACCGGATGTCACTGCGTCCGTCCACTGCTCCTCTGCGTGCCCCTTTGTCTTCTCCTCCTGCTTCCTCTCTTCCTGCTCTTGCCGACCCGGAGTCGGACTCTCTTCGTGCTGCCAGTCCTACTGTCACGCGTCTCCTTGCTACTGCTGTCACTGACCCTTCCTTCGAGTCGTCTGCTGCGTCTGCCCTTGTCACTGAGCTTGTCGACTTTGCTGCGCGCTGTCGTCTAGACTACGCTGCTCGTCTTGTCGCTGAGTCTGAGTCCGCCTGTCCTCCGTCCGTCGGGGGTGGGTGTGCCCTTGGCACGGACGTCCTAGAGGACAGGCAGGAGGAGTTCCAGTGTCTAGCCGCTGCTTCACCTCGTCTCGCGTCTGTACTGCTAGCCCCTGAGGGAGACCCGGATGCACTAGACATCCCGACTCCGCGTTCTTACGCGGAGGCCGTAGAGGGTCCCTACTCCTCTCAGTGGCAGGCAGCTATGGATGCAGAGATGGCTTCCTGGAAGTCCACAGGCACCTACGTTGACGCGGTTCCCCCTCCTGGGGCGAACATCGTCAGTGGCATGTGGATCTTCAGGGTGAAGCGGCCGCCGGGCTCGCCGCCTGTCTTCAAGGCGCGTTACGTGGCTCGTGGCTTCAGTCAGCGGCAGGGAGTTGACTACTTTCAGACCTTCTCTCCCACCCCGAAGATGACCACTCTTCGGGTGCTGCTGCACATTGCCGCTCAGCGCGACTACGAGCTTCACTCTCTCGACTTCAGCACTGCGTTCCTGCAGGGTAGCCTGCACGAGGAGATCTGGCTGCGCCGTCCGCCTGGCTTCACTGGGACTTTCCCTCCTGGCACCCAGTGGAGCCTCCGACGGCCAGTCTACGGTCTCCGCCAGGCACCGCGTGAGTGGCACGACACACTGAGGACTACGCTTGCGGCTCTTGGGTTTGCTCCTTCTACTGCTGACCCGTCGCTGTTTCTTCGCACCGACACTTCCCTGCCGCCGTTCTACATCCTCGTGTACGTCGACGACTTGGTCTTTGCCACAGCGGACACTGCTGGACTCGCCTACGTGAAGTCCGAGCTGCTGAAGAGACACACGTGCACAGACCTGGGTGAACTGCGCAGCTACCTTGGCTTGCAGATCACTCGGGACAGAGCACGCCGCACCATTACCCTGACTCAGTCACACATGGTGCAGCAGGTCCTTCAGCGCTTCGGCTTCACGTACTCCTCGCCTCAGGCCACTCCTCTGCCTACTCGCCACTCACTCTCAGCTCTGCCTTCGGATGAGTCCGTAGAGTCGAGTGGTCCGTATGCAGAGCTTGTTGGCTGCCTCATGTACCTGATGACCTGCACACGACCTGACCTTGCATACCCTCTGAGCATCCTTGCACGCTATGTTGCTCCTGGGAGACACCGACCAGAGCACATGGCTGCAGCGAAGAGGGTATTGCGCTACCTGTGCAGTACGTCGGGCATGGGGCTAGTGCTTGGAGGGCGGAGTCCAGTGGTCCTTACTGGGCACGCAGACGCTTCTTGGGCTGACGACCAGGCTACGCAGCGGTCGTCACAGGGTTACACCTTCAGCCTTGGTTCCGGCTCTGTCTCGTGGCGGTCTACTCGCTCGTCTTCGGTTCTCGGCTCCAGTTGTGAGGCTGAGATCTACGCCGGGGCCATGGCTGCACAGGAGCTTCGCTGGCTCACCTACCTGCTGACTGACCTTGGAGAGCTGCCTCGTTCTCCTCCAGTGCTGTACGTAGACAACAAGGCCATGTTGGCCTTGTGTCGAGAGCAGCGCTTGGAGCACAGAACGAAGCACATTGCTCTCCGCTACTTCCTTGCTCGTGAGCTGCAGCAGCGTGGTCAGTTGCGACTTGCTTACGTGGCCTCTGAGGCCAACACTGCTGATGTGTTCACCAAGGCACTTGCGCCTTGCGACCATCAGCGCTTTTGTACCCAGCTGGGTCTTGTACCTGTCTTGCCTCACTTGCTCTCTTCTTGACTTTACTTGTACTTTGACATATATATACCTGCTCTTGCTTGTCTAGTTTTATATATATGTCTGTACTCCTGCATCTGAACTGGCCTCTGGCCTTGCTCTTGTGCTCGGACTGTGTGGTGACTTTGTGATCCACCCTGAGCTTGCTTTGCTTTGCTTGACTGGTCTTGTGACCCCTTGTTCTCCCCCACTTTGCCTATGGGGGTGTGTCAGATTATTATAGCTGATGCATGTTTGTAGGCTGTAGTGGGGTAGCACATATGGGGTACAGTTTGCTAGGGTTGTATTTGTACCCAACTCTGACTTAGTCAATTCATTCCTGTTCATTCCTTTCACACACTCCGCCACAGGCATGTCACCGTTCTTTGCACTTTACGGTCAGCACCCCAATGTCCCCACTCGTGTCGATCTCACACCCACAGTCCCTCGTGCGGACAACTTCCACCAGCATCTCACCTTCATTCATGATCACGTGAGGAAGCACCTTGTGCTCGCAAATGCACGCATGGCACGCACCACCAACCGCAGTCGTCGTGAGGTGTCGTTCGCAGTCGGCGACCGTTTTCTCTTGGATAGCCGCAACCTCCGACTGCCACAGGACAGCAAGCTTCGTCCACGTTTCATTGGTCCATTCGTCATTGAGCGCGCACTAGGTCCAGTCGCATACCGCCTTCGCCTTCCCGCACATTTCCGCATGCACCCGTCATTCCACGTGTCTCTCCTTCGCCCATACACCGATCCCAATGCCACCTTCTCGGGCCGTGATCGCACTCCACTGCCGGTAGGTGTTGACACCGACGAGCCCGACTACCAGATCCAGCGCATCCTCAGGCACCGTCGCCGTCTCCAGGGGGGTGTCACTTTCATCGACTTCTTGGTTCGTTGGCGTGGTTACGACGCAGCAGACGACAGCTGGGTTCCTTCGTCCTCGCTGTCTCCTGACAACGCTTGCCTCCAAGCGTACCTTCAGTCTGCAGGCGCCGCGGACGTCGCCTCCTTGGGCGGGGGGTAGTGTTAGAGGGGTGTTTACTGTTCATTCCGAACAGTACATTCCTAGTCACCATTATCCTTATCTTCTCAGATTCTCTAGTGCCACGTGGCACTCTACTTTTCTTGCACTCCAATTCTTGGTCCCACATTCCACTTTCCAACCTTGTTTCTTGCATGCTATATAAACCTTGCTTGTACTTGCCATTATCAATCAATTCTCATTCAACTCTTCTTCAATTACTCAGTAACTTCTTCGCCTATTTCGCCAATAGTTCTTTCGCCAAAGTCTTCCGCCGCGTTTCATCCTCGACTTAGTCGACCCCGCTAATTCTTTAGCGGACTTAGGCCGTCGGGCCTAACACCAGGGCCTCCCCCCTGGGCCCTGCCCCTCCCCATTCGCCCCCCCCCCCCCTTCCCCCCCACCTTGTAAAGAATGTCAGCTTCGAAATAAGAAAAGAGACCTTTGTTCAAACATGTTCCGGAACGTGTTTGCAACGTCTTGGCGATGTCTTCGTCAGCTCGCAAATAAGAATTGTCTCTACACCCTGTTTCTCGACCCTCTCACCTTGCGCGATTCGCTGCTACAGTGCGGTCAGGTGCCATAAACCGTATGGCTGAAACCTGCGGGCAAAGCCGCACCAGCTGACGGAGTGGTACTGGGGGCAAAATTTTTCTTTATCGCTGTATACCCTTTTCAACCGCTTTGAAACGCTTGGTTAATGTTCTTTACCATGCAGCATCCTAGCTAACCGCTTTCTTGTGAATGTGCTTGTACCGTCGGTGATAAGACCATTTCAAACGTGGTGACGTTCTACAACCAGTGCACGTTCTGCAACCAGATGCTCTGCTAGCGCGAAACAGGGTGTACATCGAACCAAGTTGTCATATCCAGCACGACGGATTTCACGTGTGAGGTCGTACAAAGGTTGTTGAAATAGTAGTTAAGGATGTCGGCTAGGTCAAAGGGTGGGGTATACGAGGAGTGTTGAGCAAGTTTTTGTACCCCCTAAGGATAGCCCCTACATAGCCTAGGTAGATATAATCATATGACGTTTTGACACACCCTCATTGGCGAAGTGGGAGCTTGAAAGTAACTTGGATATGTGAAATCTGGGGCATTGAATGCTGCATTTATGTCTACGCACTACCGAAACCTACGTGGGCCCGGTGGACTTGAAAGCGTTATTAAATCGTATCCATGCCAAGTGTGGTGCTGGACGGTAGTGGTCCTTTCTTTGGTCAACCACATGTTGAACAACAGCTGGCGAGGACTGTAGCGTTGCTGATTAGCATTTTCTTTGTTCACAGCTCGAACGCTGGATTTAGGGTTGTGGTTGTGGATTGGTGAAGCACGCTGACAAAGCATGGGGGGCAGCACATTGCCGGGTTCGCCGGAAACTCGGCTCATTCTGCTTCGGAACTTCCTCCCCACACTCATTGTTCCCTTCTAACAGACCAGAAATTGATGCAAACAGTCTTCTTACTTAACGGGTTTGCTATTCTTTCAGTAACGCTTCACGACCTGATGATCTGAACTGCTAAAATATGAAGTTCGGCCCTCCCAGGATTTTGATCATTTTAGCCGGGCTGGTATTTTGGCACAATTTCGCCTCAAAATTTCGAATGGACTTCGGGCGTGACGACAATAGGAGGTTAAAAAAGTCTGACAGATGTTTACCCAATCGACACTAGCTCCGGAGGTTCTGGTTGACCCGTTCCATCCCATCCCAACCAATTCCATCCCATTTCAACTTATCCCATCCCATATCATCTCATCCCATCCTACAATATGTGTTTTGAACCTACCACATCGTGCCTTCCAGTCTGGAGGAGTCTACGAGATATATCCAATGAGGTGGCATATATTTTTTGGGGGGCTTTTGGGTGAGCCCAGGAGGAAATCAGACTCACCACCTCCTGAAATGAGGTGGCAGGAGGGACTGGTTTGACTGGAGGGTGGAGGAAGAGGAAAGGTCAACGTGAACTTGCGTGGCACCACTTGAAGAGCCAAGTCCAACAAGCTGATACACCCTGTTTCTCGACCCTCTCACCTTGCGCGATTCGCTGCTACAGTGCGGTCAGGTGCCATAAACCGTATGGCTGAAACCTGCGGGCAAAGCCGCACCAGCTGACGGAGTGGTACTGGGGGCAAAATTTTTCTTTATCGCTGTATACCCTTTTCAACCGCTTTGAAACGCTTGGTTAATGTTCTTTACCATGCAGCATCCTAGCTAACCGCTTTCTTGTGAATGTGCTTGTACCGTCGGTGATAAGACCATTTCAAACGTGGTGACGTTCTACAACCTGTGCATGTTCTGCAACCAGATGCTCTGCTAGCGCGAAACAGGGTGTACTGAACAGAACTCGTGCTAAGGGTGCTTGTGTGGTGAATGGCCCTTGCAAACAGGCACGTTAAAGCAGGGGTACACATTCCTAGGGGTGGTTTTTGGGGGCATAGTTAGGGTACACCCTCTGCTGCCTGTTGATTTGTTGGCGAATTGTTCAAGGTTTGTTGAAGCTCGGGCGAGGTTATGAACCAAGTCTGGCGAAGCCAACCCATTTCGGACAAGCACTTGGGCGCGACTCTGTCCAATCAGAGGTGTTCAGAAAGTTGATTAGGCGGAACGAGCACGCAGCCTGGCGTAACTCACTCCTAGATAGCGCAAACAACCAATCTGAAGGAAAAACAAGTGCCCGACAATCTGAACAAGCATAGGTCCCACCCACCATCTCAACTGAAATAGAGCTCCTCGCCACTACGACTAAGTCCACAACTTCGTGGGCAGTCCCCTACCGTAGGAGAGCACCATCGCATGCGACTGGGAAGCGGCTCGGCTAGAGCGAGTAGTCAGGGGATAACCGCCGCGTCGTTGATGCTGCGGGAAAGCCGAATCGCATTCTCGCACGAGGACGTCCCAAGCTTAGCGGTATTAGGGCGCCGTCTCCTCTCGCCTCCCCGCTAAATGCGCCATCCCGCGCAGCATCACCCCCAGTCCAAGTCAGCCCCAGTGCTGCCTTGTCTCCTCACTGCCGCCCAATCGCAATCGCGATCCCATCTCCACATCGCCACCAGGGCCCCGACTCGGGCACAGCGCGATGAAATCGCGGCTACAACCCCGGAGTGTAAGGACACATCGCCGCGGATAAGAGTACATCGCCGCGATCTCTACGCGTCGCCGCCTCTTCGCCACCTCTTCGCCGCCATATCGCGAGCATTCCGCGAGACAAGGCATCCTCCTTGCCGCCACATCGTCTCATCGCCAGCACATCGCCGCCTCGCCTCCTCAACGCGTGCCGCCGCCAGTTCCCCGCCTTCTGCATCGCCGCCTCAATCGCCCTCGCTTCCACCACCGCGCCGGCGTTGCACTCATTTTCCTCGACCCCTTTCAACCCTCCCCCCCCCCTCCCCCGGCGCCCCCCACCCTCCCCGTGTCCAATTACCCCACCCCGCTACACGGGCTCCATCAGCTCCCTCCATGCCCTCTATTTGGCGAGTCCCCATCCCGGAACTTTTCTTCATGCCCTCTCCCGCAGGCCGGATCTCCTCCCTTCCCCATATCCCATTGTCGTGTTCCCATTGCCCCTTCCCTCCCCTTCCTCCTTCCCCCTAACCCCGCCCTCTCTCCCCTCCTCGCCTTCCACAGGTTGCGTCACGCCTCTTCCTCCTCCGGGTCGTGCACTACCCCGCGTCGCAGGTGCCATGGTACTGTGGTGCTCAGGGGGACATGCGCCTCATACGTGCACCCTTCTCTCATCCCCTCCACCCTCTCATCCCCTCCTCCCCACTCTCATCCCCTCCTCCCCACTCTCATCCCCTCCTCCACACTCTGATCCCCTCCTAAGTTCTCACATCCCCTCCTCCCATCGCTCCTCCACTCCTTCCATCTCTGATTCCGTCCTCCCCTCTGGGTGTCCCCTCTTCCCCTCTCTCATCCCCTCCTCCCCTCTCTCATCCCCTCCTCCCCTCTCTCATCCCCTCTTCCCCTCTCTCATCCCCTCCTCCCCTCTCTCATCCCCTCCTTCCTTCTCTAATCCCTTTGCTCCTCCACTCCTTCCATCTCTGATTCCGTCCTCCCCTCTGGGTGTCCCCTCTTCCCCTCTCTCATCCCCTCTTCCCCTCTCTCATCCCCTCCTCCCCTCTCTCATCCCCTCTTCCCCTCTCTCATCCCCTCTTCCCCTCTCTCATCCCCTCCTCCCCTCTATCATCCCCTCTTCCCCTCTCTCATCCTCTCCTCCCCTCTCTCATCCCCTCTTCCCCTCTCTCATCCCCTCTTCCCCTCTCTCATCCCCTCCTCCCCTCTCTCATCCCCTCTTCCCCTCTCTCATCCCCTCCTCCCCTCTCTCATCCCCTCTTCCCCTCTCTCATCCCCTCCTCCCCTCTCTCATCCCCTCTTCCCCTCTCTCATCCCCTCCTCCCCTCTCTCATCCCCTCTTCCCCTCTCTCATCCCCTCCTCCCCTCTCTCATCCCCTCCTCCCCTCTCTCATCCCCTCTTCCCCTCTCTCATCCCCTCCTCCCCTCTCTCATCCCCTCTTCCCCTCTCTCATCCCCTCCTCCCCTCTCTCATCCCCTCCTTCCTTCTCTAATCCCTTTGCTCCTCCACTCCTTCCATCTCTGAGACCTTCCTACCCTCTATTATCCCTTCCTCCCCGGTCCCATCCCCTCCTCCCCTCTCTCCTCCCCTCCTCCCCTCTTTCATCCCGTCCTCCCCTCTATCATCTCCTCCCTCCTCTCATCCCGTCCTCCCCTCTCTCATCCCGTCCAATGGGCCAATGAGCAATGAGAGACGGCAATCTCAAGGCCAATGGGCGGGACGTAAGGCAGTTGAGAAGCAGGTGCGTGGGTGGGGCAGAAAACATGCGGGCAGAAACCAGGTGGGTAGGGGGGAGAGCACCCGAGGAGAGAAGGAAAGGTGAAATATGTTTTATTTTGTGTTCCACGAAGCCCACAGTATGCAAGCACCTCCGAGTGCATGGTGCAGGTCACGGGGCTCACTGCCATCCGTTCCTCCTCTCATTCATCACATCCTCCCTCTCATCCTTTCCTCCCATCTCTCATCTGTCCCTCTCCTCTCCCATCCTCTCCCCCACTATCCTCCTCTCTCCCCCCTGTCCCCCTCTCTCACTATGTCCTCATCTCTCACCTGGTCCTCCTCTCTCCCACCTCCCGCCCCTGCTCCCTCCTAGGTGGAAGGCGTGGGCGCGAGGCGGTGCAGAGCGGTGCAGGAGGGTGCCGCCGGGAATGCACGTGAGTGAGGACGGGCAGGCGGGGACCCCTTGTCCCCCCGGCACGTTCAGTGAGGGCGGGCGCATGGTGATGGGCACATAGGATGCCTGCATGAGGGGGTTGGGCGCATGGGGTTGGGCGCATGGGGTTGGGAGAATGGGGATGGGAGAATGTGTTCATGCTGCCATGACTCGAGAGATCTGCAGGCATGCTGGCCACAGCGGTGTCCACCACATACCCACTCAACCCACCTCCACCACGGACCTCCCTCCTGTGTGTTTTGCTGCTGCATGGCCTTCCCTTCATGGCATGGCATGGCTTGACATGGAATGGGATGGCATGGTGGCACGCATGGCAGGGAGCGGAATGGTCACCGCTGATCGGTATGGCACGGGCACCACGTTATTTCCAGGAAGCAGTGAGTGTTTCGTGGCCGATGCAAGAGTGCCCCCCTATCTCCTCCCTGTCCACCTCTCTCGGAGGTGTCCTCCTCTCCCCCCTCCTGTCCTCTCTCTCGTCGTATCGCACCCTACTTGCCCTGCGACGCACATGTTTCCGCCATGTTTCACTCCCATCCCGTCCTCCCCTCTCGCATCCCCTCTCCCCTCTCTCTCTCTCATGTTGCTGGCACCTGAGCCATCCAATGCCCGCAGCTTCTGGTCGCATTTTCTCCCCTCCTCGCTTTCCCACGCCTCCACATCCCTTCCATTCACACCACTCTCTGTAGACTCATTGTCCCCTGTAACTACAACCACACCACAACGTCTCCCCTCACCCTTTCCCCTCTCCCGCATTCCTTCATCTCCTCCCCCCCCACCCGTGGCCAGGCCTTCACAATTGCCAACGAGCCGCTGCTCGACCTGACCCCAGACCAAGTGAACCTGCACGGGGGAGCAGTGACCCTAAGCCGCACCATAGGCGCATCAGGGGCGCGCTTGTGCTCATGTCGCTGCTCTCCTGCCTCGCTGCCATGGGTTTGAAGCGCGGCGTCACAGCGATGTGCATCGGTGGCAGCAGTGCCACGGCAGTGGTGGTGGGGCGAGAGGAGGGGTTCCAGCTGGAGGGACACAGGCCGGGGCACTGGTAGCAGCAGGAGGTGCAGGCCAAGGAGTGAAGCGCCGTGCGCTGATGGCGTTGCCTGGTAGTGTGGAATGGGGTAGTGGTGTGGGCTGTCTAGTGTGGTGTCGAGTCTTAGCTGCAGGCTGTAGGCATAGAGCTGTGTTTACATCAGCTGTTGTGTGTTGAGAGGGTGTGGCGACTGATTCTAAACCTCGGTTGTACAATAGTCAATGTTTGGCCGCATCTAGCATGGAGGGATGCTCTTAGAATGTGTAATTATATCGAACAAACTCAACCAGAATGACAAGGGCCAAATCACCATTGTTGAATCCATACTGAAAGGTGCTACAACTACGGTACCAAAGAATGGAACAAAGCAGTTCACAGGTAAGGCAGGTACCGCACATGCAAGTACGGTAGTCGCCAGTCGGCAATTTTCTCATGCAGGAATCTCCTGGATCCCGTTCCCCTGTGCAGCTCCCGCGCTTCCTTCCCTCGGCCACATGCTGTCGTGCTCCATCCTGCATGATTAACCCTTCCTCCCACAACCAGACTTTACATGGGAACTGGGCCCCTTCCTCATCCACCTCCCCCTTCACACTCACGCCCTTCTCCCCATGCGGTTGATGCTCAACACGACCACACTGCACTAGAGCAATCATCCTTGTCAGAAAACCAGCATCGATGACAGCAGCCATCAACAAATCACACCATCAAGAGCCATGCCATAATATGACATCATGCCATGCCAAGGCACACTACACCACACCACACCACGCCACACCAGGCCATATCGCCCTGCACCATCTCACGCCACACCTCACCACATCACGCCAAACCGCGGGCTCAGTCGAGCGCCCAGAGTCAGCGCGGATCATATGTGAGGAAGAAGAGCAGCGCCACGTCCGCCGCGAACCACGACCACTGCGGGATGTCCCCCAGAGAACGGCTGCAGCCGCCGCTGGCTGCGCAGAAACGCGCGCTTCTCGTGCTCGATTTAGGACAGGGCGGAGAGAGGGGATAGGACAAGGCGGAGAGGGGGGAATAGGACAAGGCGGAGAGGGGGGAATAGGACAAGGCGGAGAGGGGGGGATAGGACAAGGCGGTGAGGGGGGGATAGGACAAGGCGGAGAGGGGGGGATAGGACAAGGCGGAGAGGGGGGGATAGGACAGGGCGGAGAGGGGGGGATAGGACAGGGCGGAGGGGGGGATAGGACAAGGCGGAGAGGGGGGGATAGGACAAGGCGGAGAGGGGGGGATAGGACAGGGCGGAGAGGGGGGGATAGGACAGGGCGGAGGGGGGGATAGGACAGGGCGAAGAGAGGGGGATAGGAGGCGGAGAGGAGTTGGACGGAGAGGGGAGAGAGGACCGGGAAGGGGGGTAGGACAGAGGTGGGAGATAGAACAGGGAAGGGAGATAGAACAGGGAAGAGCGACAGAACGAGGGGAGTTGACACGGAGGGTGGATAAAAACAGGTGCGGAACACAGGAGAAGGGGGGGGAGAGAACTGGCCGTCATCTGCGACCCCCTTCTCCCCCCTGGCCACGCGCACCTGGTTGAGCAGCAGCTTCTCCGCTGTCCAGCGCAGGTAGATCTGCGCGTTCTCCCGCTGGCGAAGGCGCGCAAGGACGGTGCGGTGCTTGAGCGCGGGCGTGGCGCAGTCTAAGACGATGAGCGGGCGGACGCGCAGAAAGAGCAGCTTGCACACGCGCCGCAGGAAGCCCAGCACGTGCGCGCCCGGCAGCAGCTCGCCGCGCATGGCCTTGAGAAGCTGCAATACCTAGATGCTCGCGTCTGTCCATGTGTCGCCGCGGGGGGATTGGGCCGGGAAGAGGCGTGATGGGGAAGGCGCATGGTTATAACAGGCGACTGCGCCATTGGCAGCCATTGATCCGGAACGGAGAGAGGGGCGTGTGCCAAGATGTGCATCAATGCTGCAATGAATAGTTCGATGTTACTCTACCTCAACAGCGCGACGCCGAGGGGAAGGGCGTTGCGATGCCGAAGGGAGAAGCGAGTCACTGCGGGGGCAAGGGGAGAGGCGCCGCGATGGTGGGAAGGGAGGCGATTCGCTGAGGGAGAGCGTCCAGGGGGTGGATAGAGCGCATGTAGGTCTGAGCGCGGAGCAAGGGAGAGAGCGGTGCTGGTTGCAAAGGCGAGCAACCGAGAAACTGCCGAATGGACAGCAGAGACGAAATGTGAGAACTACGTATTCGGCGCGATTTGTGTGTGCCGAACTCGTCCGCCCGATACGAAAGGCGCGTGCTGCGTGCGCCGTCGCGGCGAACTGCGCGCCTAAGTTGCACGGCGATGTCGCAGGCGTAAAACGCATCCATTGCGGGCGAGATAAACAACGGGCGGGCGCGATAGATTCAGTGGCGTAACCCTAAGCCTCGCTTTTGACGACGCTGTGCTACTCTCGCTGTCTGGTTTATCGATTGCGTGCACTGATGCTCTGTTGTTGGCGGTGCGCTGGAGTTGTGGTTGCTAGCAATATGTGTCAGGGTACGAGAGTCGAGCTTGTCATGGTTCACTAAGGGGGTGTCCAGCTCGTTCATTTACTGTTCGTAAAGCCCTTCAGTTACCACAATTTGCGTTGTAACACTGAGTTTTACAAAAATGCCAGACACGATCAGCTCCCGTTCACGATACGGCACACCCCCTGCACGTACCTCGAATCGTGTGACGCACGTTACAGGAATCAGCGTGCGCATCGAACAATGGTACAGAACCGCGTCCTGCCCACTACAGTGAGTGCCCATCGTATTGCGCGCTTGATTTCGCATGTGCCGCCTGACACTCGCCAAAACCTATAGTGGAAGTGTTGGCCTGGCGAAAATTCTAACGTTTTGGCTGACAAGGGAACTGGTTACCTTGGTTGCCACACGGCCCCTGCACTGTTGAAGTCTGTGTGGGGGGATGGTGTCCGCGCGCCAGAATGACAGAAAGGGTGGACTCGAGCAAGGCACGTTCGTTTATAGGTACAGTGTTCAGTTTTGAACCCCGGATCGTGAGGAGGTACTAGATTTCCCGAAATGAACGAGCTGGACACGCCCTAACTGCCTGGTTGTGACTCAAGTTCCCAACTCCCATTTGGCCCATCGCAATTGACGAGAGGGGAGAGACAGCCCGCGCAAGTCCGCCAACTCTGAAGATTGTTTCGCGTCGGACTCCCCAGACAAACACGGTAACCACGTGGAGGCAAGTGATAAACCTTTGCCTCCACCCCCTCCAAAGTGCACCCTTGCTTTAAGGCGACTGACTGCGCATGAAGAACTCGAAGGAGTACAGTATTAACTTCAAAGCTACATGAGCTGGAAGACGATACACCCTGTTTCTCGATGTTTGAACAATCAGGAGCCCCAGCTACAGTGCGCACGTGTGCTTGGATTCAGCGGGCTGGTGCTTGCAACCGAAATGCACTTCAAGAGAACGGTAAACAACGGTTTATGAAAAAAACGTGCTTTTGAGTTCGGTTTCGTGCGGCAAAAGTGCTTATACGGTATGTTCTGGGACCAATTTGGACGCATTGATGTCAGTACAACCGGCTTGTCAATATGGCGAATGACAGTGTGGCGCGAAACAGGGTGTATCAGTAACGACGTTTTACAGTTCGCCTTAGTCGTGCTACGGTAGTACTGGTCGCGCAATTTATTTATCCGATCCCTTGAGCGGTTCACATTTGGATGACCTAATGTCCATTTCGTCACGCTTCACAGAAGTAACGTAACGAGGCCTCACTCCAAACGTGCAACGAAGCCTGCAACTACAATTGGCCAATCGTGTGGCGGGAGGTGGTGGACTAGTTACGATTCGCACGACCCTAGGCGAAAAAACGGTGTCCCACTTTTGGAAGACACGAACCTGTTCGCCTCCCTGAATCACGCGATTGAACATCGAAGCGACTGCCCTAGAAGTTGCAACGCCTCCGAACCGAGCCATGCGAACCGCAACGTGTCGCGGAGCTCGTCCCAGCGTTGCTGGATCTTATCAGCGGGCTAGTTCCGGACTACACTCCAACCGCCCGCCTGCAACTGCAGTCTTGCTGAGTGTAAACCACAAATAAAGTTAACCTTGGATTAGATCATGAGGTCTGTTTCTAATCCCACTTGCACAAGTCCAGATTAGATTGATCAGATCTGAAAACAGTTCACTCTGCAGAAAATTTAATGCAGCCAATCACATACATTTTGCAGTCTTCGATCCCATCCTTCCCCTACTCTACCAGATTGGGTGAACACTGAATATTGAGCTATAAGAGGATAACCAAAATAATATATTCCTTCATTTTTAAGACAAGTATGAATTCTGGATATTTGAACACCTAATCGTAGCTCGTTTCTTCGCAAATCGGATCAAGTCGACAACTTATATGTTATCCACATATTATGTTTATGTCAACCGATAGGATTTACGTGTAAAAAAAAATTTTTACGAGACTTTTATGAGCTCCCAAAGTATCAAGTCTCTGCCAAAAGTGATTTTGTTACATTGCATCTGATGGCTTTCCAATAAATAACGACTAGCGTGTGGTTACAAAAAAATGGTTAGAATGACATTGTGTTCATAATCAAGAACTGAATATAGGCAAAGAGCCCCGTCTATAAGCGAATGCGCCTACTTGAGGCCTTTGGATATATCAAGGAGGAGATGATACGAGTGTCAGTCTTGATGCGGCGAGCTTTGGGTCAGGCAAAGACGGCATCACACTAACGAAATTCCAGTGCAGCGTTTCTAAACAGTGTATAGCCACCACCAATTTCCCGATTTTGCTTTGATACACCTGATGCCTATTTCAGTCTCCTTCCCCATCTTTCCCTGTGCTCCTCTCTCGAGCACGCGCTCCCCATGGGGAGAATGGGACTGTATTTGGGTAGCCTAGCGTGTCTTGTCTGGGAAACTCAAATAACTTCTTCGAGGTCAAGAACATCTTAGTTTTGTCGTGGGCTAGTAACGCGCGGGCCGTTGGCTGTGAATGTCGACCACTGGGCGTATGGAGTGGCAGTGGGCGTGTTCAGAGTGGGCAGTTGCTGCACCTACAGACGCAGCGCACGGAACATGTGTTTCACCGCAGAAAGGGCCTCTGCTTTGGAGCTGGCATGCTTTCGTAGTCCATGCTGGATTCAAACTCTTCAGACCTTCAATTCCCAGATTGAATCTGGCCAGGATTGGGACAGTACTCTACCGTGTTGACTACTCCTAGCGAGCCGTTCTCAGGGCGCCTAGTATGATGCTCCGCCTAGTGAGCGAGATATCTAAATGCACTTACCCCTTCTCACGTACACGTACACAATGCGAGCTTCGCAAGCCCTAGCAGAGCCACATTCTTGTCACCGACGGGAGTAGTAGAATATCACTTGTTGGGAACTAGTAGTACTGAGTTCACCTGCTACTACAACTAGTGTTCTCCAGTGTGCCGCATCCTCAGCCGCTCGCACCATTTGACGCCACCATCTTTGTCAACCTCCCCACACCCTCCTTCCGTTTGAGTAGTAATACTACTACTCAATAAAGTCGGAGTTCTCGTGGCACCGCCGACGAGGTTAGTACTATTACTATTACGCCATGGCTACATTTCAAGGCGGTTCTCCGTCTGATGCTACGCCTACGAGCTCTGATTGTAACGGTGGCGCTGCTGCTAAAACGCTCGGAGCCGCGGTGGGACCCGCCGTAAATCATCCGCTAACTTTACGCGCCAAGGGCCTCCTCACACGAGAGGATTATGTAGCGCTGGCCACAGCGCGGCGACGCGGGATTCATGTCGCTGCCACCGGCGCCATCGCGTCGGCACCTGGCTCGCCGGGAGCGGGAACTAGTAGTACTACAATCAGCCGTTCAGCCTCAAGTGGCTCCGCGGAATCCGCTAGTACTAGCTCCGACGCTGCCGCCGCCGCCGCCGCTTCTCGCCGGTTGCTACAACCGCGCCGCCATTCCCTCGAGATGTTTCATCCACGGATGTTGCCGTTGCCCCTCTCCGCGTCGACGCCTGCCGCGGTTTCCGCCTCCGCCGACGGCGCCGCCGCAGACGAAGATACGATCGCGATTTCAGACGCAAAATCTCTCAGTTGCATGGTGATCTGCAGCGCTATTTCTAGTAGCACACCTGAACCACTTGCTACTACGAGCCATGGCTGCTTTCTCGACGAGTTACCCGACGATGTTCTGGTCAATGTCCTCGCCGCGCTTGGCTCTGCGCAACTCCTGGCAGCGGCCGGCGCGGTCTGCCGTAGATGGCGCCGACTCGTGCCGTTCGTCCCCTCGCTCGCCTTCGCCCGCCTCTCGCTCCCTCCTGCTAAAATCGAAGAGGTGGTATCGCGTATGGTGATGCGCTCGCACGGCCTGTCGTCTCTCCACGTGGAGTCCGTGAATTGCGGCGGGAGTCACGGCAGCGTCAGCGGCGCCAGCAGCGCGCATCCCCGCGAGTTCATTGTCGAGGCGTGGGCCCGCCACGCTGGCTGCTCCCTCCGACACGTCACCCTCACGCAGCACAAGGCCGTCACTGCCGCCGGATACTCCGCCGCGAATTCCGCTGGGAGCTCCGACGTTCCCAGCTGCACGGTCTACGCGGGCGGTCCGGACCTGAGCGCCCATCTGCAGCATCTCGCGTCACATTGCCCCAACCTCTCCTCGATGCGCCTCGGCTCGTGCACCCTCCCGCCACATTCCCTCCGCGGATACTCCGTCTTTTCGCATCTGCGCACGCTTTCCCTTGAGTGGCTCAACCTGTCCGGTTCCACGCTCCAATCTCTGCTCGACGCGTGCCCCAATCTCCGCCACCTCGCCATCTTCATGGCGGCGGGTCTCGCCGCACAAGCCGCCTCCTATCCCGCCGGCTATAACGCTGCCCAACAAGCCGCCGACGGAGCGCGGGCAGCAGCTTCCGCGGCGACGGGACAGCGCTGGGGGCTGTGCTTGCGCCTGCCCCCGCGATTGGAGTATATTGAGCTCGCTTATTTGCGCATCTCCGCCGTTACGCTTATCTGCAGCGAGGCTACCTGTACCGAGGACACGAGCGTGCTTGGCGGCGGCGGCGGCGGCGGTGGCGGCGGAAGCGGCGGCCTCCGCGAGGTGTCGGTTCGAGACATGTTCCTCACCGCGCTCTCCCTCCCCAACGCGCGCGCGCTCCGATCGCTCTCCGTCGCCACCGCCTCCGCGCTGCGCCTCTCCGCGCCCGCTTCCGCCGCCCTCGTGTCGCTCGAGGTCCGCGCGGGAAGCGTCCACTGGCCGTCGCTCGAGTCGCTCGTTGCGGGCGCGGGCGCGTCGCTCACGCTCCTCGCGCTGGATCTCTTCACCGTGGAATGCGGCGGCTCTGGCGCTCCGCGCAGCGGCGCGGCGGCCGATCCCCCGCGGGAGGCGGCGGCGCACGACGGGGTTGACGGGATGCGGGGAGTCACGGCAACAACAACCGCCGTGGGAAGCGGAAGTCTCGATATGCTGAACTTGGATTGGCTAACGGGTCATTGCCCTAATCTCTCCTCGCTTTCCCTGGGGCCTCTACCTTGGGAGTGCCTTATCCGCGGCGGTTGCATCACCGCCCCTGCTTGGTCGCCTGGGTCGGGTTCGGACGCGGGAGGTTCGGCAGACGATTGGTTGACGCTGGGTCAGGTGATGAACCCGGTTGATGTGGACGCTTGGCCGAGCCAGCTGGAGAATCTTTCAGTAAAGCTTCGGGGAAGAAGCGGGGCTACACTGCTTTGGATTGGTGCGTTTATGCGGCAATGTGCGGGTAGTTTGAAGAGTGTGGAGGTGGTTTGTATGGAGGATGAGGAGGAGGAAGATGAGGACGAGGAGGGGGAAGAGGAGGAAGAGGAGGAAGATGATGAGGAGTCCAGTGAGTGTGGAAGTGAGATTCAGGATGACGAGCAGCAGCAAGAGGGGATGGAGTTTGAGGATGAAGGGTCTGCTGAAGAGTGGAACGGGGAGGAAAGAGAAGAGGATTTGGAGTTAACTGCCCGTACCGTACTGACTTCCAGTTTCCCTCCTACACTCAGTGATGCCAGGCAGAAGTTGATTGCAGGGCGTCTATTCTTCTCTGCTTTGGATGCTCTTCAACGAGCGTTCCCACATGTAGGCGTAGCAGCGTCATGCTGCTATGCGTAGCATTCAGATCTTCAGTAATATTATAATTTTTAAACACACATTGTGTTTTTTAAAATTGTGTATTGTGAAAGCGAAGCTGCTTGTACTGCACAATTGGCATCGTCGAAGCGCGCTAAACGCCCTTCTCCAACTACAAAAACCGTGGGTTGGAGTTCATTTCCCTCCACCCACTCTTCTCGATTTTCCAATGGCTCACTCAACATTTCTGCTCTCGTAGTTTATCCCTCCGTCCAAGCTGGCTAGAACAAAATCGCTTCCTAGAGGCGAGTCACCTTCGACCTTACTCAACGATATTTTTAACTTCAATCGCTCAACGATGGCACCGACGCCGACACTTAACAACGGGAACTCGTCCAACCCCGCCTCCGACAACGACCTAACACCCGCGATTTGGCGCGCGAACGCCGTAACAAGCGACGGGCAGAAGATGGACCGCCCGCCTCGACTGCAGTGGACGTGCTGCTGGGCGGGCTCGAGGTCAACAATTCGGCCAACGCCCAGCAGCACCCTTCGGCGCCAGTGGCGCCAGTGGCGCCTGAGGTGCCTGTGGCGCTAGTGGCACCTGCGGCGCAAGTGGCGATGGCCGCGGGCGTGGCACACGCCACTGACGCCGAGCACACGCCAGCACCCGCGGCTGGACCGTCGCGTCAGCGCCAGAGGAGGCGGACGGCGGTCTCCTCGTCTGACGCGACGACCGCCCCTGCGTTGACGCAGGCGTTGACCCCGGACCAGGTCAACGCGCTGCTGTCCCTTCTACAGCAGCAGCCCGTCAGCGTTACAGCCGCGGAAACTGCACTACCCGCTACATCTGCGTCGGCTAAAAAAGAAAATGCGAAAAACGAAAAAGGCGCGCGAGGAGCAAGGACCATTCAGCACAACAACGACGCTGCAGCAGCAGCACCCCCCGCTCCAGCGGTCGACAACGACACCGACGACTCTGAAGATGAAGCCGGTGAGGCCCCTGTCAACAATGTTAATTTTAATGGCACGGAACACCTTCCCCCCCTCCCTTCTTCTAACCTCACCTTCTCGGCGGCAACATTCGTCAACGACTCCGTGCGAGAGCAAGCGGAGCTGCTGGAGGACTTACGCGCGTACCTGCTGCACGCGGAATATAAGGCGCAGCGCGGAGACCCAGTGGGCGGACTCGAACTCATCTCGCACGCTCTCAACCTCATCTCGGGGCGTTTCGAGGTGCTTCAAGTAGAGGACGCATCCGACTTCCGCACGGCGAAGCGCTTCAAGTTGTACTAGCAGAAGAGCCTGCTGACTTCTCGACCCTTCAAGCAGGCGGTCGCAGACATGGCGGCAATGGACCGTGCGGCAAGCGGATATGCTCGTGCCAACCGCGGCGGAAACAACGCGCCGTTGCCGTTTTTACCCAAGCGGGCCCCCCAACCCACGGCCAATTGCCGCGGGTTTCGGGGCTCGTGCTTCCGCTGCGGCCAGCCGGGCCACGTGGCAAGTGCCTGCCCTAGGAACGGGCACGGCGGCCAAGGACCCGCTCCGGTGGTGTAGGAGCGGGCCATGGGAATAGGCGCTTGAGCGTTAGGCACTGTGCACTCTTGAGTGCGAAAACCGTGGGCAACCCTAGGGGTTTGCGATGGCAAGAGGCCAGCCCTAGTGAAGGGTAGGAATAGGCTTTGGGCCTAGGATAGGGAAGGGGAGCAACAACCCCCTCGGTCCCATGTAGTTCACCACTCAGTAGCATGATGCATGCTAGGAGAGCATTGCTATGTGTGTTGGTTGATTTGATTAAAAAAAAAAAAAAAAAAAAAAAAAAACTACCTTCTTAAAAGCCTACTGTTTTGGCAGAGACTCTGAAACAATCAAGAGGAGGATCAGAAAGAGAGAGAGTGTGTGTGTGAGAGAGAGCGAGAGAGAGAGAGAGAGAGAGAGAGAGAGAAAGAAAGAGAGAAAGAGAAAGAACAAGATACAACATGGTGGGCACGCATGTCCATGATTCCACGCACCAGCCCCCACGAACTACGAGTAAGAGAGAGCATGAAAGAGAGAGGGAGAGGGAGAGAGCGAGAGAGAGAGAGAGAGAGAGAGAGAGAGAGAGAGAGAGAGAGGGAGGGAGAGAGATGGAGAGAGAGAGAGAGAGAGAGAGAGAGAGAGAGAGAGAGAGAGAACAAGAGAGAATAAGAGAAACACAATGGACAAGTGTGTCCATTGCCGTAGGCATCATCTCCCATGCAATAAGGGCAGGCACAACCACATCCTACCGAGTGCACGATGGGCAAAAAAAAAAAAAAAAAAAACGGAGGAAACGAGGAGAAGAAGAAGCGCCGTTTCGCGCCCGACACATTCGTTGACATTTCCGTCGGTTTTCATTTTCTTCACACATTTGATCAATGGTTGCCCGTACATGTACATGCACACACATGCTTTAACATGGAATACCCAACCCGTATACCACTTGGCCTCCCATGCACAGGAGCACGACGGTGCGAGGCGGCAGGCTACGATGACCCGTACGAATTTGCCGTTACAGACAGAATTATTACACAGATGCGCGGTCGTCTTCGCGCGACCTTTGCGTGGTGGAGCTCATGGTGCCCCAGCAGCCTCGTTCTCTCCGTCATCGCCAAGGGTTACTGGTTGCCATGGAGCCACGGCCCACCACAACCTTTCCACGATCGTAATCATGTCGGGGCGAACACGCATGCCACGCTCACACGTACCGCCATCCAAGAACTCATAGAGACGGGAGCGGCAGTTCCGATGGCCGCAACGGAGCTCAAGTGCATAAGTCCACTTAACGTGGTCGAGCAAAAAGACAAATGCAGGCTCATTCTTGATCTGAGAAAGGTCAACGCCAACTTGATTGACCCCAAGTTCAAGTACGAGGGGCTCAGCCGTGTCGCCGACCTGGCGCGCGTTGGGGACTGGATGTTCTCCATTGACCTCAAATCTGGTTACCATCACATCGACATCCACCCATCGTGCTGGAAGTTCCTTGGCTTCGAATTCGATAGGCGCACATACGCATTTCGTTCACTACCATTCGGCCTCGCGACGGCTCCTTTCGTCTTTACACAGCTCATCAAGCAACTAGCTCGGCGTTGGCGAGAACAAGGCATCCGAGTCGTACCTTACGTGGATGACATCTTAATTCTCTGCCAGTCGAAAGCCGATGCGCAAGCAATCTGCCAGCAGGTGATATTGGACCTCAAAGAGGCAGGCCTTGTGATAAACGCGAAGAAATCACAGCTGTCACCATCGCAACATCTTCGATTCCTGGGCGTAGAACTAGAGACCGACACCGGCCGATTCTCCATCGGTCCCGACCGACGAGCCTCACTACGTGCAACCATCCAGAACCTCCTGAGCGCAAGCAGGGCATGCCGACCAGTCCCGGTCCGCCACGTGGCCAGAATCACGGGCATGCTTGCATCGATGGGTGTCGCACTTGGCGCGACCGCTCGCGCATTCAGCCACGCTATGTTGCAAGTGATCAACGAAGCACCATCTTGGAAAAGCAGCGTGGTTATCCCCCCATCTGCAGCAGAGGAGCTCCAATTTCGGCTCGAGGAGTTTGACCGTTTCAACGGCGCACCTTTTCACGTCAGGAACAGCTACGACGCAGTAATCCATGTGGATGCCAGCTCTCATGGTTGGGGCGCCACTCTGACCACATTTCCGGGCGGCCTCGAAGAAGCCAGCGCAACCATGTCAGAGTCGCTACAAGGAACGTCCAGCACGCGACGGGAGATTGAAGGCGTCCTTTGGGCGCTCCAAGCATACGCGACCAAGATCAAGCAAAAACACGTTCTCGTGCGGGTGGACAACCAGGGCGTGTTCTTCATCCTTCGAAAAGGCGGCTCTCACAGCCCCGACCTCGCAACGGCATGCAAGAGCATCATCCGAACATGCATGGAGCTTGGCACGCGCTTGATCATCGAATGGATTCCGCGCGAGCTCAATACACACGCCGACGATTACGCGCTGAAAACGCCGTGGTTCCGCATCTTGGAACGTCGTTGGGGGCCCCACTCAATCGACCTCTTTGCAAACTCCCGCAACACCCAACTGCCGCGCTTCTGCACAAAGATTCCCCACCCAGAAGCCATCGCAGTTGATAAGTTCTCGATCGCGTGGACACCCGAAAACAACTTCGCCTTTCCCCCGCCCCAACTGGTCCCAACCGTCCTCCATCACGCACAACGCACCCATGCATCACTCACACTGATAATTCCGCACTGGCCAGGCGCAAGCTGGTGGCCACTTTTGCAACCCTCCCCATGCACTTGGGCTCCACACATCCACGCGCACATCCCTCTGACACACGGAAGCCAATGCCTAGATGTTGGGTCCCATTCCAATGCTTTTTCTGGCATGGGACTACCGCACAGCCCAATTATTGCACTGAGAATGGCATTTGACTAATTCAAAACATCAACGCCCTGTGTTCAGATTTGCTCCCAAAGCTACACGACCAAATGATCAACATGCTCGCTCAATCTCGCGCCGATTCTACGATCCGGACATACGAACCATACTGTGCCAAGTTTCGAGCCTTCTGCACAAAAGTGAACCTCCCATTTCTTCCGGCATCCGACATGACCCTCGCACTCTACCTGGTACACGCAATCCGACGCAAAGCCACCCTGTCCGTAGTGCAGCTGACGTGCTCGGCGGTCAGCTTCGCTCATCGCATGACTGGGAGCAAATGCCCGACAACCGGACCGTTCACCACCCAAGTCCGTGACTGTGCAAAACGACACTGCCCTCGCCCTACTCGCATGAAGGAACCCGTATCGATCCAACAAGTCCGGGAGATGGCCGCGAGTTACTTGCAGTCCGACGATCCCGCGACGTTTCAGAAAGGGTTGATCCCCATCCTCATGTACTCAGGATTTCTGCGATATTCTGACCTGGCAGCCATAAAATGGCAAGACATCCAATTCGACGACGCGGTCATGTGGATTCTCATACCACACTCCAAGACTGATCAAGCTGGTCATGGCACTTGGATTCCCATTGCAGCAACGACAGACCCTTGTTGCCCAGTGCGCTGCACCCGACGCTTCATCCAACTGGCCGGCTATGGCCCACAGTCAGAGGGACCATTGATTCGGGTCTTCGGCCATGCTTCAACCAGCGAGGGCCAAGCAAGGCCACCCTCATACACCACGATCCGGAACTGGTGCAAGGAAGCCTTCGCAAAGGTGGGCCTTGGAGACCTGCAGCTCGGCACACATTCTTTCCGAAAAGGTGCAGCCACAGTAGCAGCCAACACGGGCGTGCCAGACAGGGTCTTCAAACGGCTGGGCAGATGGCGAAGCGACTCAGCAAAGGAAATGTATGTTACACCATACGTCGAGCCTCTTATCGAAGTCTCCCGTAACCTACAAGACCTGACGCATGCAGTGTCATCGGCACAACACTCAGAGGCACTCGTACGCAACCGGAGGCCCCCGCTGCCCATGTCTCAGAGACCCCATTTGTAATGAGAACGATGCCAATTGATAAGAATAAGAAAGCAAGCTTTCTCAATATTATAATTTTTAAACACACATTGTGTTTTTTTAAAATTGTGTATTGTGAAAGCGAAGCTGCTTGTACTGCACAATTGGCATCGTCGAAGCGCGCTAAACGCCCTTCTCCAACTACAAAAACCGTGGGTTGGAGTTCATTTCCCTCCACCCACGCTTCTCGATTTTCCAACGGCTCACTCAACATTCCCACCACCCACCCCAGAGTAAACCGCCTTGCTAATGCCACTTGGATAGGGTACATCTTAGCTAGTGTTATGCGATTGCACTAGCTTGTGTTCAACGTTGATGCAAATCTTGTAATAAGCCATTTGTAATGAGAACGATGCCAATTGATAAGAATAAGAAAGCAAGCTTTCTCAATACGGTAATTTATTCTTGCTATATTCCTTCTTTCATTTATTCATTTATTTTTTGTTCAGTTTATGGGGGTTTTAAAGCTCGAGTACAGCATGGCTTTTTTCAAGTTCAAGATTCATGAACTTGAATTCGCAAAAAGCAGGGTTACCCTATTTGTCTGTCTAAAACTCTTGCGACCCTGGGACAACGCCGAGCGACACTCTCCTCATTGGCTTTTAAGCCGAGTCGCAAAACAGAACCGAACGGCGCCCGTGTTGGCCCGCTGTTTGGCTCTCACATATCTTGAACACCTAGTCGTACTCATGATCCGCCTACTCCCTCACGTATGTGTCAAACATTATATATATGTTCTGCTTGTTTAGGCTACAGTGGGTTAGCCTATAGGGGGTACACAATTCTAGGGTTAGGTTCTTGTACTGTTTTCACTATTAGTTCATCCATTCCTGTTCATTCATTCTAACATGGTATAGAGCAGGTCCTTCCTAGGACCGATTTTTTTAGGGCCCACCACTACCTACCTACCTACCTGCGCCCTAGGGCGCCTCGGTTTTCACGGCCCTCTAAGGCCCCGCGACCCGCGACCCGCCCCTTAGCGACCCATGACCCGCCCCTTAAGGCCCAGTCGGCTCACGCGCTTGCCCCTTACGGCCCCGCACTCGCCCCTTTACGGCCCCGCGCTCGCCCCTAGAGGCCCCGAACGGCCCACGCGCTCGCCCCTAGCGGCCCCTGTCGGCCCCGCGATCGCCCCTAACAGCCCCGTCGACCCCGCGCTCACCTCCCTAGAGGCCCCGAAAGGCCCCGTCGGCCCCGCGCTCACCTCCCTAGAGGCCCTTTACGGCCCCGTCGGCCCCGCGCTCACCTCTCTAGAGGCCCCGAACGGCCCCGTCGACCCCTAGAGGCCCCTTTACGGCCCCGCGCTCACCTCCCTAGAGGCCCCGAACGGCCCTGTCGGCCCCGCCCTCACCGCCCCTAGAGGCCCCGAACGGCCCGTGACCGCCACAGCCCAGGACCGAACCGAGCCGCCCAGGACCGAACCGAGCCGCGCGACCCGAGCCGAGCCGCGCGACCCGAGCCGAGCCGCGCGACCCGAGCCGAGCCGCGCGACCCGAACCGAACCGCGCCGCCCCACCCGAGCCGCGTCGCCCTACCTAAACCGAGCCGCCCTACCTGCTTCATCCTCCTACTCCTACTGCTACTCCTACTGCTCCTATGCCTAGCCCACAGGTGCAAGTTTTCGATGCTGAGGGCCGCCCAGTGAAGTTTGACACCTGGCTAGACGACCTGCACCTCTATCTACAGCTCACAGCCAAGGACGACATCTCACTGTACGACCACGCCCTAGGCCATGTCACTGCCCCTGCTGCTACTGCTGACAGCACTGCCCGCTCACAGTGGCAGACTCGTGATGCCCACGCTCGCTTCGCTATTCGCAACTCCCTGCCGATAGACGAGCGCGAGCACTTTGGCCAGCACAAGACTGCATAGGCACTGTACACAGCTGTCGTTGCTCGCTACTCCTCACCTGCCTCTGCCACACTAGGCCGTCTCTCCCTCCCCTACCTGTTTCCCGACCTGGCCTCGTTCCACACAGTCGCTGACCTCATCACGCACCTCCGTACTAGTGAGGCCCGCTTCCGTGCCGCCATGCCTGATGAGTACCTTGCCACGCACCCCCCCCCACTCTGGCTCACTCTCTACCACCTAGTCACCCGCCTCCTTGACACTCTGCGTGCTGTCAGGGATCACTTCCTAGCTCGCTGCCCCACAGAGCTCACCATTGCCCTCCTCGAGAAGGAACTGCTTGCAGTTGAGGCTAGCATCGTAGCTGTAGGTGCCTCTCGTGGCGAACCCCGTACCCCGTTCTTTGAGGGGTGTTCTCCTTCCCCCCTTCTTCCCTCTGTCGCCTCTGCTGCTGCTGTCGACCTCCTTGGTGCTGAGAAGGTCGGTACTGCGTCTGCTTCGAGCGGGCGCCGCAGCGGCAAGGGCAAAGGGGGCAAGGGAGGAGGTGGTGTCGACGGGGGAGGCGGTGGTGGGGGTGGCGGCGGCGGTTGGGGTGGTGGTGGGACTGGTGGGGCTAGTGGTAGCGGTGGGGGTGGTGGCGGCAGCGGCGGGGGAGGTGGTAGGGGCGGAGGCGGTGGTGGGGGTGGCGGTGGACGCGGCGGCGGTAGGGGTTGGGGTGGTCGAGGAGGTGGCGGCGGCGGTGGTGGTCGTGGAGGCGCTGGCAGTGGCCAGGGCCAGCAGCACACTCCGTCGCCCCAGGAGGTCCGTGAGTGGTACTCTCAGCACGGGGGGGGGGGGGGGGGGGTGGCTTTAGCTGCACGTACGTCATTCGCACGGGTGACCGCACTGGTCAGCCGTGTGGGGGATCGCACGCCACACAGCGCTGCTTCGCTCGTCTCAACGATGCTTGGCGTGTTCAGTTCCCTCAGGCCACTGAGCTGCCCCGCTGGATTGATCTCCTGAGGAAGGGGATTGATATCTATGCTTTAGACTTTGATGCTATTCTATCTACTATGTATGTGATGTCTACTAGTGGAGAGGGTGCTGAGTACCTGTGTGTGCCGCCCGACCCGGGCATTAGGTCTAGAGTGTTTGCCGCTCCAGGTACTCGCGTGTCTGGTACCCCAGGTGCTGGTGAGGCCACTGCTCTAGGTGCTTGAGCATCTGCCCCCCCTGGTACTGAGTCGACTGCAGCACTACACACCTTCACACTGGACTCAGGTGCTTCTCGCTGCTTCTTTCGTGACCGCACTGCCCTTGAGCCGCTTGCTCGGCCAGTTGCTGTCTCCCTCGCTGAACCCTCTGGGGGTCCGGTCATTGCGACCTCCTCCGCTTTCCTTCCCTGTCCTGCAGTCCCGTCGGGCACACTGTCAGGTCTCCACCTCCCCTCGTTCTCTACGAACCTGGTGGCAGGATGTGCGCTCCAGGACGGGGGTGTTCACCAGTTCACCCCTGCCTACGAGCGCGTGACACACTGCACGTGTGCTCGTACGGGCCGTCACTTGGCTACCTTCACTCGGCAGCCGGGGTCTGACCTGTACACACTGACCACTGAGTCCCCTCAGGTCGCTGCGTCTGCGTCTGCGTCAGGTCAGCTGTCGGCCCCCTGCTCGTGTCGCTCTCTGGCACACGAGACTGTCCTCTGGCACCACCGCCTTGGTCACCCGTCTGTGCAGCGGCTTCGTGCCATGCACTCCCGGTACCTTGTCTCTGGCCTTCCCAGGGTCCTTCCTCCCCTCCCTCCCTCACCTGCTCCTCCTTGTCTTCTCTGTGTCGAGGGGCGGCAGCGCGCCGCTCCTCACTCCTCCTCGTTTCCCCCGACGACTGCTCCCTTGCCGACGCTCCACATGGACGTGTGGGGCCCAGCCCGCGTCCGTCGTCAGGGTCAGGAGAGGTACTTCCTGATAGTTGTTGACGACTACTCGCGCTACACCACGGTCTTCCCCTTGCGCACCAAGGGTGAGGTCCCTGATGTCTTGATCCCTTGGATCCGCAGAGCCCGTCTCCAGCTCAGCGAGCGTTTCCACTCGGACTTTCCTGTCCTGCGCTTGCACTCTGACAGAGGTGGTGAGTTCTCCTTCGACCTGTTGGCAGCCTACTGTGCTGAGCACGGCATTGAGCAGTCGTTCACGCTTCCGGCCTCTCCACAACAGAATGGGATTGCGGAGCGCCGCATTGGCCTGGTCATGGAGGTCGCCCGTACCTCCTTGATCCATGCGGCTGCCCCCCACTCTCTGTGGCCGTTTGCGGTCCGCTACGCTGCGCATCAGCTCAACCTCTGGCCCCGTGTCTCCTTGCCGGAGACCTCGCCCACACTGCTGTGGACGGGGGAGGTTGGCGATGCGTCGCGTTTCTGGGTCTGGGGATCTGTAGCTTTTGTCCGCGATACGTCTGCGGACAAGCTCTCCTCCCGTGCTGTTCCCTATGTCTTCCTTGGCTTTGTCCCGGACGCGCGTGGTTGGCAGTTTTACCACGCCGCCTCGCGCCGAGTCTTGCCCTCTCAGGACGTCACTTTTGACGAGTCCGTCCCCTACTACCGCCTCTTCCCCTACCGCACTGCCCCGCTCCCCCCCCGCCTCTCTTCCTCGCGCCAGGTGCTGCTGTCGTAGACCCCCTCCCCCCTCAGGGTGCCGCTCCCTCAGGTGTGTCTCACGTAGACCCGGTTGAGTCTGTTGAGGTAGCTGTCAACTCTCGTCCTGCTACGGGTGCGGAGCCTGGGGGTACTGAGCCTAAGGGTGTTGTGCCTGGGGGTGCGGAGCCTGGGGGTGCTGAGCCTGGGGGTGCGGAGCCTGGGGGTATTGAGCCTGGGGGTGCGGAGCTTGGGGGTACTGAGCCTGGGGGTGCTGAGCCTGTAGGTGCTGAGCCTGGGGGTGCTGAGCCTGGAGGTGCTGAGCTACAGAGTCCGGACTCTGGGGGTTCTGAGTCTGGTGGTGCTGAGCCTCGTAGTCCTACACCTGGAGGAGCCCTCTCCTCGGAGCAGCTGCATGAGTGGTACTTCCAGTACTGCAGCCTCAGGAGAGGTACCTCTGGAGCCAGGCGTACTACTGGGACTTGTGCTAGTGCTTCTCCTCCTAGTCGGGAGCTCCCCTCTCGTGAGCCGATCCATGAGTGGTACGAGCGGCGCTGCACTCTTCGGAGTGGTGCGCCTCGTGTCGCGGAACACGCTGCTGCTGGTGCTGCTGCTGGTGCTGTGGACCCGGGCGTTGGAGCTGCTGCTGGTGCTGAGGACCCGGGCGTTAGAGCTGCGGCTGGTGCTGAGGACCCGGGCGTTGGAGCTGCGGCTGGTGCTAAGGACCTGGACGCTGGTGCTGCTGCTGGTGCTGAGGACCCGGGCGTTGGAGCTGCGGCTGGTGCTGAGGACCCGGACGCTGGTGCTGCTGCTGGTGCTGAGGACCCGGGCGTTGGAGCTGCGGCTGGTGCTGAGGACCCGGACGCTGGTGCTGCTGCTGGTGCTGAGGACCCGGGCGTTGGAGCTGCGGCTGGTGCTGAGGACCCGGACGTTGGTGCCGCTGCTGGTGCTGCGGACCCGGGCGTTGGGGCTGCGACTGGTGCTGAGGACCCGTGAGTTGGAGCTGCTGCTGTTGCTGAGGACCCTGGTTCTAGAGTCACTGCACGGTCGCGGCTGTACTTCGTTCCGCTCCTTCAGCGGGTTCTTGGTCAGCTCCCTCCTCCTTGTCCTCCTCCCTCCCTAGGGTGTCCTCCGTCTGTCCGACTGCAGTCGCAGCTACCGTCTGCCTCCTCTTTCCCTAATCATACTCCTTACATTGGTCCGACTGGAGGTCTTACTGAGCGTCGTGAGCCTGAGTCTCATCCTGCGTCGCCTGAGTCTCGTCGTGCGTCGCCTGTCCGTGCAGCTCTCACTGGTTGTCTTGTCCCGCGTCAGCTTCTTCCTGCTGTCCCAGGCACTCACCGGATGGCGCTTCGTCCCTCCACTGCTCCACAGCATGTCCCACTGCCGTCTCCTCCTGCGTCCTCTCTTCCTGCTCTTGCTGTCCTGGGGTCAGACTCCCTTCGCGCTGCCACTCATACTGTCACGCGTCTCCTGGCTACTGTTGTCACTGACCCTTCCTTTGAGTCCGCTGTTGCGTCTGCCTTAGTTGCTGAGCTTGTCAACTTTGCTGCCACCTGTCGTCTAGACTACGCCGCTAGCCTAGTTGCTGAGTCTGAGTCTGTCTGTCCTCCGTCCGTCGGGGGTGAGTGTGCTCTTGGCACTGACGTCCTTGAGGACAGGCAGGAGGAGTTTGAGTGCTTTGCTGCTGCTTTGCCCCATCTCGTGTCCATGCTTGTTGCCCCTGAGGGAGACCCGGATGCACCAGACATCCCGACCCCACGCTCTTACGCAGAGGCGATGGCCGGTCCCTACTCCTCTCATTGGCAGTCAGCCATGGACACAGAGATGGCTTCCTGGAAGTCCGCAGGCACCTACGTCGACGAGGTTCCCCCGCCTGGGGCGAACATCGTCAGTGGCATGTGGACATTCAGGGTGAAGTGGTCGCCGGGCTCTCCGCCTGTCTTCAAGGTGCATTACGTTGCACGAGCCTTCAGTCAGCGAGAGGGAGTTGACTTCTTCCAGACCTTCTCTCTGACCCCGAAGATGACCACTCTTCGGGTTCTGCTGCACGTCGCCGCTCAGCGTGACTACGAGCTCCACTCTCTTGACTTTAGCACTGCTTTCCTGCAGGGCAGCCTACACGAGGAGATCTGGCTGCGCCGCCCACCTGGCTTCACTGGGTCGTTCCCTCCTGGTACCCAGTGGAGCCTCCGACGGCCAGTCTACGGTCTCCGCCAGGCGCCACGTGAGTGGCACGACACACTGAGGACTACACTTGCGGCTCTTGGGTTTGCGCCTTCTACTGCTGACCCGTCGCTGTTTCTACGCACCGACGCCTCATTGCCGCCGTTCTACATCCTCGTGTTCGTCGACGACTTGGTCTTTGCCACTGCTGACACTGCAGCACTCGCCCACGTGAAGTCGGAGCTGTAGAAGAGACATACGTGCACAGACCTGGGTGAACTGACAAGCTATATTGGCTTGCGGATCATTCGGGAGAGAGCACGCCGCACCATCACCTTGACTCAGTCACACATGGTGCAGCAGGTCCTTCAGCGCTTCAGCTTCACGTACTCATTCCCTCAGCCCACTCCTCTGCCTACCGGTCACTCGCTCTCAGCTCTGCCTTCGGATGAGTCCGTAGATCCAAGTGGCCCGTATCCAGAGCTTGTGGGTTGCCTCATGTACCTGATGACCTGCACTCGACCTGACCTTGCATACCCTCTTAGCATTCTTGCACGCTATGTCGCTCCCGGCCGTCACCGGAAGGAGCACATGGATGCAGCTAAGAGGGTGTTGCGCTACTTGTGCAGTACGTCGGGCATGGGGCTAGTGCTTGGAGGGCAGAGTCCCAGTTGTTCTCACTGGGGACTCAGACGCTTCTTGGGCAGATGACCAGGCTACTCAGCGGTCGTCTCAGGGTTACACCTTCAGTCTTGGCTCTGGTTCAATTTCTTGGCGTTCTACTCGCTCTTCTTCTGTTCTCAGCTCCAGTTGTGAGGCTGAGATCTACGCCACAGCCATGGCGGCCCAGGAGCTACGCTGGCTCACCTACTTGCTGACCGACCTTGGAGAGCGGCCTCGTTCTCCTCCAGTGGTGTACGTCGACAACAAGGCAGCCATTGCCTTGTGTCAGGAGCACAGACTGGAGCACAGAACGAAGCACATTGCTCTGCGCTACTTCCTTGCTTGATAGCTGCAGCAGCGTGGTCAGCTTCGTCTGCGTTACGTGGCCTCTCAGGCCAACACTGCTGATGTGTTCACCAAGGCGCTTCAGCCTTGTGACCATCAGCGCTTTTGCACTCTTCTAGGCCTTGTGCCTTCTGGACCTCACTTGCTTACTTCTTGAGTTTGTTTGTACTGTGATCTCTATATATATAAACTTGCATGTTTACTCTTGCTAGGTTGTAATCATTGTACCTCTTGTTCTATTATAAACCTGCATGTGAACTGTTCTTGTGACCACTTGCTTGTGCTCGGAATTTGTGTCGTATCCTTGAGATCCACCCTGAGCTTGTTTTGCCTTGCTTTGCCTTGACTGGTCTTGTGACCCCTAGTTCTCCCCACTTCGCCTATGGGGGTGTGTCAAACATTATATATATGTTCTGCTTGTTTAGGCTACAGTGGGCTAGCTTATAGGGGGTACACAATTCTAGGGTTAGGTACTTGTACTGTTTTCACTGATAGTTCATCCATTCCTGTTCATTCATTCTAACAGTATGTAGAGAGCCAGTGCGCCTTGCACTAATTTTAGGGACCGCGATATCTAGAAAGCTTGCCTTCTTTCATGTAGCAATGGCATCGTCTCATTTCAAATGGGTTTAGTACAATTTGAAATCCAAGCAGCTGTTAGAATATTATGCTCTAGCCTGTAGTGGGGTGCTCTATAGCGAGTACAACCCTTCTAGGGTTTGCTATTTGTATCCTCATTCTTGCTAGTGCAATCCTCTTCTTTCTTCTAAATTCTCACATGCTATCAGAGCAGGTCGATCCCCTTGGATCGATCCTGTGGGTGGGCTCACCACCTTGTTGCTTCCGCTGCAACTGCTACTGCTACTCTCTGTGCTGCACGCCCCGTGGCGTGCAGCAGTTTTTCTTCCTGCCGTGCGCCGCGAGGCGCGCGGCGGTTTTCTGCCCGCCGTGCGCTCCGAGGCGCGCGATGGGTTTCTGCCCCGTCACTCGGCGCGTCGCCCCCGGGAGGCGCTGCGACGGGCGACGGGGACCCGCGCGTCGCCCCCCGTCGCCGCTCCTATCGGCCCCGAACCGCCGCCAGCGGCCCCGTCGTCGCCGCCAGCGGCCCCGTCGCCACCACTTGCGGCCCCGGCCCCGCCCCGGCCATGCCTCGTCACCAGCTGGCGACCTGGGGGGTGGCGGGTGTGTGGTCTCCCCTGCTCCTCCTCCTCCTCTGTCTCCCACTGCTGCAGCTGCCGCTGAGGGGGGTGGGTGTGTGGGAGTCGACGGAGTGGTGCTAGGGGGTGGGGTGTGAGTGACCCTAGGGGTGCAGTAGGGGGTGTGTGAAATGGGGGTGGGATAGTTTGGGGAGGTTGAAGGGGGTGGCCACCGAGAAGCCAGCAGCTCCAGTCGCCCGTGAGACCGTTGCGCCAGTCGCCCGTGAGCCTGTTGCGCAAGTCGCCCGTGAGCCCGTTGCTCCAGTCGCCCGTGAGTCCGTTGCTCGTCTGCCGCTACTTTTAGCCGCGGAGTCAGTTACTCCAGTAGCCCGTGTGCCAGTTGCTCCAGTTGCCAGTGTGCCAGTTGCTCCAGTTGCCCGTGTGCCAGCTGCTCCAGTTGCGGCGTGTGCCAGCAGCTTCAGCTGCCGCCCACTACCTCCTCTCCTCTCATAGTCCCTCCTCCTCCACACTAGCCCTCTGCGATAGCCTCTAGCTTTGCTCATAATTGTGAACTTTAAACTATTGCTTCTTGAACTTGTGCTCAGAATGTGTGGTGACATTGTGATCCACCCTGAGCTTGTACTGCTTTGCTTGCTCTGCTAATTACACCCCACTTTGGCTATGGGGGTGTGTCAGAATATTATGCTCTAGCCTGTAGTGGGGTGCTCTATAGCGAGTACAACCCTTCTAGGGTTTGCTATTTGTATCCTCATTCTTGCTAGTGCAATCCTCTTCTTTCTTCTAAATTTTCACAGCAGCCTATCAGATTGATGTGCTAACACATTTCAAGGGGTGGGTGGGCGGGAAAATCGGCTAAACCGTTTGAAAATGAGAGACGTGGGTGGAGGGAAATGACCTCCAGCCCACGTTTTGTACTCCAAAACGGGCGTTTAGCGCGGTTCGTCGCTGCCCATTCCTACATTACAGACTGCTTCGCTTTCAAAATACGAATTTTTGAAAAGCGTAACACTTTTAAAAATATTCATATTTAGAAAGCTTGCTTTCTTTCATGTAGCAATGGCATCGTCTCATTTCAAATGGGTCTTCTGAGACATGTGCAGTGGAGGTTGTCGTTGTCGCATCAGAGCCGCTGAGTGTTGGACTGGTGACGAGGCTCGTGCCGGGTCTTGAACGTGTCCAGACGCTTCGACCAGCTGATCGACCGCCGGGGTGATGTACATCTCCTTGGCAGTATCGCTGCGCCACCGTCCCAACTGTTTCAAAAAGCGATCTGGTACTCCTGAGTTGGCGGCGGCAGTGGATGTGCCTTTGCGAAAGGAGTGGGTGCCAAGAAGCTCGACACCTAAGCCGATCTTTTGGAATGCCTCCTTGCACCAGTTGCAGATTGTTGTGTAGGATGGTGAAGTGGCGGCAACGCCGAGACTTGTGGTGTCTTGACCGAAAACTCGTATGAGCGGGCCTCTTTGTGCATGGTTGTATCTCGCCAATTGGATGAAGCGCTTGGTGCACCGTACGGGGCAGAAGGGACCTGAGCTTGCTGCTACTAGAACCCATGCACCTTCTCCTGCCTGGTCAGTCTTTGAGCGGGGAATAAAGAGCCACATGGCGTCTTCCTCGAACTGGATGTCGTGCCACTTAATTTCGACGAGGTCCGAGTAGCGTAGAAAGCCGGCGTACATTAGGATTGGGATAAGTCCCTTCTGGAACTCGCCGGGGTTGTTTGACTCCAGGTATTCCGACGCTATTTCGTGGACTTGGTGCAAAGAGATGGGCTCTTTGAGTCGTCGGGGGCGCGGGCAATGTCGCTTGGCGAATTCCCGCACTTAGGATGTGAACGGCCCAGTTGATGGGCACGGGGCCCCGATCATCCGATGTGCGAAGCTGGCTGTCAAGCATGTCAGTTGTATCACTAATACTGTGGCTTTTTGTTGAATCGCATGGACCAGGTATAACACGAGCGTCATGTCTGTGCATGGCAGAAACTGTAGCTTGACTCGTTTGCAGAACACGCGGAACTTGGCCCAGTACGGCTCGTAGGTGCGAATCGTAGAGTCGGCCCGTGTTTGCGCAGTTATACGGAGCAATTCTTGCTTGAGCCTCTCAAGTAATCCTGCACCAGGTTCGTGAGAGGTCAGGTAGCGAACGACACTCGTAAAGCGAGAATAGGGCTATGAGGCATTCCTTTGCTAGAGAAGGCACAAGTGTGGGTGCCCGCGGTGAGGCACTGACTCCCATGGGTGAGGTGGATGTGAGCGCGAATGCAAGGGGCCCACTTCGGTGGGGTGGTTTGTAGCAACGGCCACCAGCTTGCCCCTGGCCAATGAGGCACTACGAGCGTGAGCGATGCTCGCGTCCGTTGGGCGTGGTGAAGCACTGCTGGGATGAGGTGTGGTGGTGGGAAAGCATAACCGTGCTCAACGTTCCATGATATTGAGAAGGCGTCGGTAGCCTCTGCGTCCGGGTGAGGTGTTATGGAACAGAAGCGGGCCAACTGTGTGTTGCTTGCATTGGCGAATAGATTGATGGAGTGCGGTCCCAAACGCTGCTCAATGAGGCGGAACCACGGTGCTTTAATTGAGCAGTCATCTCGATTGATCATCTTGGAGAGTTCGTCCGCTCGTGTGTTGAGCTTGCGTGGGATCCATTCGACCGTCAGGCGAATCCTCGAGGCCATGCACGTTTGAATAATGGCTCTGCATGTTGTGGTGAGACTAGGGCTTCGAGAGCCGCCTTTGCGAAGAATGAAGAATACGCCTTGGTTGTCAGTTCTGGCTAGGACGTGTCGGTTGTGGATCCCTCCCGCGAACATTTGGAGAGCCCATAGAACTCCTTCCATTTCTCGTTGCGTGCTCGAGGTCCTTGTGAGATGCTCGGGCATTGCTGCATTTGCCTCGGTTCGCCCTCCCGGGAACGTGTCTAGTGTGGCTCCCCAACTGTGTGCGCTGGCATCCACATGGATCACTGCGTCGTAGCTGCTCGGGACATGGAAGGAGGCGCCATTGAAGTTGTCGAATTCTTGCAGCCAAAACTCGAGTTCCTCGATTACGGCGGGGACTAATGGCACCTTGCTGTTCCATGAAGCGGCCTCCTGAATGGTCTGCAGCAGGTTCTGGCTAAATGCCCGCGCAGTTGCGCCAATGGCAAGTGACATCGAAGCAAGCATGCCAGTGACCCTCGCTACATGGCGGATCGGGACCTTGCGCTTGGCTCTGCCTGCCATGCAAAGTTCTTGAATGGTCGAGCGTAACGATGTACGCCGCTCGGGACCAATGGAGAACTGGCCGTGCTTAGTATCTAGTTCGACACCCAGAAAGCGCAGCTGCTGGGTGGGTTGCAGATGCGACTTCTTAGAATTAATGACTAGCCCGGCCTTGTTGAGGTCCTCCACCACCATCTGACACGTAGTTCGAGCCTCTGCTTCCGTGTGACACAAAAATATGATATTGTCGACGTACGGGATGACTCGTACCCCGAGGGCCCGCCAGCGGCGGGCGAGCTGCTTGATAAGTTGCGTGAATACAAATGGGGCCGTCGCGAGGCCGAAAGGGAGGGACCGAAAGACGTATGAGCGCCCGTCGAATTGGAATCCCAGATACTTCCAGCATGACGGATGGATGTCGACGTGGTGGTATCCTGATTTGAGGTCGACAACGAACATCCAATCGCCTATGCTGACGAGCTCCGCCACCCGCTTCAATCCCTCGTACTTGAATTTGGGGATGCTCAGATTTTGGTTTACTCTTCTGAGGTCAAGAATCAGTCGGCACTTGTCTCTTTGAACCACCACATTTAGTGGACTGATGCAGAGCTGTTGGGATCCGGGGGCGATAATGGCCGCACCACTATCAAGGAGCTCGATTATGGCCTGCTTGGTGAACTTTGAGTGGATTAGTGCTCCCGCGTGGTTGTCTTTCTGAAACGGCGTGGGGGGCCCATGCTTCCATGGCATCCAATAGCCATTTAAAACCACCGAGAGTATGAAGCTACTCTCGCACCATGAGCTCCACCAAGGAAATGCTGCGCGCAGGCGTCCGCGCATGGTCGTGACGAGCTTTTCGGTGATCGCGATCTCGTACGGGTCATACTCAACCATCAAGCCGATACCCGGTGTATCTGTGGACCATGGGGTTCGGGGCAGCATGGGACATGCTTCGTTAAGCAAGGTATGCGGCAATGTAGGTCCCCCGTGTGGTTCTCACTCTCGCTCTCTCTTTTTCTCTCTCTTCCTTTCTCTCTCGTTGTTGTTGTTGATTTTTTTCTCTTTTTTTTTCATGAGTCCTTTTGCCTGATTGCATGCACTTTGGTGTTCCGCCCAGTGCCTAACATGTGGTGCTCGTAGGGCAGCTCCTTCTTTTGCTCGGTGAGCTCATCACGGTGAACATCTCACTCGCGCTCTTCCTTCCTTCCCCCTCTTTTTTTTTTTTTTTTTGCATGATCATGCTTGCCGTTCTCCAGATTCGTTGGATAGCCGTCCTTGCTGCCGTCCCCTTCTTAAGACCATGGAAACCTTGCCTTGCGTCTCGGGCTCCTGGCTTAGTGGGAACAAAAAACTCCCTCCCTTCGTAGTTTTCTCTCTCGCTTGTTTCCCTCTTTCTCTCTCTTCCTCTTATTCTCTGGTTTTTTTTTTTTTTTTTTTTTTTTTTTTTTGAGGCTTGTGGCTGCTCCTGTTGCAGCTTCTTACACACGATGAAACCAAGGGCCTTAGTAAGTCACACAAAAATCACCGTTTTCATAAACATAGCCCATTATGCAGTCCGAGCCCTCAATAATGCACACAAGAACTCCACCATTTCATTGAATGCTTTACTCTAGGACTCCTAGTCCTATCCCCTTGCCTTGGGGTTGGCCTGCGGCCATTCTACCATCCCCTACGGGAAACGGCCAGCGGCCTTGCACTCCCTAGTGCTACCTTGATCATGCCCCTCGACACCGGGTGATTGCCCTTTCAGGAGTTCACAGCACCGGTGCGCGCCCTTGGGCTCCCGCCCCATTTTCAGGGCAAGCGTTGGCCATGTGGCCCTACTGCCCGCAGCGGTAGCAAGAGCCTCAAAAGCTCCTGTCGTTGCCATCACTTGGCGGGCCACGCTTGTTCCCAAAGGCCATGGGCCCACGCCCTCCGCCGCGTGGGGCGTGATTGAAATTTCCTTGGGCGCGCTCCATAGCCGCTACGTCCGCGACGGCCTGCTTGAACGGGCGAGAAGTGAAGACGCTCTTGTCTTCATAGAGCTTGAACCTGTTTGCGGTGCGGAAGTTGGTGTAGTCGGCGACGTGAAGTAACTTGAAGCGGTTGGTGATGAGCGTGAAGGCTTCGCCAAGGAATTCGAGGGCGCTTGCCGGCTCGTTGTGCCGCACCTTGTGCTTTGCATGCTTCAAGTACGCCCGCAGGTGTTCCAGGACCTCGGCTTGCTCGCGCACGGCGGCGTTCTTGAACGAGGGTGGGGTTGGGAGAAGGGAGCGGAGGGAGTTGCTCATCGGATGCAAAAGCGACATTTATAGCATGAGCCTCACCGTCTTCGTCTTCTTCATTGTCGCTGTCGATGGGGTTGTGTCAGAGTCTATATCTGTAACTGCCTGTAGCTGTAGTTAGTGTAGTTATTACAAACTGTGTTAGGTGGTGCACCTTTGTTCACTTGCATATATGTGATTGCAAATCTATAGTGAACACAACATTCTTCCCGAAATTCTCTCGACACCATTGGCACAACCAACTCGATCCTCCTTGGCCTAGGCTACTAAGCCTAGGCCGAACTATTCTCCTAACTACCTATTGTGTTAGTTTCACGACATGCTATCAGAGCAAGTTTCGTCCTGGCCTGTGGGCCCGCCGTAGGCTTCCGCTGCTGTTCTTTGCCGGTCGCGCGCCTAGGTTGCATGGCGATTTCTCATTAATGTCCCGCCCTAGGATGGCGAGTGACATCTACCCTGCCCGTCGTGCGCCCCGTGGCGTGCGACGGGGAACTAAACTACCTACCTACCTGAACTGCCCGTCGCGTGCCCCGTGGCACACGACGGTGCCTTGCCCGTCGTACGCCCCATGGCACGCGACGGTGCCCTGCCCGTCGTGCGCCCCGTGGCGTGCGACGGTGCACTACCTACCTACCTACCTGAGCCGCCGTGTACCCGCCCCTGGCGCACTTGGCGGTGTCTCACTCGCGCCTGCACTTGCTGCAGCCGCCCCTGCATCACCCGGCGCCTGCCCTTGGAGCAGTCGCCCTCGCTCCTGCACTCGGTGCAGCCGCCACTACCTCACCCCGCACCTACACTCCCTGAAGCCGCCCCTGACCTACCCGCGCCAACCATCAGTAGCCGCTCTGCGGCTTTCTCCCCGCCCACCCCCTCCTCCTTCGTTTCCCTGCAGCCGTGGGGGGGAGGGTATGGGGGTGGCGGGTGTTGGGGTGATGGGTGGTATGCTTCCCTTCCCCTCCTCCTCCTTTCTTTCCCACTGCTGCAGCTGCCGCTGGGGAGAGGGTGTGAGGGTGTGGGGGAGCTGAGGGAGTCGCATTGGGATGGCGGGTGTGAGACCAACTTCCCTTCCCCTCCTCCTCCTCCTTTCTTTCCCGCTGCTGCAGTTGCCGCTGGGGGGAGGGTGTGAGGGTGTGGGGGAGCTGGGGGAGTGGCACTGGGGTGGCGGGTGTGAGACCATCCAGCAGCCGTCCCTCCACCTCTCCTCTCTTCCCCCCTCTGCTGCTTCTGCAGCAGTGTGGGGGGGAGGGGGAGGGGGAGGGGGAGGGGGAGGGTGAGGAGATAGCAGGAATTCTTGCTGTACCTTTGCTTCTGTACTACCTACCTACCTACCTGCTGCTGCTGCTATTTGTGTACCCCTGCAGGTTGTGTTCTGCACAAACTCCTGCTGCAGGCAGTTATGGGGGAGTGTCAGAGTTTATATCTGTAACTGCCTGTAGCTGTAGTTAGTGTAGTTATTACAAACTGTGTTAGGTGGTGCACCTTTGCTCACTTGCATATATGTGATTGCAAATCTAAAGTGAACACAACATTCTTCCCGAAATTCTCTCGACACCCTTGGCACAACCAACTCGATCCTCCTTGGCCTAGGCTACTAAGCCTAGGCCGAACTATTCTCCTAACTACCTATTGTGTTAGTTTCACGACAGGTTGTTCATGACTGGGGTCGCAATGGCGCGTGTGTCTTCGCCCCTTCCGGTTTTTGTCGTGCGAACGCGCTTCACGGACTCCGTTTTCGCCTTTTCGCTTTTAGCAGAAACCGAAGTTGCGTTTGGTGTAGCGATTTCTTCAGTAACAGCAGGGGTCTGCTGCTGTAACAGGGTCAGCAGCTGCTGCAGTTGGGCTGCAGTGAATGATGGCGCCACTTGCGCGCCCGTCACCACTTGCGCGTGAGGCCCCACAGGCGCGTCCAGGCCCACAGGCGCGTCAGGGCCCACAGGCCTGCGTCGCTGGCGCGGACGCGGGGTGCCAGCCGCGCTGGTTGGTGCCGATTTGGCGCCTTCTGTTGTGGTCGGCGCGTCAGGGGCCACAGGGGCTCGAGGCACACCAAGGGCGTGTGCCTCGACACCAGCAGCGTGTGCCTCGGTCGCGCCCAGCAGGACGTCAACGCCAGTCGGGGAAATTTCCCCGTCTTCTGCCCGGCGCTTGTTTGGGCGATCGCCCGCGATTTCGCGTGCGTTTCTTGCGGACTCGGGTCGAGCGGGGGCCGTAGCGGTATTAGACTCCCCGCCGTTAAGTGCCATAGTTGTTGCGTTGTGCGCGAAAATGTCAGAGAGTAAAGTCGACGGGGATTGAAAGCGAGGAAGAGACTTGGTCCTCGCAAGCTTGAGTGTGGGAGACGAAAATCGGCTAAACCGTTTGAAAATGAGAGACGTGGGTGGAGGGAAATGACCTCCAGCCCACGTTTTGTACTCCAAAACGGGCATTTAGCGCGGTTCGTCGTTGCCCATTCCTACATTACAGACTGCTTCACTTTCAAAATACGAAATTTTGAAAAGCGTTACACTTTTAAAAATATTCATATTTACAACAACTTCCGAGGCACACGATGCTGTCTCGCCAATAGCTGGGCAGTAGGCGCCTAGTGTCACCCAATATTTACATATGTTGTCGCGTTACCCAGACGCAACGTGTGAGTCAAACGAGTGCTTCACCATGCTACCCCACGTTTAGCACGCGTCGTCACCCGCGCTCCCCCGTGCCCGCCTTCGTCACTCGCGCCTGCCCGAGTTACTCGCGCCTGTCCACGTCACTCACGCTTGCCCGGGATTCCGTGCTTCACCTCGTCATCCGTTTCCCCTCGTCACGCGCATTTCCGCTAGTCGCACGCGCGCCTTCGCGTCACGCTCGCTTCCCCGAGATGCGCCTGTCAAACTATATATAAGTTAGTTCTGTGTAGGCTATAGTGGGGTAGCCCATACGGGGTACAACCCAGAGTTAGGGTTAGTACTTGTACCCACATTTCATTCAATGCAACCATTTCTGCTTGCTATCTTGACATGGTTTGAGAGCAGTAGTTCCGTAGGACCGTTTTTCTTTCGGGCCCACCATATTTAGCTTCCGATTGCGATTACCGCGTTACCCCATTACCCTGCGTCTCGCTGCCCCGCGCACGCCCTGCCTTGCCTCGCGTCGCGCTGCCTCGCGCACGTCCTGCCCTGCCCTGCCTGGCGTAACCCTGCACCAGCGCCCTGCCCTGCGCCAGCGCCTTGCCCTGCGCCGGCGCCCTACCCTGCGCCAACGCCCTGCCCTGCGCCAGCGCCCTGCCCTGCGCCGGCGCCCTGCCCTGCGCCAGCGCCCTGCCCTGCGCCGGCGCACTGCCCTGCGCCAGCGCCCTGCCCTGCGCCAGCGCCCTGCCCTGCGCCGGCGCCCTGCCCTGCGCCCGCGCCCTGCCGTTTGCCAGTTCCCTGCCCTACGCCAGCGCCCTGCCCTGCGCCAGCACCCTGCCCTACGCCTGCGCCCTACCCTGCGCCCGTGCTGCAGCCCTGCGCGTCGCGCCCAACGGCAGCCCGCGCATCGCGCGTTGCTGCCCCACGCATCGCGCTCTGCTGCAGCCTCCGCGTCGCACCCCAAGGCAGCCCACGAGTCGCGCACTGCTGCCTCGCGCGTCGCGCTCTGCTGCAGCCCGCGCATCGCGCCCTAAGGCAGCCAGTCGCATCGCGCTCTGCTGCCCTTGGCGTCACGCACTGCTGCAGCCTGCGCCAGCGCCCTTCCCTGCGCCAGGGCCCTGCCCTACGCGCGCTGGCGCCCTGCGCCATCGCCCTGCTAAACCGTAAATAAAATAATAATTTAAAAAAGGTCCTAGGTGCTTTTGCCCTAGGAGCTACTACTTGCTGCTGTTTGCTATTGCCCTGCTGTGGCCGCGCGCCGCCCTGCTCTAGCTGCACGCCGCCCTGCTCTGGCCGCACGCTGCCCTGCTGCTGTTACTACTACTGCTGCTACTCGTGGTACTACCTTCACTCCGTACTGCCCTAGAGGTCGAGCTGTGAGAATAATAACGAGGAATGAATGAACTAGCAAGCAGGTGGGTACAAGTATGAAAACCTAAAGAGTTGTACCCCATATTGTCTACCCCACGCCAGCATACAATATAGTTCTGACACACCCCCATAGGCAAATTTGGGGACAAACAAGAGAACAACACAAGGTCAAGCTCAGGGTGGATCACAACGTCACCACACATTCTGAGCACCAGTTCAAAGCCACAAGGCCAGTTCACATGCAGGATTATAAAGCAAGGTGAACAAGCAAGACAATGATCTCAGCCTAGCAAGGGTAAGCATGTAGGTGCAGGTATATATAGATCACACTACAAACAACGTCAAGAGGTAAGCAAGTGAGGCCCGGTAGGCACAAGACCTAGCATAGTACAAAAACGCTGATGACCACAAGGCTGAAGTGCCTTGGTAAAGATATCAGCAGTGTTGGCCCAAGTGGCCACGTAAGCAAGACGAAGCTGACCACGCTGCTGCAACTCTCGAGCAAGGAAGTAGCGCAGAGCAATGTGCTTCGTTCTGTGCTCCAGTCTGTGCTCCTCACACAAGGCCAGCATGGCCTTGTTGTCGACGTACTGAACTGAAGGAGAACGAGGCGGCTCTCCCAAGTCGATCAACAGGTAGGTGAGCCAGCGTAACTCCTCTGCAGCCATGGCCCCAGCGTAGATCTCAGCCTCACAACTGGAGCTGAGAAAAGAGGAAGAGCGGGTAGACCGCCACGAAACAGAGCCAGAACCAAGGCTGAAGGTGTAACCCTCTGACGACCGTTGCGTAGCCAAGTCGTCAACCCAAGAAGCGTCTGCGTGACTAGTGAGGACAACTCGAGCGCGTCCTCCAAGCACAAGCCTACTGCACAGTTAGCGCAACACCGTCTTAGCTGTAGCCATGTGCTCTGGTCAGTGTCTCCCAGGAACAACATACCATGCCAAGATGCTAAGAGGGTATGCCAGGTCAGGTCGAGTGCAGGTCGGGTACATGAGGCAGCCAACAAGCTCTGTGTACGAGCCGCTCGGCTCTACGGACTCATCCAAAGGCAAAGCTGAGAGCGAGTGGGGAGTAGACAGAGGAGAGGCCTGAGGCGAGGAGTACATGAAGTTGAAGCGCTGAAGGACCTGCTGCACCATGTGTGACTAAGTCAAGGTAATGGTGTGCCGTGCTTTGTCCTGGGTGATCTACAAGCCAAGATAGCTGCGCAGTTCACCCAGGTCTGTGCCCGTGTGTCTCTTCTGCAGCTCCGACTTCACATGGGCGAGTCCCTAAGTGTAAGCAGTTGCAAAGACCAAGTCGTCGACGTACACGAGGATGTAGAACGGCGGCAACGAAGTGTCGGTGCGAAGAAACAGCGACGGGTCAGCAGTAGAAGGAGCGAACCCAAGAGCCATCCTCAGTGTGTCGTGCCACTCACGGGGCGCCTGGCGGAGACCGTAGATTGGCCGCCAGAGGCTCCACTGGGTACCAGGAGGAAACGACCCAGTGAAGCCAGGTGTGCGGCGCAGCCAGATCTCCTCGTGCAGGCTGCCCTGTAGGAAAGTTGTGCTGAAGTGAAGAGAGTAAAGCTCGTAGTCACGCTGAGCAGGGACGTGCAGCAGAACCCGAAGGGTGGTCATCTTCGGGGTCGGGAAGAAGGCGTGGAAGAAGTCAACTCCCCGTCGCTGACTAAAGCCTCGAGCAGCGTAACATGCCTTGAAGAGAGGCGGAGAACCTGGCGGCCGCTTCACCCTGAAGATCCACATGCCACTAACGATGTTCGCTCCAGGATGGGGAACCTCGTCAACGTAGGTGCCCGTGGACTTCCAGGATGCCATCTCTGCGTCCATGGCTGACTGCCACTGAGAGGAGTAGGGACTCTCTATCGCCTCTGCGTAAGAGCGCGGGGTCGGGATGTCTGGTGCATCCGGATCTCCCTCAGGTGCAATCACCATGGACACGAGATGAGGTACAGCGGTTGCAAAGCACTCAAAGTCCTCCTGCCTGTCCTCAAGGACGTCCGTGCCAAAATCACACTCATCCTCAACGGACGGAGGACACACAGACTCAGACTTAGCAACAAGACTAGCGGCGTAGTCGAGACGACGGTGAGCAGCAAAGGTGACAAGCTCAGCAACTAAGGTAGACGCAGTAGTGGACTCAAAGGAAGAGTCAGTGACAACAGTGGCCAGGAGAAGCGTGACGGTAGGACTAGCAGCACGAAGGGAGTCATACTCCGGGTCAAAAGGGTCAGGAAGAGAGGACGCAGAAGGAGACGGCAGAGCGACACGCTGCGGAGCAGTGGAAGGGCGCAGAGCCATCCAGTGTGTGCCAGGGACAGGAGGAGGACGCTGACGCGAACCACGACGACTAGTGCTAGCAGCACGAATAGGTGACGCAGGACGAGACGCAGGCTCACGACGCTCAGCACGACATCCGGCCGGACTTGTGTAAGGAGAAGGAGCTGGTAGTGGGGAGGCGGGTTGTAACTGTTCTTCGACTGGAAAGGTGGTGGACACCCTAAGGAAGGAGCAGGACCAGTAGAAGGTGGAAGACCAAGAACGTGCTGAAGGAGCGGAACGTAGTACGGCCGCGGCCGCGCAGCGCCTCCAGAACTAGTAGGGATAGAACCAGCACCCCAAGTGGCAGTTCCAACTCCAGCAGTACCACCAGCTCTAGCAGCACCTCCAGCAGCACCAGAAGCACCAGCTTCTGCTCCCACAGGAGCACCAGCTGCAGCAGCACCTCCAGCAGCTCCAGATCCAGCAGGACCTCCAGAAGCCCCAGCAGTGCCTGCCCCGGCAGCACCGCCAACTCCTGCACCTCGAGCAGCTCCGACTCCAGCAGCACCACCAGGCCCAGCAGCTCCTATACCTTTAGTACGACCACCTCCTGGACCCGTGGCCCCAGAACCCCCAGCAGCTTTAGCAGCAGCAAGACCTCCAGCAGAAGCAGGGCCTCCAGCCCCCGGAGAACCACCAGCTCTAGCAGCACGGCTCCAGCGCCGACCAAACCACTTGCGCAGCTGCTGTGGAGAGAGTGGCTCCCGCCGAGATGAAGCACTCGAAGGACCTCCAGGCTCAGCACCTCAAGACTCCAGACAAGTAGGCCCAGCACCCTCACGCTCCACACCCCCAGACTCGGCAACCCCAGGCTCAGCACCCCCAGACTCAGCAGCCCCAGGCTCAACACCCCCAGGCTTAGCACCCCCAGAATCAGCACCCCCAGACTCAGCACCCCCTTGGCTCCGCACGCTCAGGCTCAGCACCCCTAGACCCAGCACCTGCAGGCTCAGCACCCCTAGCAGCACCAGAGTCAACAACTACCTCGATAGGCTCGAGTGCGTCTACCTGGGACACACCTGAGGGGGCAGGACCCTGAGGGGGGAGGGGGTCTATCGGGGGAGGACCTTGCGTGAAGAAGAGCGTCGGGGTGGGAGAGGGGGGCAGCGCGGTAGGGGAAGAGACGGTAGTAAGGAACCGACTCGTCAAACGTGACGTCCTGAGAGGACAGAACACGGCCCGAGGTGGGGTGGTAAAACTGCCAACCAGGCGCGTCAGGGGGGAAGCCAAAGAAGACGCAAGGAACAGCACGGGAGGACATCTTGTCCGCAGACAAGTCGCGGACGAAAGCTCGAGATTCCCAGACACGGAACGCAGACGCAACCCCAACCTTCCACGTCTACTGCAGAGTAGGTTTGGACTCTTGCAGGGAGACCCGAGGCTGAAGGTTGATCTGATGCCCTGCGTACTGAACCGCGAACAGCCACAGAAAATGGGGAGCAGCCGCATGGATCATGGACGTACGAGCGACGTCCATGACCATGCCAATGCGGCGCTCAGCAATCCCATTTTGCTGTGGAGAGGCCGGAAGTGTGAACGTCTGGCGGATGCCCTCCGCATGACAAAAGGCTCGCAGAAGGTCGGAGGAAATCTCTCCACCTCTGTCAGAGTGCAGACGCAGAACAGGAAGGTCCGAGCCGAAGCTCTCGCTAAGCTGACGACGGGCAGCGCGGATCCAGTCGATAAGCACCTCAGTGACCTCACCCTTGCGGCGCAAGGGGAGGACTGTGGTGTAACGCGAGTAGTCGTCAACGACCAGCAGAAAGTAGTGCTTGTGACCCTGTCCACGGACGCGGGCCGGGCCCCACACGTCCATGTGAAGAGTCTGCAAGGGAGCCTCCATGGGAGGAATCTCGGAGGAGTGAGGGGCGGCGCGCTGCCGACCCTCGACGCAAGGAACGCAGGTAGGGGTAGGTCCCAGAGGGAGGGGAGGGAGAGACTAGGGAAGACCAGTGACAAGGACACGGGAGGCCATGCCTCGGAGACGAGGCAGGGAGGGGTGACCAAGGCGGTGGTGCCAAAGGAGAGTCTGGTCAGATAGGAGGCGACGCGAGCAGGGGGCAGACTCAGGACCAAACCGGGACGCTGCAGCAAACACCTGACCCGACGCAGCTACCTGACCAGACTCCGCAACCGGAGGAGACACGGTAGATAGGGTGTATAGGCTCGACACAGGCTGACGAGTGAACGTGGCCAGGTGACGGCGCGTCCGAGTACACGAACAGTGGGTCACTCGCAAGACTGTGGAGGAGTGCGCAAGGACCGGACCCCTAGAGGGTGTTAGCCAAAGAGACTGCCACCGGCCGACTGAGCGGCGAGAGTGTGGTGCAGTCGCGAAAGAAGGAGCGGGAAGCACCCGAGTCAAGGGTGAAAGTGTGTAAGGCCTAAGCCGATACGGTATTGAGAGAGCAAACTCACCAGTACCTCGGGCAGCAGACTCCCGAGCACATGGAGCAGCAGACTCACTAGCACCTAGAGCAGTAGCTGTCAGTAGATCTGCACTGTGGATGCCCGATTGATCCTGGAGAGGGTTACTGGCGCGTTCGCCTGGGGGGTTATGGGCGTACTTACCCGCTACTGAAACAAGCCCTTTTATCCCAATGGTCTAGCGGTTGGGATTCTGACATGGTATCAGAGCGGTCTCGGGTTCGATTCCCAGTGTATGCACATGCAGGCCGTTGCCGCTGTGCTTAGTCCTGGGCCTCCCAGTGTGGAGGGGTGTCAGTAGATCTGCACTGTGGATGTCGGATTGATCCTGGAGAGGGTTACAGGCGCGTTCGCCTGGGGGGTTATGGGCGTACTGACCCGCTACTGAAACAAGCCCTTTTATCCCAATGGTCTAGTGGTTGGGATTTTGACATGGTATCAGAGAGGTCTCGGGTTCGATTCCCGGTGTATGCACATGCAGGCCGTTGCCGCTGTGCTTAGTCCTGGGCCTCCCAGTGTGGGGGGGTGTCAGTAGATCTGCACTGTGGATGCCCGATTGATCCTGGAGAGGGTTACAGGCGCGTTCGCCTGGGGGGTTATGGGCGTACTGACCCGCTACTGAAACAAGCCCTTTTATCCCAATGGTCTAGTGGTTGGGATTCTGACAGCAGCCTCAATGCCCGGGTCGGGCGGAACACACAGGTAACAGTCACCCTCAGTACTAATAGACACAACATACATAGCAGCAAGGATAGCATCATAATCAAGATCAAAGATAGCAACCCCCGACTTGAGCAGATCACCCCATCGAGGGAACTCAGAGGAGTCGGGAAACTGCGTACGCCAAGCGTCAGTCAGGCGGCCAAAGCAGCGCAGTGTGGCATGCGGTCCTCCACACGTCTCCCCACTGCGGTCGCTGGTGCGGAGAATGTAAGTGCAGGGACCAGCACCCCCAGACCTCCCACGCCCAACGTACCACTCACGAAGCTGCAGGGGCGACAGGTTCTCACGAGGGCGCTGCTGCTGCTGGCGCTATCCACCGTCAAAGCCTCCCCGCTGCACAGCGCCACCTCGACCAGCACCACCGCCGCCGCCACCCCCACCGCCGCCTCTGCCGCCGCCACCTCCACCCCCACTTCTCCTGCCTCCGCCGCCTCCACCTCCACTGCCGCCTCCGAAACCCCCACTCCTGCCACCACCCCCACCTGCACCCCCACCGCCTCTGCCGCCTCCACCGCCACCACTGCCGCCCCCACTATCTCCTCCAGCACCCTTGCCCCCCTTGCTCCTGTCATTGCGGCGCCTCCCACTAGGAGCAGACGCGGCGCCGACCGACTCGGAGCGAACGAGGTCGACAGCAGTAGCAGAGGCAACAAAAGGCAAAAGGGGAATGGGGGAGCACCCCTCAAAGAAAGGGGCACGAGGGTCACCACGAGAGGCTCCTACAGCGAATATACTCTTCTCGGCTGCTAGGAGGCACTCCTCGAGGAGATCAATGGTGAGTGTGGTGGGGCAAAGGGAGAGGAAGTGGTCCCTGACCGAGCGAAGGGAGTCAGGGAGCCGGGTGACAAGGTAGTAGAGAGTGATGTACATAGGGGGGGGGTTCGCGGCGCAGAACTCGGCAGGAAGCGCAGCGCGGTAGCGGGTGTCACTAGTGCGGAGGTGCGTAATGAGGTCAGCTACTGTGGCAAAACCGGCTAGGTCAGGGAACAGGTATGGCAGCATGAGGCGGCTAAGGGCAGCAGTGGCAGGGGAGGAGTAGCGCGCAACAACAGCGTCGTACAGAGTCCTAGAGGTCTTGTACTGGCTAAAGTGCGCGTTCTCAGCAGACGGCAGGTGACTACGAATAGCAAGACGGGCAGCAGCATCGCATGTGGTCCGCTGCGAGCGAACCGTACTGTCAGCATCAGCAGCAGGTGCAGCAGAGGCGCCAGACGCGAGATAAAAAAGCGAGATTTCGTCCTTGCTATCGCACTGCAGAAACAGCTGCAGATCATCGACCCAGACCTCAAAATCGACCGCTCGACCCTCAGCATGGAAGGTAAGGACATTAGGGCTAGCCATGGCTGCAGGGGCAGCAGCAGTAGCAGGAGGAGCAGCGTGACTTGCAGGGGTGGCACGGCTCGGTAGGGCGGTGCGGGTGCGGCGGTGCTCTTTCCAGTGGCGAGAGGGGAGAGGCCACGACTGGTGGGGCAGGGCCGTGGCGCACCAGCAGGGTAAGGGCCGCGATGAGGCGGCAGGGCAGGGCTGCGGCTCGGCGGCAGGATAGGGCCGCGGCTCGGCGGCAGGATAGGGCCGCGCCAGGGCAGGGCCGGGATGGCGGGGCCGCAGTGGCGACGGCAGCTGCGGTCGCTCTGGCGGCAGCAGGGGCGGGCGACGACTGTTGCTGCAGAGTAGGGGCTGCGAAGAAGGGGCGGGCAGGGCCGTGTTGAAAGGGGCGGGCAGGGCCGCGTCGAAGGGGCTGGCAGGGCCGCGTCGAAGGGGCAGGCAGGGCTGCTTCGAAGGGGCGGGCAGGGCCGCGTCGAAGGGGCGGGCAAGGCCGTGTAGGGCCGCGACGAAGTGGCGGGCGGGCCGCGAAGGGCCGCGACGAAGGGGCGGGCGGGCCGCGACGAAGGGGCGGGCTAGCCGCGCAGGGCCGCGACGAAGGGGAGGGGCGGTCGGGCCGTGACGAAACGGCGGGCGAGCCGCTAAGGGCCGCGTAAGGGCGGCAGGGCGGGCCTCTAAGGGCTGCGACGTCAGGGCAGGCCGCTAAGGGCAGCCGTAGGGCAGAGCCCGAGGCGCGCTTCGAGCAGGGCAGAAAAAAAAAATTAGGTGGTGGACCCAACGGTCCCACTAGGGAACCCGCTCTATACCATGTGAGAATTGTACGAGGAATGAATGAACTAGGAAAGAGGTAGGTACAAATATGCAAACCTAAAAGTGTTGTACCCCATATTATCAACCCCACTACAACCTAGAATATGGTTCTGACACCATTTATAATTCACAATTTGCTTTCAATGCTTTTTTGCACCTATTCAGCACTTGAAATGTTGTGTTTTTCTGAAGTGAAGTCTCAAAACCATCCAAACAATTTAGTAAAATGGTTTTTTTTTTTTTTTTAGTGTGTAACACTCTCTAAAAATGTGTATTGTGAAAGCGCAGCTTACTGTAGCGAAGCAAGGCAACGGCGTATTACTATTTGCCGAGTACATAACGAGGGTTGGAGGCCTTTTGGCCTCCACCCACGTCTTCATTTCGGAGCTTTGTAGTTCCATTCCATTCTCGTCCAACCACCTCGTCGTTCCTCTTTCTCCTAGCGTTCTCGTTCAACTTTCTCATTCATAGCACTCCTTTTTATAGAAGGCGATGGCGCTTTGCACCAGAACGCCGATTTTAGGAGAGGGCTTATACGCGCCAACAGATGTACCTTTCTGCCAGTGGGCGCGCGTGACCCAGCGGGCCCGGACTAAGTGACAAAATCGCCTCAGGCGCGCCTACGACAAAATTGCCAATGGTGCGCTTGAGACGAAATCGCCTGTGGTGCGCTTGAGACAAAATCGCCAGCTCCCCTGAGACGAAGTCGCCAGCTCCCCTGAGGCGAAGTCGCCAGCTCCCCTGAGGCGAATCGCCAGCTCCCCTAAGACGAAATCGCCATAGGCGCGCCTGACGACAAAAGCGCAACTGGCGCGCCTGACGACGAAACCGCCAGTGGCGCGCCTGGCGACGAAATTGCCTGACGAGATTGCCACCAGCGAAACTGACAACGAAATCGCCACCAATGTGACGGATGACGATATCGCCACAGTCGAGCTTGACGAGATTGCAAGGGCGCGCCTGCAAAAATTGTGGTGTGACAAGGCGAAAACGCCATGGACATGACGGGACGCCTCCGCTACATCAACCGCTGCAACTTCTACCGGCAATGCGGGCGTGACGCCTGCACCGCTATTATCATTTTTTATTGCAACACGGGTATGTGTTTCCATTTTTTCAAATTGGTCAATAATTATATGTCTTCTCTGCTCTGGTTTTCACTGATCGCAGTTTGCAGGAATATCTGCGCACGGGCGAGTGTCAACGCTTGGCACATCCCCGCGTCGTTTTCAGGATGGGAAGGGGACTGAGGGTCCCGGCTGGCCACAGGGCCGTTCCCCATGGGGGGAAGGGGACCGAGGGTCCCGGCTGGCCAGAGGGCCGTTCCCCATGGGGGGAAGGGGACCGAGGGACCCGGCTGGCCAGAGGGCCGTTCCCCATGGGGGGAAGGGGACCGAGGGTCCCAGCTGGCCAGAGGGCCGTTCCCCATGGGGGGAAGGGGACCGAGGGTCCTGGCTGGCCAGAGGGCCGTTCCCCATGGGGGGAAGGGGACCGAGGGTACCGGCTGGTCAGAGGGCCGTTCCCCATGGGGAACGGGACCGAGGGTCCCGGCTGGCCAGAGGGCCGTTCCCCATGGGGGGAAGGGGACCGAGGGTCCCGGCTGGCCAGAGGGCCGTTCCCCATGGGGGGAAGGGGACCGAGGGTCCCGGCTGGCCAGAGGGCCGTTCCCCATAGGGGGAAGGGGACCGAGGGTCCCGGCTGGCCAGAGGGCCGTTCCCCATGGGGGGAAGGGGACCGAGGGTCCCGGCTGGCCAGAGGGCCGTTCCCGATGGGGGGAACGGGACCGAGGGTCCCGGCTGGCCAGAGGGCCGTTCCCCATGGGGGGAACGGGACCGAGGGTCCCGGCTGGCCAGAGGGCCGTTCCCCATGGGGGGAAGGGGACCGAGGGACCCGGCTGGCCAGAGGGCCGTTCCCCATGGGGGGAAGGGGACCGAGGGTCCTGGCTGGCCAGCGGGCCGTTCCCCATTGGGGGAAGGGGACCGAGGGTCCCGGCCAACCAGAGGGCCGTTCCCCATGGGGGGAAGGGGGCCGAGGGTCCCAGCCAACCAGAGGGCCGTTCCCCACGGAGAGGGGACCGAGGGTCCTGGCTCGTGACATGCGGAGATAGAGAGAGAAAGATCCGCGGGGGACGATCCGCGGGTCGAGGAGCCCGAGGCGGGGGGAGAGGAGCGCGAGGGGACCAAGGGGATCGCGGTGCTCGGGCCGGGGGGAGAGGCGGACGCGGGACCACCGGAAGGGCAAGAGCCCCGCTGCTAGGGGGAGAGGCGGCGATCGAGAGAACGGGTACGTGGCGGGAACGACACGACCGCCCTGAACGGACACTGGAGCCAGCCAATGGGGGTGAAGCTACTTCTGACACCTCCCCGAATGGGAGCGAATTTATCCCGTCCGGCTCAGATGCATCGGAAGGAATCTCCCTGGGCGACGAGGAGGAGTTTCGCCACGATGGAGGCAGGGGACGGGGGAGAAGGACAGGAGCCGGTGGTATACCACAAGCCGCCAACGCAAGAGCTAGGCCGGTGGAGGGAGAGGTGACACAGCCATCTGAAAAATCCCCTGCTGACCTGGCAAACGACGAGAGCATTTGGCAGCTGGCCAGTACCTGGGACGTGGCGCCGCTGGTGCATGTGGACCAGCCCTTCGTGGTGCGCCGAATGCCCCCTAAGGTCCTCGAGAGTTACACGATGTGCCTCTTGGCGCCTCTTCTGCGTCTGGCGAAGCACCCCGACTGCATAGGAGCATGGACGGTGCTGCAGTACCTGCCACGTTTGACCCTTCGGCCACAACCAGAGCCAGTGGAAGGCAACCGATGGATCAAAATTGAGACACGGCTACATCACTTCAGGCTTGGAGACCTTGCAGACCTCTACAGTGAGGCCTGCGCTGTACCCGTTACTGAAGCCCCGACACGCCACCAGCCTGATGACGCTGGGCTCTGTGCAAGGGCCGAGGGGTTGATTAAAAACGCAAACATTTCCAAGGCCGTGGCTGCGCTACAAGTGACCCCGTTAGCGGAATCTACACCGACCACACTTGCGGCACTAAAGTCGAAACACCCCATGGGCGAGAAACCTATCCCAAGCTGGGTTACCAGCAGGGCAGGCTCGTCAATTTCGTCAGTGTCTGTGACCCCTGACGATGTCCGCGAAGTCCTCGCGAAATGTCCAAATGGAGTGGGGGCTGGGCCATCTGGTACTTGCTTCGAGCATCTCAAAGACCCCGCTCACTGCAGCGAGGAGGTCCTGCTGCTCCTCACGAAGATTATCCGCCAGCTGCTCAACAGCGAACAAACACAGGCTGTTCGTAACCTAATCCTGCCGTCCCGGCTGATAGCCTTGGAAAAGCCAGGAGGCGGCGTCAGACCGATAGCGATTGGGGAAGCATTGCTTAGGGTGGCCGCTAAAGCAGCACTGCGAGAACTGGCGCCGGCGATACGGGAATTCTTTCTCCCCGTCCAGTGTGGCTTCTCTGTGCCTGGTGGGGTGGAGTGTGTCATACACACAGTGCGCGCCCTGCTTCGTGAAAATGAGCACCATGTAGCACTACAGCTCGACGTCGAGAACGCTTTCAACTCGGTCGAGCGGGAGGCCTTCTTCTCAGCACTCCAGATCTCTGACCTGCATCAGCTTTTGCCGCTCGTGGGGACGCTCTACGACTCGCCCTCGCGACTCTTGGTCAACCCAGCACTAGGCGTGGATCATATCATGAGTTCCAGAGGTGTCCGCCAAGGCGATCCCCTTGGTCCCCTCCTCTTTGCGGCGGCGATTCAACCGATTCTGACGTATGCGGCATCAACTCACCTGGGAGCGGCAGTCATAGCCTACGCTGACAACATTACCGTGGTGGGGCCGCGCGAGGTGGCCTTCCAGGCTTTTGACGTCATCGTCACGGAGCTTGCGAAGTGCGGGCTTCGTTGCAACATCGCGAAATCCTCGGCGTGGGGACCGGAGGGGCACGGGGAGGGACTGGAGGAACCGCCGCACGGCCTAGTAGTGAGCCCAGACGGCATCAAAGTACTTGGCAGCCCAATTGGCACCCCAGCCTACTGTACCGCTCAAGTCCAACAGGCGTTAACCAAGGCAGCAGCTCCGGTCCCCTTGATTGCACAGCTTCACCCCCAGCACGCTCTGCTCCTGCTCAGTCGCAGCATCTCACGCAGGATCGCATACCTGCTCCGCACAACCCCGAGTTGTACACTTGAGCGGGAAGAGTGGAGGGCGTGGAGCGAGTCACTGCTGGGGGCGGCGCTCGCGTCGGCCAAGCTCAGAATCCCCTCAAGCGAACTCGAGCAGAGCCTCCTGTGGTGGCAGGCGACACTGCCCATACGCCTTGGCGGCCTGAGCATCATTGACCCAATCTCTGAGGCCCCGGCCGCATACATTGATTCGCTGACGGCTGCCCATCAACTGCTGAAGTAGATGCACCTGCCCGATTCGGATCTCCTTGCCCACGTGGAGACCATACTCTCCAGGGAATGGGCTCCTCCCCCGCCAGCGGTGAACGTGATGTGAAGAAATGAGGAATGAAGAAGAGAGAGGTTGCACTAGCAGCAGTTGGGATACATATAGGAAACCCTAATTGGGTTGTACTCCCTATAGAGTACCCCACTGCAGGCTAGACAATTATAACATTTTGACACAGCCCCATAGCCAAAGTGGGGTGTAATCAGCACAATGAGCAAGCAGGCATAGAGCAGGATCATAAGGACAAGCAAAGCTAGAGGCATTCACAAAGGGCAAGTGAGGAGGAGGAGGCAAGACTGTAAGAGGAGAGGAGATAGGAGGCGACGGCTGAAGCTGTAGACACACGGGCAACAGGAGTCACACTGGCACAGCGGCTACCGGAACAGCGCCCCGGACTACTGGAGTAACTGGCTCCGCGGCTAAGACGAGCGGCAGGAGCAACGGACCCACGGGCGACTGGCGCAGCTGGCTACGACTAGGCTACCGGAGCAGCACCCCGGACTACTGGTGCTGCTGACGACATGACGACAGCCTCCGTTCAACCTCCCTCAACTGTCCCACCCCCCTTTCACACACTCCTTGCTGCACCCCTAGCTCCACTCCCACGTCACCCCCCTTTTCACACATCCCCTGCTGCACCCTAGGTTCACTCACACCCCATCCCCTAGCACCACTCCGTCGACTCCCACACACCCACCCCCCTCAGCGGCAGCTGCAGCAGTGGGAGATAGAGGAAGAGGAGGAGCAGGGGAGACCACACACCCGCCACCCCCAAACCCTAACAGAGGGCAGAGGGAGGTTACGGGGGGGGGGGGGGGGGGGGGGGGGGGGGGGGGGGGGGGGGGGGGGCGACGCACGGCCTCTCGGGGCGCCAAAACAGGCGGCAGAAGGGGCGACGCTCGACACGTGATTGCGGCGCTGGAGGAGGAACTACCGTTGGAGGCGAAGGCGGCTCTGCAAAGCTACAGGGAAGGGCCGCAGGAGCAAGGGAACTTGCAGCTGCTGCTCTCCAAGCACATCAACATGGTTAGGGCAAGAGAGCTGCTAGCAGACACGATGGTGGATAGGCCGGGAGAGGATCAGGGGCATGGGGTCAGGCTAGTCAGTTTGAGGGGAGTGGGGGCGGGGGATTGGCTTCACGCGGTGCCAACGAGATCTGACCTTACATTTGCCCCTGGTCAGTTCTCGTTAGCACTCGGGTTCCGCCTCGGTATGGCTATGCCCGTTACAGTCAAGTGCCCCTGCAAGAAGGACAACTCCGACATCGACGACACTAGCCTAGCTAACCATCTGCTACGGTATGGAGAGGGAGGGGATGTGGTACGGACACACAACGCTTTGGTTTATGCGGCCCTGCGAATGGCACGGGAGGCGGGGTTCAACACTTTCCACGAGACCGCGGCTTTCTCACCCCCCGTCCTCCGCAAGCGCGCGGACTTGGCCTTCCAGGACCGGGAATCTGCAGAGACCTGGGTCATTGACGTCACAGTGACGGACCCGGTGCTTCAGAAGCGGGACCCAAGGGTTCGGAAGCCGCCAGGGTGGGCAGCCAAGGAGGCCTCTGAGAGGAAACACCGCCTCTACGAGGGCCACCCGGACTATGTGGGGTTCCTGGGGCTGGCGGTTGAAACGTATGGGGCACTGGCGGCAGACACGGTCCAGTTCCTCCGTCTGCTGGCCGTGGCAATTGCTAAGAAAAAGTTCAGACAGGGGCCGCTCACTACCACAGCATCCAGGCTCAACGCACACTACCGGCAGCGCTGGTCGGTGATGCTGCAGCGCTCCCAGGCCATCTCCTTCCTCAACAAATCAAACATGGCAGCGGAAGCGGCGTACCCTCAAGCACCGTTGGATCCCTGGGAGCCTAGCCGCGGGGACCTCTGGCAGGTGCTTGACGACGACCTGGCAGGAGTGTAGAGGCCGGGGAGCGGGAGCAGTGGTTGCAGAGGCGGGTAGGCCCGCCACCCTTCGCTGCGGCCCCGCCGCCCTTCGCTGCGGCCCCGCCACCCTTAGCTGCGGCCCCACCGCCCTTTGCTGCGGCCCCGCCGCCCTTCGCTGCGGCCCCGCCGCCCTTCGCTGCGGCCCCGCCACCCTTCGCTGCGGCCCCGCCGCTCTTCGGTGCGGCCCCGCCACCCTTAGCTGCGGCCCCACCGCCCTTCGCTGCGGCCCCGCCGCCCTTCGCTGCGGCCCTGCCGCCCTTCGCTGCGGCCCCTTCGCCTCTGCTGGCCCCGTCACCGCTCCACCCGGCCCCGCCGCCGTCCCCTAGCGGCCCCGCCGTCACCACCGAGCCGCCGGCGCCGCCGACCTGTTACCGAGCCGCCCGAGCCGCAGCGCCACCTGAGCCGCGCGAGCCGCCGGGTCGCCGAGCCGCCGAGCTGCAGTTGCCGCTGAGCCGCAGTTGCCGCCGAGCCGCCCGAGCCGCAGAGCCGCAATTGCTGCCGAGCCGCCGTGCTGCCGAGCCGCCGTGCTGCCAAGCCGCCGTGCCGTCGAGCCACCCGAGCCGCCCGCACCGCCGAGTCGCCGAGTCGCCGAGCCTGCTCTTCCCACCACTGGTGAGCCCCTGCCCTGCTACCGCGCTGCCCGTCGCCTGCTTGCCTGCATGCGTGCCTTTCGGCCTGCCTGGCTGCCTGCCTTACTGCTGCTGCTCCTGCTCCTACTTCTACTGGCGGAGCCAGATGCAGCCCCAGCGACGTCCGCGTGAGTCCCTCACGCCCCAGCAGCTGCGTGAGTGGTACGCTGGTTGGGGTTGTAGGGGTGGCGGCGCTAGTACTGCTACTACTGCTGGCGGCAGCCAGATGCAGCTCCAGCGATGCCCACGAGCGTCTCTCACGCCCCAGTAGCTTCGTGAGTGGTACGCTCAGAGTGGAGGGTCTCTCAAATCTAATCGCTGCTCTAACGTGATTCGCACTGGTGCTAGGACTGGTCAACCTTGTGGGACGCCTATTCACACACAGTCCCGCTGCTTCGCCCGTCTGAGCGACGCCTGGCGTACCGAGTTTGGCGACGAGGCTGAGCTCCCCGACTGGGTGGAGTTGCTTAGGCAGAGGGTAGATATATTTGCTCTTGACTATGATGCTATTCTCACTGCCATGTATGCATTGCCTACTAGTGCTGACCGTGCCGGTCACCTGTGCGTACCGCCTGACCCGGGTATAGAGCCTGCTGCTCTAGCTGCTGGTGAGGCTGCTGCTCTGGGTGCTAGTGTGTCTCCTGCTCCAGGTACAGGTGCGGCTACTGCTCTAGGTGCCACTGCGGCGGCTGCTCTAGGTGCCAGTGCGTCTGCGTCCTCGGGTGCTGGTGAGTCTGCGCTCTCAGGTACCGCGTCGGCTTCGGCCTCCCTCACCTTCACACTTGACTCAGGGGCCTCTCGCTCCATCTTTCGAGACCGCACCACTCTCACACCGCATGGTCGTCCGATTGCAGTCTCCTTGGCAGACCCCTCTGGGGGTCCTGTCCTTTCTCACTGCTCCACTATCCTCCCGTGTCCGGCTGCCCCCTCTGGCACCTTATCTGGTCTCTACCTCCCCTCGTTCTCTACGAACTTGGTGAGTGGTGCTGACCTGCAAGATGCGGGGGTTCACCAGTTTACTCCTGCGAGTCTGCGGGTGACCCACTGCTCGGACGCTCGCACAGGCCGGCACCTGGCCACGTTTACGCGTCGGCCGGGGTCGAGCCTGTACACCCTGACCACTGAGTCTCCTCCTGTCACCGCGTCTGGTCAGGTAGCTGCGTCGGGTCAGGTGTTTGCTGCAGCGTCTAGGTCTGGTCCTGAGTCTGCCCCCTGCTCGTGTCGCCACCTGTCTCACGAGACTCTCCTGTGGCACCACCGTCTTGGTCACCCCTCCCTGCCTCATCTCCGAGGCATGGCCTCCCGTGTCCTTGTCTCTAGTCTTCCCCGGTACCTCCCTCCCCTTCCTCCGGGGCCTGGCCCCACCTGCGTCCCCTGAGTTGAGGGGCGGCAGCGGGCTGCCCCCCACTCCTCCCAGTTTCCTCTGACAGAGGCCCCTTTGCAGACGCTTCACATGGACGTGTGGGGCCCAGCCCGCGTCCGTGGACAGGGTCACGAGCGCTACTTCTTGCTTGTTGTTGACGACTACTCGCGTTACACCGCAGTCTTCCCCTTGCGCAGCAAGGGTGATGTCACTGAGGTGCTGATCGTCTGGATCCGCGCAGCTCGTCTCTAGCTCAGGCAGAGCTTTGGCTCGGACTTTCCTGTTCTGCGTCTGCACTCGGACAGAGGCGGAGAGTTTTCTTCTGACCTTCTGAGAGCCTACTGTCGCGCACGAGGGATTCGTCAGACCTTCACGCTTCCGGACTCCGCGCAGCAAAATGGGATTGCTGAGCGCCGCATTGGCATGGTCATGGACGTCGCTCGTACGTCTATGATGCATGCGGCTGCTCCCCATTTTCTGTGGCCGTTTGCGGTGAGGTACGCGGCGCATCAACTAAACCTACACCCCAGGGTCTCCCGGCCGGAGACCTCCCCAGCCTTGCTGTGGACGGGGAAGGTTCACGATGCGTCGGCGTTCCCGGTCTGGGGATCTCGGGCGTTTGTCCGCGACTTGTCTGCGGACAAGCTGTCCCCTCATGCTGCTCCTTGCGTCTTCCTTGGGTTCCCCCCTGACGCGCCTGGGTGGCAGTTCTACCACCCCACCTCTCGCCGTGTTCTGTCCTCCCAGGACGTCACGTTTGACGAGTCGGTCCCCTACTACCGCCTCTTCCCCTACCGCACTCCGTCCCTCCCCCCGCCGCCGCTCTTCCTTGTACCAGGTCCCCCTCCGGTAGACCCCCTCCCCCCTCAGGGTCCGTCCCCTTCAGGTGTGTCCCAGGTAGACGCGGTCGAGCCTGTCGAGGTCATTGGTGACTCTGGTGCTGCTGAGGGTGCTGAGCCTGGGGGTGCTAAAACTGGGGGTGCTGAGCCTGGGGGTACTGGGCCTGGGGGTGCTGAGCTTTGGGGTACTGAGCCTGGGGGTGCTGTGACTGGGGGTACTGAGCCTGGGGGTACTGAGCCTGTGGGTGCTGCGCCTGGGGGTGCTGCGCCTAGGGGTGCTGAGCGTGGGGGTGCTGAGCCTGGGGGTCCTGAGCCTGGGGGTGCTGAGCTTAGAGGTGCTCCGCCTGGAGTTTCTCCGGGTGCTTCGTCTCTGCGGGAGCCACTCTCTCCACGGGAGCTGCGCGAGTGGTTTGCCCAGCGCTGGAAGCGTGTTGTTGGTGCTGGAGGTTCTTCGGCTACTGAAGGTGCTGCTGTCGCGTGTCCCGGAGGTGCTCGTACTGGGAGTACTGGAGCTGCCGGGCCTGCGGGTTTGACTGGAGCTGGTGCTGCTGAGGGCGTTGGAGCTGAGACTGCTGCTGGAGGTCCCGCTGCGGTTACTACTGGTGCTGCTGGAGGTGCGGGAGCTGGAGGTGCTCCTGGCACTGGTGCTGCCGCTGGGGGTGCTGGTGCTGTCCCTGCTACGTCTGGAGTCGCCTCGCGGCCTCGGCTGTACTTCGTTCCGCTCCTTCAGCAGGTTCTTGGTCTCCCGTCTTCTACTGGTCCTTCTCCTCCTCCCTTAGAGTGTCCACAGCCTGTCTCGTCGCAGTTACAGTTACTGCCGGCCTCTCCACTGCCTGCTCCGTCTCCCTACACTGGTCCTACTGGAGGTCTTACTGAGCGTCGTGAGCCTGCGTCTCGCCCTGCGTCGCCTATTCGTGCTGCTCGCACTAGTGGTCGCAATTCGCGTCAGCGTCCTCCTCCTGTCCTTGGCACGCACCGGATGTCTCAGCGTCCATCCACTGCTCCTCTGCGTGCCCCTTTGCCTTCTCCTCCTGAGTCTTCTCTTCCTGCTCTTGCCGACCCGGAGTCGGACTCTCTTTGTGCTGCCAGTCCTACTGTCACGCGTCTCCTGGCTACTGTTGTCACTGACCCTTCCTTTGAGTCCACTGCTGCGTCTGCCCTAGTGGCTGAGCTCGTCGACTTTGCTGCTCGCTGTCGCCTAGACTACGCTGCTAGACTTGTCGGTGAGTCTGAGTCTGTCTGTCCTCCGTACGTCGGGGGTGAGTGTGCCCTTGGCACGGACGTCCTTGAGGACAGGCAAGGGGAGTTCCAGTGCTTGGCAGATGCTTCACCTCATCTCGTGTCCGTACTGCTTACCCCTGAGGGAGACCCGGATGCACTTGACATCCCGACTCCGCGCTCTTACGCGGAGGCGATAGAGGGTCCCTACTCCTCTCAGTGGCAGGCAGCTATGGACGCAGAGATGGCTTCTTGGAAGTCCACAGGCACCTACGTTGACGCTGTCCCCCCTCCTGGGGCGAACATCGTTAGTGGCATGTGGATCTTCAGGGTGAAGCGGCCGCCGGGTTCTCCACCTGCCTTCTAGGCGCGTTACGTGGCTCGTGGCTTCAGTCAGCGGCAGGGAGTTGACTACTTTCAGACCTTCTCTCCCACCCCGAAGATGACCACTCTTCGGGTACTGCTGCACGTTGCTGGTCACCGTGACTACGAGCTGCACTCTCTTGACTTCAGCACAGCTTTCTTGCAGGGCAGCCTGCACGAGGAGATCTGGCTGCGCCGCCTACTTGGCTTCACTGGGTCTTTCCCTCCTGGTACCCAGTGGAGTCTCCGGCGTTCAGTCTACGGTCTCCGCCAGGCGCCACCTGAGTGGCACGACACACTGAGGACTACGCTTGCGGCTCTTTGGTTTGCTTCTTCTACTGCCAACCCGTCGCTGTTTCTGCGCAACGACACCTCTCTGCCGCTGCTCTACATCCTCGTGTACGTCGACGACTTGGTCTTTGCCACAGCTGACACTGCTGGACTCGCCTACATGAAGTCCGAGCTGCAGAAGAGACACACGTGCACTGACCTGGGTGAACTGCGCAGCTACCTTGGCTTGGAGATCACCCGGGACAGAGCACGCCGCACCATTACCCTGACTCAGTCACACATGGTGCAGCAGGTCCTTCAGCGCTTCGGCTTCACGTACTCCTCGCCTCAGGCCACTCCTCTGCCTACTCGCCACTCGCTCTCAGCTCTGCCTTCGGATGAGTCCGTAGAGTCGAGTGGCCCGTATCCAGAGCTGTTTGGCTGCCTCATGTACCTGATGACCTGCACACGACCTGACCTTGCATACCCTCTTAGCATTCTCGCACGCTATGTTGCTCCTGGGAGACACCGACCAGAGCACATGGCTGCAGCGAAGAGGGTGTTGCGCTACTTGTGCAGTACCTCGGGCATGGGGCTAGTGCTTAGAGGGCGGAGTCCAGTGGTCCTCACTGGGCACGCGGACGCTTCTTGGGCTGACGACCAGGCTACGCAGCGGTCGTCACAGGGTTACACCTTCAGCCTTGGTTCCGGCTCTGTTTCGTGGCGGGCTACCCGCTCGTCTTCTCTTCTCGGCTCCAGTTGTGAGGCTGAGATCTACGCCGGGGCCATGGCTGCACAGGAGCTTTGCTGGCTCACCTACCTGCTGACAGACCTTGGAGAGCCGCCTTGTTCTCCTCCAGTGCTGTACGTAGACAACAAGGCCATGCTGGCCTTGTGTCGAGAGCAAAGACTGGAGCACAGAACAAAGCACATTGCTCTCCGCTACTTTCTTGCTCGTGAGCTACAGCAGCGTGGTCAGTTGCGGCTTGCGTACGTGGCCTCTGAGGCCAACACTGCTGATGTCTTCACCAAGGCACTTGCGCCTTGTGATCATCAGCGCTTCTGCACGCAGCTGGGTCTTGTGTCTGTCTTGCCTCACTTGCTCACCTCTTGACCTTGCTTGTACTGTTGCATATATATACATCTGCTCTTGCTTGTCTAGTCCGTTATATATATGTACTCCTGCATGTGAACTGGCCTTGTGGCCTTTAACTTGTGCTCGGAATGTGTGGTGACTTTGTGATCCACCCTGAGCTTGCTTTGCTTTGCTTTGCTTGACTGGTCTTGTGACCCCTTGTTCTCCCCCACTTTGCCTATGGGGGTGTGTCAGAACATATAGCTTGTGCTTATTGTGTAGGCTATAGTGGGGTAGCCCATAAGGGGTACAACCCAATTAGGGTTAGTACTTGTACTCAGTTCATTCATAGTTCATTCATTCTCGTTGATTTTTCACACCGGGGTAGGCGACGGGGCCAGCCGAGGTGGCGCCGGGGCCTGGAAGGGCGGAGCCGGGGCCGCAGGGGCAGGCGACGGGGCCAGCAGAGGCGGGGCCGGGTCGGGAAGGGCGGCGTTGGGGTCGCCGGGGTAGGCGACGGGGCCAGCCGAGGTGGCGCCGGGGCCGGGAAGGGCGGAGCCGGGGCCGGGACGGGCGGCGCTGAGGCCGCAGAGGTAGGTGACGAGGCTACTAGGGCGGCATATCGGGGCCGCGAGGGCGGCGCGACGGGGTAGCGGAGCCGCGCGCCTCGGGTCGCGGGCCAGAAAGAAAATCGCTAGGTCGCACGCCACGGGGCGTGCGACAGATCGAGTAGCAGCGGAAGTAGTAGTAGGGCCCTAGGAACAGTTCCCACGAGGGAACCTGCTCGATACCATGAGAAAACTGAAAACGAGAATGGATGAACTATGAATGAAGTGGGTACAAGTACTAACCCTAATTGGGTTGTACCCCCTATGGGATACCCCACTACAGCCTACACAAAAGCATAAGCTATAATGTTCTGACACATTTCATTCAATGCTGTCAGATGATTATATTACTGATGCATATATTTAGGCTATAGTGGGGTAGCCCATAGGGGGTACAACCCAATTAGGGTTGGTACTTGTACTTGTTTCATTTCATAGTGCACTCATTCCTCGCCTCTATCTCAACATGGTATCGAGCAGGTTCCCTAGTGGGAACTGTTCCTAGGGCCCACCTACTATTCCGTCCTGCCCGGAGCGCGCTCTGCCCTAGCCCGATTCGCGTTGGGCCTTTTTTTTCCTTTGGCGGCCCGATCGCGTCGAGGCGCCCGCGAAATTCTGACGCGCCACCTACGCGGCCTCGTCGCGCCGCCCCTAGACGGCCGCGCCGCGTCGCGCGTGCCGCCCTCCAGTCGCGCGCCGCCCCCCCTATGACCCTCGCGACGCCGGCGCCGTCGCTGACAGCCCCGCGATCGCCTGCGACGGCCCCGCCGTCCCCTCTACCGGCCCCTCCGCTGCGCTTGACGGCCCCGCCGTCCCCTCTGCGGGCCCCGCCGCTGCGCTTGACGGCCCCGCCGTCCCCTCTGCCGGCCCCGCCGCTGCACCCGACGGCCCCGCTGTCCCCTCTGCCGGCCCCGCCGCTGCTTCAGACGGCCCCGCCGCTGCACTTGACGGCCTCGCCGTCCCCTCTGACGGCCCCGCCGCTGCACCTAACGGCCCCGCCGTCCCCTCTGACGGCCCCGCCACTGCACCTACCGGCCCCACCGCTACCCCTGACGGCCCCGCTGCTGCATCTTCACGCCCCGCCGTCTCACCTGCCGGCCCCGCTGCTGTACCTGACGGCCCCGCCGCTTCACCTACCGGCCCCGCCACTACCCCTAACGACCCCGCAGCTGCATCTCCCGGCCCCGCCGCCCCAGCAACTGCGCCGCCCCAGCAGCCGAGCCGCCCCAGCAGCCGAGCCGCCCCAGCAACCGAGCCGCCCCAGCAGCCGAGCCGCCCCTGCAACCGAGCCGCCCCAGCAGCTGAGCCGCCCGAGCCGCCCGAGCCGCCCGGGCCGCCCGAGCCGCCTGCACTGCCCTGTCTGGTGAGCACTAAGCTTTACTCTGCGCACTGCCCTTACCCCACTGCTGTCATGGCTACCCCCAGTGTCCTCACCTTCGACGCTGAGGGCAGAGCCATCGACTTTGACGTGTGGGTAGACGACCTGCTGCTTTTCCTACAGTGCGACAGAGCTGACGGCCTCTCTCTCTTTGATCTCACTTCTGGTGCCTCTCCCGCCCCTGCTGCTACTGAGGATGCCACTGTTCGCTCACAGTGGGCCACACGCGATGCTGCTGCACGTCTTGCTGTGCGTCGCCACCTCCCTCCCTCTGAGCGTGCACACGTTGGGTCGTACAAGAGTGCTCAGACCTTGTACGACGCCGTTATTGCACGCTACTCCACCCCTGCCACTGCTGCACTGAGCCGCCTCATGCTACCGTACCTCTTTCCCGACCTTGCTTCTTTTGCCACAGTCGCCGACCTCATTACCCACCTGCGCACTAGTGACGCTCGCTTCCGCGCTGCGCTTCCTGCTGAGTTCTGCGCCAAGAACCCCCCCCCCCAGTACTTCACTCTCTACTACATTGTCACCCGCCTCCCTGACTCCCTCCGCGGAGTCAGGGACGACTTACTCTCAGTCTGCCCCACCACTCTCACTGTTAACCTCCTCGAGAAGTCCCTCCTAGCAGCCGAGAAGAGCATTCTCACTGTAGGGGCCTCTCGTGGTGACCCGCGCACCCCCATCTTTGAGGGGTGTTCCCCCTCCCCCCTCCTGCCCTCTGTCGCCTCTGCTGCTACGGCCGACCTAGTTGGTTTTGAGTCGGTCGGTGCGGCGTCTGCCCCCAGTGGGAGACGTCGCTCTAGCAAGGGCAAAGGGGGCAGGAGCGGTGGTGGAGGCGGCGGGGGCGGTGGGAGCGGCGGTGGAGGCAGCGGAGGAGGTGGGGGTGGTAGCGGGAGTGGTGTCGGGAGTGGAGGTGTCAGCGGCGGCAGTGGAGGCGGGGGTGGCAGCGGCGGTGGTGGTGGGAGTGGAGGCGGAGGCGGCGGTGGCGGCAGTGACGGTGGGTGTGGCGGTGGCAGCGGAGGTGGTGGCGGCGGCGGCGGAGGAGGCGGCGGAGGAGGTCGTGGCTCGTCGCAGAGGAGTGGCTCCGGTGGCGGTCAGCCCCAACAGCAGCGGCAGCAGCGTGGTCAGGAGACCCTCTCCCCGCAGCAGCTCCGTGAGTGGTACGCTGCACGTCAGAGGGGTGGGGGTACTGGTCCGTGCACCTACGTCTTGCGCACGGGCGACCGTGCGGGTGAGCCGTGTGGTGGTCCACACCCCGCCCAGCGCTGCTTCGGCCGCCTGACTGACGCTTGGCGCCGCCAGTTTCCTGACGCCTCTGAGATCCCTCGCTGGGACCAGCTGTCTAGGGCAGGAGTAGCTATCTTTGATCTTGACTTTGATGCTATTCTTGCTGCCATGTATGCTGTGACCATTAGTGAGGAGGGTGACTGTTAACGGTGTTTCCCGCCCGACCCGGGCATTGGTACTGCGGCTCTAGGTGCTGTTGAGGCTGCTGCTCCAGGTGCTGGTGAGGCTGTCGCTCTAGGTGCCAGTGAGTCTGTGTCCTCAGGTGCTGGTGAGGCTGCTCTCTCAGGTACTGCGTCGGCTCCGCCCTCTCTCACCTTCACTCTTGACTCAGGGGCGTCTCGCTCCTTCTTTCGAGACCACGCCACACTCACGCCGCTTAGTCGGCCAGTGGCGGTCTCCCTGGCGGACCCCTCTGGGGGTCCTGTTCTGGCTCGCTACTCCACTGTCCTGCCGTGCCCTGCGGTCCCGTCTGGCGCCCTGTCCGGTCTCTACATCCCCTCGTTCTCTACGAACTTGGTGGCGGGTGCTGACCTACAGGATGCAGGGGTCGACCAGTTCACCCCTGCACGCCGACGGGACACCCACTGCACGGACGCGGACACGGGTCGACACTTGACCACGTTCACACGTGGGCCGGGGTCGAGCCTGTACACACTCACTGTTCCGTTTCCTCCTCCTGCGTCTGGTCAGGTAGCTGCGTCGGGTCAGGTGTTTGCTGCAGCGTCCAGGTCTGGTCCTGAGTCTGCCCCCTGCTCGTGTCGCCTCCTGTCCCACGAGACCCTCCTGTGGCACCACAGGATGGGTCACCCCTCCCTGCCTCGTCTCCGGGGCATGGCCTCTTGCCTTCTTGTCTCTGGCCTTCCCCGGTCCCTCCCTCCCCTTCCTCAGGGGCCTGGCCCTCCATGTGTCCCCTGTGTCGAGGGTCGCCTGCGGGCTACCCCTCACTCCTCCCCGTTTCCTCCGACGGAGGCCCCGATGCAGACGCTTCACATGGACGTGTGGGGCCCAGCCCGCGTCCGTGGACAGGGTCACGAGCGCTACTTCCTGCTGGTGGTTGACGACTACTCGCGTTACACCACGGTCTTCCCCTTGCGCAGCAAGGGTGAGGTCACTGAGGTGTTGATCGACTGGATCCGCGCAGCTCGTCTCCAGCTCAGGCGGAGCTTCGGCTCGGACTTTCCTGTTTTGCGTCTGCACTCGGACAGAGGCGGAGAGTTCTCCTCCGGCCTTCTGCGAGCCTACTGTCGGGCACGAGGCATCCGCCAGACCTTCACGCTTCCGGACTCTCCACAGCAGAATGGGATTGCTGAGCGCCGCATCGGCATTGTCATGGACGTCGCCCGTACGTCCATGGTGCATGCGGCTGCCCCCCATTTTCTGTGGCCGTTTGCGGTTCGGTACGCCGCACATCAGATCAACCTTCTGCCCAGGGTCTCCAGACCGGAGACCTCTCCAGCTTTGCTGTGGACGGGGAAGGTTGGCGATGCGTCGGCGTTCCGTGTCTGGGGATCTCGGGCGTTTGTCCGCGACTTGTCTGCGGACAAGCTGTCCCCTCGTGCTGCTCCTTGCGTCTTCCTGGGTTTCCCCCCTGACGCACCTGGGTGGCAGTTTTACCACCCCACCTCTCGTCGTGTTCTGTCCTCCCAGGACGTCACGTTCGACGAGTCGGTTCCCTTCTACCGGCTCTTCCCCTACCGCACTCCGTCCCTCCCCCCCCCCGCCCCTCTTCCTGGTCCCAGGTCCCCCCCCGGTAGACCCCCTCCCCCCTCAGGGTCCTGCCCCTTCAGGTGTGTCTCAGGTAGACGCAGTCGAGCCTGTCGAGGTCACTGGTGACTCTGGTGCTGCTGCGGGTGCGGAGCCTCGGGGTGCTGAGACTGGGGGTGCTGAGACTGGGGGTGCTGAGCCTGGGGGTGCTGAGACTGGGGGTGCTGAGCCTGGGGGTGCTGTGCCTGGGGGTACTGAGCCTGGGGGTGCTGCGACTGGGGGTGCTGAGCCTGGGGGTGCTGAGCCTGGGGGTGCTGAGCCTGGGGGTGCTGAGCCTGGGGGTGCTGTGCCTAGGGGTGCTGAGCCTGGGGGTTCTGCGTCTGGGAGTGCTGCGCCTGCTGCTTCTGTTCCTGGTGGTTCTCCAGACCGGTCTTCGCGCCGCGAGCCGCTCTCTCCTCTGGAGCTGCGTGAGTGGTTTGCCCGGCGCTGGAGGCGAGCTGCTGGAGCCGGGGGTACTCCGGGTGCTGGAGGTTCCGTTGCTGCCGAGGGAGCTGGTACCACGGGTCTCGGAGGTGCTCGTACTGAGGGTACTGGAGCTGCCGGGCCCGGGGGTGCCTCTGGAGCTGGAGCTGCTGCGGGTGCTGGCGCTGAGGCTACGACTGTCAGTCCTACTGCGGGTACTTCTGCAGCTGCTGGTGGTGCTGGAGTTGGAGCTGCTACTGGTGCTGGTGCTGCCTCTGGAGGTGTTGGTGCTGTCCCTGCAGTCTCTGGCGGTGCTGCGTGGCCTCGGCCGTACTTCGTTCCGCTCCTTCAGCAGGTTCTTGGTCTCCCGCCTTCCACTGGTCCTTCTCCTCCCGTAGAGTGTCCGCAGCCTGTCCCGTCACAGTCACAGTTACAGCCCGCCTCTCCCCTGCCTTCTCCTTCTCCCTACGCTGGTCCTACTGGAGGTCTTGCTGAGCGTCGTGAGCCTGCGTCCCGCCCTGCGTCGACAGTCCGAGCTGCTCGCTCTAGTGGTCGCGGTTCGCGTCAGCGTCCTCCTCCTGTCCCTGGCACACACCAGATGTCTTTGCGTCCGTCCACTGCTCCTCTGCGTGCCCCTTTGCCTTCTCCTCCTCAGTCTTCTCTTCCTACACTTGCCGACCCGGAGTCGGACTCTCGCCGTGCTGCCAGTCCTACTGTCACGCGTCTTCTTGCTTCTCTTGTCACCGACCCTTCCTTTGAGTCCGCTGCTACGTCTGCCCTAGTTGCTGAGCTGGTCGACTTTGCTGCTGCGTGTCGTCTGGACTACGCTGCCAGTCTTGTTGCTGAGTCTGCTGAGTCTGCGTCTGCTGCGTCTGCGTCTGCCTGTCCTCCGTCCGTCGGGGGTGACTGTGCTCTTGGCACGGACGTCCTTGAGGACAGGCAGGAGGAGTTCCAGTGCTTTGCCGCCGCTTTGCCCCATCTAATGTCCATGCTTGTTGCCCCTGAGGGAGACCCGGATGCTCTAGACATCCCGACCCCACGCTCTTACGCAGAGGCGATGGCCGGTCCCTACTCCTCTCAGTGGCAGTCCGCCATGGACGCAGAGATGGCTTCCTGGAAGTCCACAGGCACCTACGTTGACGCTGTTCCCCCTCCTGGGGCGAACATTGTCGGTGGCATGTGGATCTTCAGGGTGAAGCGGCCGCCGGGTTCTCCGCCTGTCTTCAAGGCGCGCTACGTGGCTCGTGGCTTCAGTCAGCGACAGGGAGTTGACTTCTTTCAGACCTTCTCCCCGACCCCGAAGATGACCACTCTTCGGGTTCTACTGCACGTCGCTGCTCAGCGTGACTACGAGCTACACTCTCTTGACTTCAGCACTGCTTTCCTGCAGGGCCGCCTGCACGAGGAGATGTGGCTGCGCCGCCCTCCTGGCTTCACTGGGTCGTTCCCTCCTGGTACCCAGTGGAGCCTCCGGCGGCCAGTCTACGATCTCCGCCAGGCGCCGCGTGAGTGGCACGACACACTGAGGACTACACTTGCGGCTCTTGGGTTTGCTCCTTCTACTGCTGACCCGTCGCTGTTTCTACGCACCGACACCTCGCTGCCGCCGTTCTACATCCTCGTGTACGTCGACGACTTGGTCTTTGCCACTGCGGACACTGCTGCACTCGCCCACGTGAAGTGCGAGCTGCAGAAGAGACACACGTGCACAGACCTGGGTGAACTGACAAGCTATCTTGGCTTGCGGATCACCCGGGACAGAGCACGCCGCACCATTACCCTGACTCAGTCACACATGGTGCAGCAGGTCCTTCAGCGCTTCGGCTTCACGTACTCCTCGCCTCAGTCCACTCCTCTGCCTACGGGACACTCGCTCTCAGCTCTGCCTTCGGATGAGTCCGTAGAGTCGAGTGGTCCGTATCCAGAGCTTGTGGGCTGCCTCATGTACCTGATGACCTGCACTCGACCTGACCTCGCATACCCTCTCAGCATCTTAGCACGCTATGTCGCTCCCGGCCGTCACCGGAAGGAGCACATGGATGCAGCTAAGAGGGTGTTGCGCTACTTGTGCAGTACGTCGGGCATGGGGCTAGTGCTTGGAGGGCGTGAGCGGCCTGTGCTCACTGGGCACTCAGACGCTTCTTGGGCTGACGACCAGGCTACTCAGAGGTCGTCTCAGGGTTACACATTCAGTCTTGGCTCTGGCTCTGTCTCTTGGCGCTCTACTCGCTCTTCTTCGGTTCTCAGCTCCAGCTGTGAGGCTGAGATCTACGCCACGGCCATGGCTGCCCAGGAGCTTCGCTGGCTCACCTACCTGCTGACTGACCTTGGAGAGCGGCCTCGTTCTCCTCCAGTGCTGTACGTCGACAACAAGGCAACCATTGCCTTGTGTGAGGAGCACAGACTGGAGCACAGGACGAAGCACATTGCTCTGCGCTACGTCCTTGCTCGAGAGCTGCAGCAACGTGGTCAGCTTCGCCTTCGTTTCGTGGCCACTGAGGCCAACACTGATGATGTGTTCACCAAGGCACTTCCGCCTCGTGACCATCAGCGCTTTTGCACTCTGCTAGGCCTTGTGCCCACTGGGCCTCACTTGCTTACCTCTTGACCTTGCTTGTACTGCTGCATATATATATATCCTTGCTCTTGCTTGTTTAACACTGTTATATATATATGCTCTGCTGCATGTGAACTGGCCTTGTGGCCTTGACCTTGTGCTCGGAATTTGTGTGGTATCCTTGAGATCCACCCTGAGCTTGCTTTGCTTTGCTTTGCTTTGCTTGACTGGTCTTGTGACCCCTTGCTCTCCCCCACTTTGCCTATGGGGGTGTGTCAGATGATTATATTACTGATACATATATTTAGGCTATAGTGGGGTAGCCCATAGGGGGTACAACCCAATTAGGGTTGGTACTTGTACTTGTTTCATTTCATAGTGCACTCATTCCTCGCCTCTATCTCAACAAATGCAACCATTCCTGCTTGCTATCTTGACAGTATTTGGGGATGTTTTGGGTGTCTTATAAGTCTTATAAATGGAAACTTTTTTTAACTAAGAAATATTTTCACGCATCTTGAAAAGAGTTTCTCATTCTTAGTGTGGATTTTGCGAAGGTGCCACTTCGGCAACCATTGTTCGGGACGCCACGTCATCCCGAATACTTGTAGAGGCAAATTTGGTAGTACGTGAGTTAGCACGTGGCAGAATTCACGTGTCGCAAGGGAAAAAATGTATGCGGTATTTCAATTTTCACTATAATACATTGCAGTTTCGATTGCAAGACACATATGTCTTATCTGGTACACACAAATAGTTGCCGTATAAAAAGGCTAGCCTGTTTATAAGAAACACCCGTATAATAGACAACCCCTGTCTACTATTCAACATTGTCTTATATCCGGGCGATGACGGTAACTCCGTCATACAAGAATCACTTGCATACAATTTCGCGCTGTCATCCACACGTCAATCACGCGGCATCATCGGGAGACGTCGAACATCCATGCCATCAACAGCTAACATCAACCACCAGTTTCAACCACACTCTTCTGCAGCACCAACAACCAGGGACATCTACATCAATGGAACGAGCAACCGTCATACACAACATTCCGAAACCCAACGGCATGGCGATCGCATCGCAACCAACCAACGCCACATCTCTCAGCAATTCGTCGAGGCCATCAACCACAACAAGACTCACACGTCTTCACCGCTCCTAACTACACATGTCTCAGTAAACCCAACTGTAATGAAGCACGTTGCCTTAGCAAGAACAGAAAGCAAGCTTTCTCAATTTATAAATTGTAAAAATAGTGTTCAGTGTACTGCATCACTCTCACTCGCGTGAGTTTCGTGCTGCCCACCATTTCAATTCCAAGAGAAGCGCAGTGTGCCCCACCAGTGGCGGGGCTGGAGCACAGCTCTGTCACAGAGTCGTTCGGCTCTTCCATATCCTCGGAAACAATTGTCACATAGTATCGTGGCGAAGGCTGTTTTACCCGCGTTTAGAATTAACTTTTGCCCCACACACATTCTCGGAAAAAAAAACATCTTTTTTTTAATCGGGTTTTAAGCTTTACCCATTTCATTCACAATTGTTCATTCCACTCCCAACACACCTGAGCAGATTTATTTGCCAGGCCCACTACACAGGAAACATATAATACATAATAAACACAGGCTTTGCTATCAAAACCCACCAACCAATGCCAGTAACCCTGTGTGGCATCGCGGGTTTCCATGCTTGAAGCAAATCCGTTTATTTCTAGAGGAGCCACCCACCACTATGACTCTAGTTTATTCCCAGAGGAGGAGCTGCAAGGACTCAGTGGACACAAAAACCAGGCAGGCAGTTTCGCACCAAAGTACTGGTCTGTATGAGGACCGAATGGGTACCGTACCGTATCTATCCGAGGATAGTACATGCAACAAAGTATTCCTGAAATCAACCATGCATTAAAATGGAGCCGTGTGAAGTGAGCAGGAGGCGACATGAGGATGAGGCACAAAGAATCTCCTTTGATTTGTCATTGCCAGGGCTCAGAGAGAGAGAGAGAGAGAGAGAGAGAGAGAGAGAGAGAGAGAGAGAGAGAGAGAGAGAGAGAGAGAGAGAGAGAGAGAGAGAATGAGAGGGCCAGGCGTTGGCAGGGCATTTGTGAAGAGAGGAGTGTGTTTGTGAGCTCATCTTAGTGTGTAGGTTAGCGGGAGTAAGAAGAGACTGCGCCCACTACGAGAGAGGCCAGTTGCGATGCAGTAAGTGGCCGTGTCACATTGTTGACAATAAACGCACCGAGATTCGAGAGTGAGAGCCGAGAAGGAGAGTCGGGAGAGGGAGTCGTGAGCTGCATCAGTGAGAAACTCTGGCCAGAACCGAATCTCTCCACTCCACTCTTCTGAGAAACACCAACATGAGGCACGAGGAGGAAAGCCCTAGGTAGGTAGCGCCATAGAGAAGCTTGTGATATGTAGGGTGGCAGGCAGGCATCGGAAATGCCTCACCGTTTTGTGATAGACCGTCTTGCAGGTAGAAGGCTAGTAGATTGTGACTGACAGCATGGTCAGAAGCGGCTGAAGCGGCTGCTGGAAGAACAGCGTCAGAAGACAGTGGAAATTGCAAATAAGTCGCAGCAGCAGCAGCGGGCGGTGGAGAGAGCAGCAACCACAGCGTACAACTGAGAGCAGGAGAGAAGGAGAGCAGCAACCACAGCCGATGCAGCTGTTTTTGGTTTAGAGAAGGAGAGGCCAAGGAAGGGTACAGGGAGTTAGAGCAGTGCGACCGTGAGCAGTATTTGCAAGGCCTGTCAGAGCGAGAGCAGTCAGAGCGGGAGCAGTCAGAGCGAGAGCAGTCAGAGCGAGAGCAGAGTGTGGTGGAGAATATCCGCAGAAGTGATGATCCCCACCACTGTCATGCCTGGCTTGTCCCCCTCTCGTGGAGCAACCACAGGCAGTCGAGCCACCTGCAGCGCAGCACAGGGACAGCGCAGCACAGGGACAGCGCAGCACAGCGCAGCAGAGGGAGACGAGAGGGACAATGAGATGGGAAGAAGTGGGGGAGGGAAGGAGGGAGAAGGGATGGAGAAGCTGGGCGGAATGAGAGGAGTAGAGAGATGTATACAGCATCGAGGAGTTGAGGCATGGATGAATCATGAACGACGAGATAAGAGCACAGAGCTACACGTTCATAGATAAAAGGTAGCAGTTTACAGAGAGTTCTGTGGTGGCGAGGAAGACAAGGGAAGGGTGGGAGGGATGAGGAGAAGGGGGAACTGGGCAAGACAAACTCAATCTACACTCGCACACACCCCCCAACCCACATCCATTCTCACCCGAGCATGCCATCCAAACCCCATGCAAGAGCAGGAGATAGAACGAACGAGAGAGTAAGAGAAAGAGCACGAAGGGCGGAGCGGGGCGTACATTGCGGTTGATCATGATGGTGGCGGCGTCCGACAGCAGCGCGCCAGCCTCCACAAAGAGCGCGGGGGCGGTCATGGCGTCCGCCACGGTGCGGCTGCGGATCTTGCCCAGCTGCGCGCGCAGCGACGGGCTCATGGGGCCCTCGTACGGCTCGCCCATCAGATCGTCCTCCTGAAATGGATGGAGGCGATGAGGGTTGGCAAGGGGGAGGGGAGAGAAGAGGGGAGACGCGGAGAGAGAGGGGGAGGCGGGGAGACGCAGGAGTTGAGGTGATTTAGAAGGCGCAGCGAGGATGCAGTGCTGACGCGAGTTTGGCAGAGGGAGAAACGCGGAAGGCCGAGGGGAAGGGTTAGAGGGACGGCAGGAAGACCGAAAAGTGTTCTGAGACCTCGCGTGGATGGTCAGATGTGCAGCAGAGCAGAGGAAAAAACGGGTGATATGGAAGCGAGAGCGGGCACGAAAGCGAGGGAAAGCGGGTGATAGGATGCGAGGGCGTACCCCAGGGTACGGCACAGTCTCCTTCCACAGCACGTCGCGCTGCGACAGCACGCCCACGAGGCGCCCCGCGCCGTCAGCGCCCGCGCCCGCGTCGTCGTCGTATGGCTCCACCACGGGCACTCCGCTGACCGCGCACGCCGCCATCAGCTTCGCCGCCGCCTTGAGCGACGCGCGCGGATGCACGCACACGGGGCGGCGCGTCATGTAGTCGCGCACCGTCGGCGGCGCGGCGACGGCGATCGGCGATTGGTCGTCATCGGAGAATCTGCGGAACGGGAGGAGGCGCGACACGGCGGAAGGGAAAGAGCCACGTGAAGGCGAGGACGAACGGAAAGAAAGAAAGAAGAAGAGATTAAGAGGGAAGGAGTCAATATCTCATTGCTCGACAAAGGACGCCCAGCATCGAAGGTCAAGCGAGGTCCAGTGGCGCGAATTCCCGAGGGAGCAGCCGCGCAAAGAGAGCGAACCCAACGGCGCGAAGAGCGAATTCAGCAGGTCGAAGGGCGGGCGAGTTCAGTACCGCTCGTCTGTGAAGTCGAGCTCGGGAAGGGCGCTCTGCCACATGGCGGCATCCGCGAGAAACACGCTCCCGCTGCTCGTCCCCACGCTATGCCATAGATTCTCTTCCTCCTCCACCGCCGCGCCTCCCGGCTTCTGTTGCTGCTGTCCGGGAAGTTCGCGTACCAGAGTTTTTTTCGCGGCAGCGGCGGCGGTGGAGATTTTGGCGGCGGCCGCGGCGGCGGCGACAGGAGTCAACCCGCTGCCTGAAGCCGCGGCAACGGCGGCGGCAATTGGGCGGTCCGAAGCCGCAGCACGGACGACGGTCGAGCGGCGAAGAAGCTTCGATTCCCGCGTGCCGGGGCCGGCGAGAAAGCCCGCCAGGCCGGTGCCGCGCGGGCGCTCCCGGAATGGCGGCGGAGCGCAATTCTTTGAACGAATCATCGTCATGGGGCTATTGCGGCGCTTTATTTTCCCGTCACTCACTGCCTGAAGACCAGTGCCAGTGCCAGTGGTGGTAAGAGCGGCCATCGCGGGAGGCATCGTTCCGCGGAGGCTCTTCGGTCGGGCTGCGGAACCGAGGAGGTTCTTGCAAGCGGTTGAGGCGGTAGCGGCGATTGCGGCGGTGGCGGCGGCGGTGGACATGATTAGTACTTCTGAAGTGGCGCGCGAAAGATGGTGCTGGTGGTGGGAGAGGGGGGTGTGATGAAGCCAGTGCTGCTCCGAGAAACGAATGGCAAGGGACGCGAGTGGCGAGTCACGAGTCGCGGGAAACGAGTTAGCGTTAGACGGACAGTGACGCCAATTCGCGGAGGTTGATGGTTGATGCTGGCTGGTGCGGTGCGTGCGATGAAGGAACAGAACAGCCGTTAGCCGATGCTATATCTTGAGGCAGGGAAAATCCTTCAGAAGGTTCCGACGATGCGGAATGAAGAGCCAAAGTCGACTTCTCTTCCTCTTCCTCTTTCTCTCCTCGTTAGCTCGTGTGCCCCAACGAACAGGTGCGCGCTTGCGGGAAGCACGCGCTCGAGTCGTCGTGGAAGCTGCCTCGCGTTGGATGATACTACTATTGCGCCGGGAATATTATTATCTGAGTCTTGAGTCGACCCAAAACGCGCCAGGAAGTTCAATTGCAGGTTCAAGCGCTGCTGCGGCGGGGGAAGATCCTGCCGGAGCTAAATCACGCAGCGAATGGCGTCTCAGAGTCCGACTCGTTGATTAGGATTAGGATTTTGGCGTGCCTTGAAAGGCAGCGGCAGAACTCGAGAGATGATGGGCCTCGGAGACGTAAATGGTCTTTAGGCGAGGAACAAAGGCAGTGCCGTTTGCTCTTGAATGAGGAGGTTGTGGTAGAGAGCGCGCCTCGCAAACTGTCCTGTCGAAACCACACAGAGAAAGTGCCGATTGTGGAATTGAAGCAAGTGATTTGAATGTAGGCTAGTTGCCACATTCACTGCTTCGGTCTCCAAATTCCAACCAAGCTGAATTGAAGTGGAGGGCTGGTGGGGGGAAGGGCGGAGGAAGAGGGGGAGGCGGATGTGAGGAAGAGAGGTGAGGGGGAGGAAGAGGGAGGAGGAAGGGGAAGGGGAGGGGCAGATTGGAGGGAGCGGGGAGGCGAGGGCGGGGTGGGAGGGGTGAGGAGCAGGGCTCTCGATTCATTTTGGGGCACGCTGCCTGATCCGAGTTGTGACCCACTACACCCTGCCTCTGCAGTGTGCCTTGGCAGTCGTACCCAAGAAATGGCAGTGTGTTTTGTTTTCGAGGTTGAATCTAGCAGGGCGGATCCCGCAATCTACCCTGCCATTATCGATTGATCCCAGGAGCCAGAAAATATGGTCGAGGACCTTTCTGGCCCGATTTTGAAGTGTGTTCCTCAACCGACAAAACCGACAAAGAGGGTGGTCGTCTCCTTGCGTAAGTGCGTAGTGGTTGATGTTTTAGTGGTGTGAGGTGGGGAGATGAGAGGCCTGCCGGTGGGTCTTCTAGGTGCGGTCACCAGCGATAACACGCTGCTCTCTGTGCTAGATTGAATCTCATGTGTTTCAAGGACTTAGCCGAGTCTGGAATTTCAGTCTCGAACGCTACTGGGCACATTTCAGTCACAAACGCCGCTCACTGTGCTAGAGCTGACTTCTGGTGTTTCAATTACTTAGCCGATTCTGGAAATTTCAGTCACAAATTCTACTGGACACATTTTGGCTTAGAAGAATAGCCGCGCAGTTAGTGAATTCTGCAAAAGGGAAAAGTAGGCAGGGTATCTGCCGTAACGATTCGGGAAACGGCAGTGTTGCACATAAGCGTAACAGCATTTGCAGGGTTTGTTTTAGCCCTGCCTGACGATAACAGGGTGGGAGCCCAGCCAAACACAATTCTAGCAGTGTGGGTCCAAAATTTCCCCGTGAAATGCAGGGCAAACAGGGTAAAACGCCCTGATATCCTGAGGCCGAGTGAGGAGAGGGGAAGATGAGGCTTTAGAGGAGAGGAGGGGCAGTTTTGAAGGGGCGTCTTGCTGTACGACGAATGCGGTTTCCGCAAATCGTACAGCGGCACAAAGTGGGGCAGGCTCTGCGCTTTGCGTCGGTGCTGTGCTAATGTAGCATGCTGTGGCGGCGAGGGAGCGACGCGGTATGGCGAGGGATGTGCTGCGCTGCCAGGCATTGCATGCTCCATGCATGTCCTGATGTCAGGACTCGGGGGTCGGGACATGCCAGTTTGTGTTGTACGTATGTGTGTGTATGTCATCTCAGCTGCCCCTTAGCCCTCCCATTCCCCCTATCCGCCCACCTTCGCGGATTTCCAGTCCAGCACCAGGTGCGAAAGATTGTGTGCATAGACTCTTTCTGAGCTCTTATTATTTATTTTTAAAACCCCTTTCCCAGCGCGTTCTTGACGCGTTCTTGGTATTATTAAATTCAGTCGACACCGTGGTTAAAACAGTTCACTATTGTCTGTATAAATGCATAGAATTTGATTATGTAACCTTAATCACCACGTCCAGGGGGGTTTCGGAACTCACCTTTTCACAGTTGATAAAGCCTCGTGGAAAAATGACGCATACATATAACCTCAGGTAAAATTATGCAATAATAAGCGAAAAGGAAGAAGGAAATCAAACATGGGAAACGAATACGATTTGAGAAGTTGTCGATCCTATAACAAGGTTAAAGCCCGCAACCCAAATTACGTATGATTGCTGATTTTGTGTGAGAATGGTTGCTGGATGGTAGGTAATAGCAAAGTTGAGCAAAGTAGCTTGTAAAACTTCGACGAACATCTCCTCACAATGTTCAGTGATGCTTCGTTGAGTCAACAAAGCTCAAAAGTCTCCATGTGCTCGGGGCCAAGAGTCTAAAATTGCAAAAGTCTGAATCTTGAAGTTTTTACTGCTCATATTACATGTATGAAATACAAGATGCTCAGACCACAATCAATTTTTGTCGCATCTAGAGTAGCCAGATGTTCGCCATAAATACAGTAACCAAAATGGGAATATGCAAGATTAGTAACTTGCAATCTACAATTTAGGCTATGGGCTTTAACATTGTATACGATTGATCTATCTCAGAAACCCCTCATTTCCTACGGGTTCAAGTTTTTACTAGTTCCTTATTTAAAACATTAAGCTGAAATGGCCAAGTCAGTAAAATGGAAACTTCCAAAGAATAAGGTTCCGGTTTCAAAGCCCATTGCCCTGAAAGAGGGTTTCGCACTGCTCATCTAGGAGTGGGGAGTCCTTACCTCGATACCCATCGATTTGTGTAAACAAGTGTATATGCGGATTACGATCAACAACCATAGTACTATCAAAGAGATTTTCCCGTTAAACATTTACCTTTACCATGTGTAAACCAATGTTTGATACTGGTAGTTTAACTGTTGCAGAAAATACCGGAACTGTTAGGTGAGATAAATGGTTTGTTTTGTGACAATACGAATAAGAGTTGCATTTATTACATCCGTGCTTGAATTGAACAACTAGACCGATGGAATCGGATGAGTCTCTCGATAGGGGTCTACAGAACTTCCAGAGGCCTAAATACAGTTGCACTAAGTAAATTCTCCGTACGAAAACTGAGGGAAGGGAATTGTTAACGTTTGTCGTCCCGGTCAGCTGATATTTCAGGGGATGATGTGAGTACTCTGATATTTGCCAGACATATACACTGGTAGTATTTTTACTGAAATGTGCCTAGGCCAGGGTTCATCCCGTTTCAGAGGGCTCCAAAGTAGCCGCTGATTTGTTTGCGGTTAACGATTCTGTTGAACCCATTTTCCGTCCCACACCAGCACTTCTGTCTAACACGCATTTTTCTGTTTGCCTGCCACCATGCCTAAGTGCTGCCGCGTGCCTCCATGTGACAACCATTCTTGCGTCTGTTCCTTCACATAAGATGAAATATGGGTGTGTTACATTTTTCATTTTTTCGTCCAGACGGCCAGCCGTCCGGACAATTGTGTGGTTACGAAACTCGTTAAGTCTCGGCAGTGAGTTCGTCAGGGACTAAACGACGTCGCATTCTTCGTATTGCGTCCTTACGACATCGCGCTGGTCGCAAACTGACCGTGCGACGTCAATCTTCGCACACGTCCGGACAGCCGTCCAGATATTCAGTGACATCGAAAAATGTAGCACGTCCTAAGACCGTGCTTCCCAGCTCTCAAGCGTTCTCACTTTCACATCTCTCCCTCTTGGACGGGTGATACATTTTCGTAATGGTTCGTTTAACACAGTTTAATTCGGTAAACATGTGTTATGCGCTGTTATCAACGCACCCACACAAGCCTTCCGCAACGATGGAAGAACAAAAAAATAATGTTTGACCACCACCCTAGCCGTGCACAGTTTTCTGTTGCGTTGCTGTTTCCCTATGCTGAGCTGGAACCAAAGGTCGTCAAAATCCTCCGAGCGACATTGTGCGTGCGAGTGCGCTGAATGAGAGGGGGCTGGTTGGGGTGCAGCGCGGTCGAAAACCAGCAATCACGTGCTTCACTGCTTGGGATGACGGTGACGTCGTGTTGCGATTGGGCTACACCTGAATTACGTAGTTGACGATCCAGTCCACGTGTACAGTCTGACAAAATGGTCGAGCTCGGCTTGCCTGAATCATGAGACCCGACCAGCTTCTTCAGGATTCGGCAGAAATGACGTCATCGTTTGAGATGTCCTGACAAGTTATCAAAATATCATTTTATGGGAGGACTACGAGTGTGAAATTTCATGAACGCTCTGGCAACTCAAAACTCAAGTGCTTGCATATTTCCAGAAGGGAGAAATAGCCACCGTGTGTGCTACCGAAATCACCTGGCAAATATGAGCAATGCCCCCTGATTGGAATCCTTAACTCACGAAATAAAGATAATGTTAATTACTACACCAAAGGCATATCTAACTACCCATTTTGAGGAAACGTTCTAGTAAATAGGTCATTCAGTTGCAGTTAGTAGCCCTAGCCCACGAGCCCCTCGGCTAATAGGAATACCGTTAAGGAAAGGAAATAAGAAAAACGTCGAGACATCCGCACAGCAGACAACCACATGCTGCATACATACATGCTCTGCCACCCCCCTCTGCCTTCCCCTCCCCTCCCTTCCAATGCTGCAATAGCATATGCTGCTAAGATCACAGACAGTGCACAGCACACGTTGGTTGACCTGACAGATTATTTCTTACACCGCAGCCACGCAAGCACGGCACAGCAACGGCGTGTGGGTGAAAGCGGTGAATGCGGAATAACCATTGCTGATAAGGAGTTGAGGAAGCCATAGCTTGGAATTTCACCCAAGAAGATGAAGATAGAAGCACCTTAGCATGGGATACTGGATCATAAGGAAGGGAATACTGACGAAAGGAGAGCGAGGGGTGGTGCAAGACAAGCAAAAAGAGGGACGAGGGAATGGAGCGGAGCGGGATAGGGATGTTGGAAGAGGAGGATGATGAGGAGGAGGAGGAGGAGGAGGAGGAGGAGGAGGAGGAGGAGGAGGAGGAGGAGGAGGAGGAGGAGGAGGAGGAGGAGGAGGAGGAGGAGGAGGAGGAGGAGGAGGAGGAGGAGGAGGAGGAGGAGGATGAGGAGGAGGATGAGGAGGAGGAGGAGGAGGAGGAGGAGGAGGAGGAGGAGGAGGAGGATGAGGATGAGGAGGAGGAGGAGGAGGAGGAGGAGGAGGAGGAGGAGGAGGAGGAGGAGGAGGAGGAGGAGGAGGAGGATGAGGAGGAGGATGAGGAGGAGGAGGAGGAGGAGGAGGAGGAGGAGGAGGAGGAGGAGGAGGAGGAGGAGGAGGAGGAGGAGGAGGAGGAGGAGGAGGAGGAGGAGGAGGAGGATGAGGAGGAGGAGGAGGCGGAGGAGGAGGAGGAGGAGGAGGAGGAGGAGGAGGAGGAGGAGGAAGAGGAGGAGGAGGAGGCGGAGGAGGAGGAGGAGGAGGAGGAGGAGGAGGAGGAGGAGGAGGAGGAGGAGGAGGAAGAGGAGGAGGAGGAGGAGGAGGAGTCATGCCAAGCTGTTTTACTCCAGAGATGCCTCGACAGCAGAGTCTGGATCAACTTATTCGCCCCACCCACCCACCCAACCACCCACCTACCCAACCACCTACCCAACCACCCACCTACCCAACCACCTACCCAACCATGCACCCAACCATGCACCCAATGATGCACCCAACCATGTACCCACACACCCACGCACGCATCCTAAGCAGTTGCGCTTCTTCCTCCGCACATACCTCCAGCTCCCATGTTTCCCAAGTGTTTCACACGCTATGCTATCCCCATTATGGTACACGGTGCTGTTCTCTCTCGCCACACGGCTCCATCCATCCACCACCCACGCCATCGATCAGGCTGCTTCTATGGCTGCTACACCATCGCTATCAGCCTCAGCATCCCACAGAAGCTCCCGCAGTGACAGCGGCTGAAGCAGCAGCCAGCCATCCGTCAGAACCTTAGCACCAGGAATTAACTAACTTAACCTACCCCTTGCCCCCGCCTTTCCATCCTCAGCACCTTAACCAGCTACTTCGCTTTAAATAGGCTACAATCCACCCCCCCTCCCCCCCCCTCCCCTGGATTTGAGCCGCATCAAAAGTTAACCCTTGCCCCCGTCTTTCCCCCCTTCCCTCAGCAGCTCTAGCAACTCTGCTGCTTCAGGAGCCACATTCCCCAACCACCCCTAAGAGTATTGAGGCGCTTCAACTCTCACCGCTACCCCTTCCCCCCGTCTTTCCCTCCTTTCCTCAGCAGCTCTAGCAACTCCTTGGCTTCCGGAGCCACATTCCCTCCCCCTGGTACAGCTGCTCCCGCCGCCTTGCTCTCGCTCCCACCACCAGCAGCCACACGAACCAGCGACGGCAACATCCCCTCTGCAAGCAGATCCTTTACAGTGACAATCTCCATTTTAACCATAGCGAGCAGCACCGCAGCCGCATCCTCTTTCGACCGCTCCGAAGCCCCTTCATCCAACAAATCTACCATTCTCATCATCCCGTCGCTCCTCTCAATCTCCTCGCAGCCCTCGGGCAGCCGCGAAAGATTCAACAGCACCGCCACGGCCTTTTCTTCCAGCCCGGGCAGATCCTCCTGCCCGATCACATCCAGCAGTACAGGAATCGCCCCCGCTGAAACCACTTCCTTGGCTCCTCGCGTCGACAGCGAGATCGCAAACAGCGCCAGAGCCGCGTCCTTTCTCCCTCTCGGCGTCCCGTCTTTGATCACCGTCAGCAGCAGTGGCACGGCCCCCGATTGCCGCACCGCCCCCCGGAAATCATCCTCTTTCGCCAAAACATACATTGTCGCCGCAGCCGCAGCTTTGGCAGATTGAGAGCCTTGCTTCAAGACCTGGACTAGAGCAGGGATGGTCCCGGCTCGAGCTAAATCAGGAGCCGCAGCCCAGTGCAGAGCAAGAGCGAGAATCGCGGCAGCGACCTGATCTAGCTCCTCCAGCCTCGCGGCCTTCTCTCCTTCCCCCTCTCCGTCTCCTCCCTCTCCCGCCCCGCCCTCCCGCTTGATCACAGCTACCAGGGCTTTAATCACCCCGGCACGCACCAGCTGCTTCCGAGCTACCGGGATCTCTGCCTCTCCCTGCCCTTTCACGTCTATTCGGATCGTCCGCGCTGCTGCCACTCTCTTACTCCTCGACCCGCTCCTCAGATCTTCAGCCAGCTGGGAGAATCGCGCTCCTAGCTGCGCTGCCAGCTCATCAGGATCGAATCCCAGGTCCACACCTGCGCCGCCCGGTCCCTCAGTAGAGAAGAAGTCGGAGCCTGCCGCCCGCCGTGCCGACCCACCCAGTGCCCCCGCCCCTCCTCTGCTATCCCCACCTCTTCTCTCTGGCGTGGCCGGCCTTTCCCACGGGTCTCTAGCTCTACCCAACCCTCCTCCTCCCCCTCCCCCTCCTCCCCTTCCTGGTGCCCCCTCTAACCCTGCTCCAGCTCCTGCTGCTGCTGCCCCTCCCCCTGGGTTCGCCATGGGGTCTAGAAGGTTCCATCCCACGCTCCTGTTGCGCCTGTGGGTGTCTGCACTCGCAGGGCGAACCACAGAACCGAATGATGCACTTACATACCGCTCTTTACCACTCCCGCCCATCACCAGACCCACACTGTGATCCCCTACTATTACCCCCCCTCCTGCAACCCCTCCGCCCGCCCCTCCGCCCGCCCCTCCGCCAGCCCCTCCCGCTCCCCCTCCTGCCCCCCCACCAGCAGTCCCCCCTCCCCCCTCTCCCCCACTCCCCGCGCCTCCCCTACTTGCCCCCCTTCCTTTGCCCGCCCCGCCCGTACCCCCCCCTGCTGCTAGCGTCCCCATTCCCGTTTTCGTCCTCTCCAGATCCAAGCTTCTCCTCCCTGCTCTAGGCGGGGGTTCGAATCCCCGCTGGTCCACTTTCCCTTCCGCTTTCCCTTCTGCCTGCTGCTCCCTCAACGACCGCCCTCGCCCCAGTAGCCGCTCCTTCTCCTCTGCAGGGCTTGCTCCCGTCCCATTGCGCCCATTTGTACCGCTGCTACCACCACTGCCACCGCTGCCAACCGCACTCCCCGCCCCAGCGTCATCTGTCACTCCCCAGCCCCTTAATAGTCCAGGCGGGACCGAAGACATAGACCGATTTATACCGCCAGAGGCATGATGCCGACCCGATCCCGGACCTGATCCCGAACCTGATCCCAAACCTGATCCTCCACCATGCCTCCCACTCCCTCCTATGCTCCCTCCACCAACCCCTCCCCCACCCCCTCCGCCCTCCCCTCCTTCCCCTCCCCCCCTCCCGGACCACCGCCCCGAGCCTCCCGCTCCGGTTTGGTCCAAGGTGGCGGACAGGTCATCCTGGCTCCCAGACAACCCCGAACCTCCCAAACTGCTGACGGACCTCCCGCTAGCTGGGGAGTGGAACGGGGAGTGCGGGCGGGGGACGGGGGGGGACGACAGGCGGGAGAGGTTCCGGGGCTCGGGGAAAGGGGCGGAGTAGGGCGCAGCGGGGGCATTGGGGGAGTTGCGGGGGGGGCGGGAGAGGGGAGGGGAGCGGCCTTGGCTGGCCGGCGCGTGCTGCTGCGATTGCTGCATCAGAAGCAGCTCATGGGGAGGTATATCTAGCATCCGCCCGGAGGTAGAACCATGCTCCCTCTGACTGCTGCTCTTGCTGAGAACCCACGAGTCTCTCTGGATGCTGCTCTCTGGTCTCACCTCTCGCTCTCCATACTCTTCCGACTCCCTTTCTCTCTCCATTTCCATCTCTCTCTCCCTCTCTTTGTCCCTCTCTCGGTCTCTCTCCCTGTCCCTGTTCCTTAATGCAAACTCTCCTGATCTCCCGTGACCAGCAGCAGCATCTGCTTCAAGCTCCCACGTCTCCGTTCCTCCTCTCCTCCGCCTGTTCCTCTCCCCCACTCCTCCTCCGCCCCCAAAATCCCCGCCCTCGCCCCCAGCGTTCCCCTTATGCGCCCTCCGCGCCGCTTCCTCTCGGGTTACTTTCCCCCCCCCTCCCCCGGCTTCCCCCTGTAGCGCCGCTAGCGCCCCCCCTCCCCACGTCTTCGTACGGGAATGCTCCCCCAGCCTGCGCTCCCCCTCCGCCGCTCCCCCTCCACCTCCGCCCTCCCCCCCCCCGCTCTCCAAATCTCCCGCCGAGCCCTTCCCCAGCTCCATGACACGCGCGCGCAGTGCATGCACGCTCACCCCGAAGCCCCCTCCCCCCGCGCCCGCAATCCCCCCGCTGGCGGACTCCCGCTGGCTGCCCTGGCGGGACATGATGGGGGAAGTAGTGGCGGAAGCCATGGGCGTGCGCACGACAAGAAGGTTCCGCCACTGGGGGACGGCATGGGGGGAAGGCGGGCCGCTGGGGAGGTCTCCCGCGGTGCTTGTGCCTCCGCTCCCCTCCCCGTTCTCATCGTGCTCCGGAGTCAGATCGAGGCCTAGAACGGCCGCGCTGAAGCGCCCGCTAGAGCTCCCCGTTCCGCCCATGGCGCTTCCGCCGCTTCCGCCGCCCTGCTGCTGCGCCGCTAGCTCCATCAGCCGCGCGCGCTCCTTCCGCGTGACCTTCACGTGCGCTAGGGCCTCCATATTCACCCCCCCAGCTGGCATCTTTCCCCCGATACTTACCCCCTCCCCGTCCCTTTCGCCGTCCCCGCGCGCATCATTCCCCCCCCTTCTCCCCGACTCAAGCACCGGATTCTGCCGACCGCTCCCGGGGCTTCCACGTTCCCACCTATCCTGTCCTCCCCCTCCGCGTTCCCCTCCCCCTTCCCCTTCCCCTTCCCCATCGCTGTCGTCCTCCCCGCGCGGAGAAACCGGTGCGCCACGATCGCGAAACACCCCCGCCACTGCCGCCGCTGCCACCGTGATATCCATTTCGTGCCCGCCGAACCGCCTCTGGCTGTTCTCGAAGCCGCCGCTGTCGTCAGCAAACACGTCGTGCCGCCCCGACAGCGACCCGCCGCGCATGCGCATCGGGGAACTGTCTGCGCCGACGGCGGAAGCGCTGGCGACGCTCCTGCTAGTTCCAAACTCCCTGGAACTCCCGCCTTTTAAAATCCCGCGCTTCGGATGCTCGGGGGTCGTTCCCAGAGACATCGCGCCGCCTCTCCGCGCCGATCCCATCTCCGCTTTTTCCGCGCGCTCCTTTAATCTACGTCCGGATCCCTCGCTGCTGCCCTCGTGCGCCTCCCTTCCCGCCGACAGCAGCGCGTCGACCCTACTCCCGCCAGAGTCTATTAATTGCGCGGGTTGCGCGCCCCAACTCGCGTTCCGCCCTACCGCCTTCCGCACCTTCCTCGGCGCCGTCGACGTCGCGGACTTCCCCGCGGACTTTCCCCCCGCCGCGGCGGCGGCGCCGCCCTTGTCCCTTTTCCTGCCGCCTGCCACGTCAGCATCTTCATCCTGATCTTCTGAGTCAGACCACGTGTCATGGTGCCGATCTCTGTCATTCCCAGCCTGCGCCTGCCCCTGCCCTTGCGCGGCCGCCGCCATTCCTCGGTCTTTCTCGTGCCCGCGTTCCGCTTCCGCTGACACATCATCCTCCCTCTTGTCCCTATCAGTCCCTTTCTTCTTCGCGCTGCTCTTGCTGGCACGCTCTTTTCCCGACACCCCCGTTCCTCCTTTCTCTCCCTGCTTCTCCCGGTCGCCAGTCCCCTTGCCTTTCTTCTCCCGCACTACCTCCCCTTTGTCCCTCAGATCTCCCGCTTCCCTCCCCCCCTCTTCCCTCGTTTCTCTACTATCCCGCCCGCCCTTGCTTTCTCCCGCGTCCTTCATTTTCCCCTTGACCTTCCGCTCCCTCCGCGGGCCGTCCTCGCTTCCCCGGTCATACGAGTTCCGCCGCTCAATCCCTCCCCTTTCCCCCTGGTCCTCCTCCGCTTCCGCCTTACGACTACTGCTACGGCCCTCTCCGCGCGACCGGTGGCGGTCCGCGGGACCTTGGGCGGAAGGAGGCCGCCTTCCGCTGCCGCTGCTTCCGCCCCCCTTTCCGCGGCCTTCCCCCGCGTATCCCCTCACCGCGTCGAGAGAAGGGGGAGGCTCCAAAGGCGCTAATGTGATGCGATTCGCTAAGCACCAATCAGTAATCATCTTTTTAACGGCTACATTAGGACATAGGTTAGTATGATCTACCCGCTGACGCGTTTTAGGACACGTCATGTGCCCTTCCGCAAACCACTGCTCGATAAAGGCACGCTCGTACGTCAGCCCGGACGCTATAATCACAGGATCTCGCATAATGTCCGCAGATAACGGGCAGGTAAAATGTTCCGGAACAAGAGACGCCAAAATACTAGTCGAACTACTGTTACCGCCCCCGCCACCGCCGCCACCGCCGCCGCCGGTGCTCGCTCCGCCACTCCCTTCCCCCCCTAGCCGACCCGAGCTCGTAGAAGGTCGTCGCATCATGCCCCATTTAGCGTGATCTGCGGCGTGAATTGCGGGAGGGCGGGAGAGCTGCTCCCAGGCATCCGATCCAACAAGGGGCCCGTCGGCCGCGGTCATCACAGGTGCATCGAGGCAACGCTGGCGAAAATGTTACAACGAATGCGGTGATGGTAACCGCTCATCGCCGCAGGAACACGCGGAGGGCGGGAGCATGGAACAGGGAGATAATAAATGGTAAGTGTAATGCGTCAGCGAGCCTTTGCAGATTCGCTTGCTTTATTGACGCGAGTCAGAGTGTCAGGTTAACTTGGAACGTATCCAGGAAACGAATAAATGGGTCAACGGTGATGGCGTGTTATAGGGAGCTAACTTCGCCCTCCAGGTCTACACAACATTGTGTTCCGCTCTTGTAATGCACGGACGCAACGAAACTCGCCTTATCACGTATCAGTTCGACGTCAGAACATAATTTGAAAGAAAGAAAGAAAAAAAGTACGAACTATTCCGCACGCAAGGTCTACGGACATCAAAGCAGAACCTACTTCTCGCGGGCTCGAGGGGCTGAATAGGAGGTGAGGGGGAAACCAAGAGCTAGCAGGACAAATGTCAGGTTAAGCTTGCGGTTTTCGAAAGTTATGGAGGTCAGAGCGAGCGAGCTCTGAGCTAGGTGCTGCCAAGAAGTTCTCAAGGTGGCGGAGCGGAGCGGAAGAGGTGCGCGCAAGCACAGCTGGTGGTTGGACACTGAGAAGCTGCGGGGCGGCTTCTTGAGTGTTCCGGCCCGGGCAGAGGTGTTTTTGGCGCAACCCAACGGCTTCCCCGTTTCGTTCGGTTCGGGGCCTCAGGTTGGATGGATTTGGTGGTCTTTGCTGTGCGCTGCTAGTGCGAAGAGAGTTTTACAGAGCATGGTGTTTAGGGAGGGTAAATATTAATCCTCTAGGGTTCGTCTAGCGCGGTTCAGTACGTTAAAACATGGTCACGAACGAGCTCTGTTTATTTACCGATTGAAAGCACTGCGCACCGAATCAAACTTCACAAACATCAAACTAAGCATTACCGAGGCTGGAAAAATGCCACTGGTCGCACGAGGCTGCCGGAGAAATACCAAACTATTTCCAAGCTTCGGGCAACCCGAACGTGAGATAGGTTTGGCGCACGAAGGTGTTCCTCCAATCAACATTTGTACACCTCTATGTGGTACCAAGCGACTCGTTGCGCTGGAACACCAAGGCTTGTACGCTATAACGAGACAGCTTCTTGAAGCTCTAAAATGAGATTCCAAGAAGTGGGCCATCGCCGTGGTACAAGCACACGAATTGCAGGTTCGAATGTGCAACACATCCGACTACCACTGAGCCAGCAAGCCAAACTCCAATAGCAGCAGTGCGTTTGATTTACGTTGCACTCCTGCCAGGCAGCAGAAACAACTATCTAGGTGCTGCTGTTTCAACGTTCTGGCGTTCGGTTCAGTTCAGTACCGTCTAGCTACCACCTGCAAGACCATATTCTTTTCCCACCACCCTTCTGAGTGCTCCTGCTGGAATCTCGAGCGTTTCGCAAATTCGTTTCCACTTTTGGGGCTTCGGGTCCTCGTAGTAGTTCAGATTCTTCGCTAACAACCCGATTCGCGCCCGCACGAAAAGACGAGTACGGTCCTTTGCGACCCTCGAGCGAATCCAATCGTACGGCCGGAGCAACCCGATTCGCGCCCGCACGAAAAGTACATCTGTGGTTCTTAACCATGTGACGCGGATGACCCGTTATGCCACAGCCAGAAGGAAACCCGCCTGTGTGTTCACGTCGAAAACCTGGCTGATCCATTGTTTCCCATAAGTCAAACCGTAGGTCACGCTGTCAGTCTGGGCCGTCAGTCAGAAAGACCGGCACTGACGCACGAACCTTGACTGTGGGCGCGTGAGGACCGACTGAAACAGGCGTCTGGCATGATCTGACATGATCTGACATGATCTGACATGATCTGACATGACCTGGCATGATCTGGCATTCGACCGTTGAGATTCCTCAGGTCCCAGTCCCAGTCGCTCTCTCCGCTCGCCTTAAGACATCTCGGGTTGTCCCTCCTCCCTCCCTCCCATCTCACCCATCTTATTCAAATCCTTGCGGCCTCGCGACCCTGCTTCCTCTTTCTGTTGCCATCTTGCCGCTTCCAACTCGCCACTCCTCGCCACTCCTTATCGCCACTCGCCTCTCGCCTCTGCTCGGTAGGATCGAGGTCTAGGTCTCAACGGTAGACGCGTCCATGGCGGACCGTGATGGCCGAGGCGCGGGCGGAGAACGCGGAGAATTCACCGAACGCGTTGAACGCGCCGACTGCGTTGAACGGGGAGAGCGTGACGAACGCGACGCGTTCAGTCCCAGCAGCAACGACGGCGATCGCAGCCCGCTGTTCGAGGGCCGGCCGAAACGGCTGTCTAACCGCAAGCTCGCGAGTATCTCCGTTATTGCTGCAGGTGTGGGCCTTATAAGGAATCGAGCACATCGCCTCACTATGTGGAACTTGAATGTAGTGAGATGCTCTGGTAGTTTCATGCTGGGAGGCTCTGAGGAATGCTCTGTTCGTAAGCTAATCTTGGGAATGGTCTGGTGGCTGTGCAATGTGTTTTTGGGGGGATCATGGGGGTTGGGGTTGACACGGGGGAGAGAATGAGCGGGTGTGTGTCAGGGGGGAGTAGGGGGGTGGGGGGATTGCAAGGGTGGTAAACTGGTGGGGTGGGGGGATGGAGGAGGGTTGCTGCTGTGCTGCATGTATGATTGTCATTGTTCCAGGAATTCAATTCGGATGGGCGCTGCAGCTCTCTCTGCTCACGCCATATGTACAGGTGAGTCATGGGACGCATCAACAAAACCTCCACAAATACGGTGCATCTGGCTGGTGCTGAGTGGAGCAAGCTAGTATAGCAAGCAAGCTAGTATAGCAAGCAAGCTAGATGCCAAGCAAGCTAGATGTCAAGCAAGCTAGATGTCAAGCAAGCTAGATGCCAAGCAAGCTAAGCGCCCGCTGCTGCTATTGAATCTCGCATTGCTCAAGTGAAAAGGCCGTGCAAGCAAGCCAGCATGTTCCAGGTGCCTGCCTCGCTGCCTTGTCCTAGTCCATGCACTCACTCACGCCATTGTCTCATGACTGCATCTCATGAGAGTCTCGGTTCCACACTGCATGGAATGCCATGCACACTGTCCCGCGTCGTGCAGTGCACGCCATGCACACTGTCCTGCGTCGTGCAGTGCACGCCATGCACACTGTCCCACGTCGTGCAGTGCACGCCATGCACACTGTCCCGCGTCGTGCAGTGCACGCCATGCACACTGTCCCGCGTCGTGCAGTGCACGCCATGCACACTGTCCCGCGTCGAGCAGTGCACGCCATGCACACGGTCCCACGTCGTGCAGTGCACGCCATGCACACTGTCCCGCGTCGTGCAGTGCACGCCATGCACACTGTCCCGCGTCGTGCAGTGCACGCCATGCACACTGTCCCGCGTCGAGCAGTGCACGCCATGCACACTGTCCCACGTCGTGCACTGCACGCCATGCACACTGTCCCACGTCGAGCAGTGCACGCCATGCACACTGTCCCACGTCATGCAGTGCGTTCACCTCCACACGTTTCAAACAAATACGTCTCGTTCTTCCGTGAATGCTTGGTGGGCTTGCTTTGCCTTGCCGCCATCGCTCTGCTGTGCCTGCGCTGCGCCCGTGCTGCAGACCCTTGGGATTCCACACGTGTGGGCGTCGTTTGTGTGGCTCTGCGGTCCCATCTCTGGCCTTCTGGTGAGTTGCGGAGTTTTGGATGGAGTTCTGCTGTGTCTTGTAGCGACAGCCCCACGTCTAGAGAATAATCATCACCAGAGTGTTATGTGATTCTGCTACTGTGAATGTGAAATCGTGAATGGAGGTGCGCACATGCAAACGTGCCTACTCTCTTCCATACCTGTGTGATGTGAAGTATTAGCAATGAAAATGCAGGTACCTCTGTTCTCATCGCCAGAATTGCATTTTCACTGCTGATGCTTCTGCTCCGTGCAATGCTTCGTATGAGAGAAGGAGAGGAGAATCAGTAGTGGTGGTGGCTGTGGGAGCTGTATCCGCTGGCTCTTACATCAGCACCAGTTGTCACCCGACTCATCTGTCACATGCCATGCCACTTACATATGCCTGCCGTGCCCCTCAGGTGCAACCCCTTGTGGGCGTGTGGAGTGACTCATCTCATGCCAGTCGCCCTGGGGCCTGGGGCAACTTCTGTTTGCCTCAAGGCCTACCCCACATCACATACACATGTCTCCTGCTTCGTTGCAATGTTATATGCCACATGCCACACATGCCACATATGCCACATCTCTGCCACATATGCCACATGCCACATATGCCACATATGCCACATCTGCCACATATGCCACATGCCACATCTGCCTGCCTCTCAGGTGCAACCCCTGGTGGGCGTGTGGAGTGACTCGTGCCGCTCGCCCTGGGGCAGGAGACGCCCTTTCATCTTCACTGGAGCACTGCTAGTCATGGCTGCTGTATGTCATGCCACGCCATGCCATGCCATGCCATGCCATCCCATGCTTTCTAATGGCTTCTGGGCGTGATGCCATGCCATGCCATGCCACACATTGCCATGGCTGCTGTATGTTATCCCATGCGCCAGACGGTCAGATTGCCATGCGCTTCACATCACATGGTCACATCTGCATAGAACACCGCACCGCCCGCCATGCCTCCCCTTCCCCTTCCCCTTCCCCACCCCCCCCCCCCCCCCCTCTTCTCTCTTCCGCCTTTCTTGCCGTTGTTCTCGTTCTGTGCTCCTCCTCCCTGTGCCTGCACCTCGCTTTGCTGTTCATTTCTTCCAGTATTTTCCAAAACTGCTCGCACCTCTGCTTGCACGATTTCCACCATTCACATGCCCACGTCCCTCCCCCCTGTCACCACTTGCTCTTCATCAGGTGTTGATAATTGGCTTCAGTGCGGACCTAGGGTACCTTCTAGGGGACGATCTCCATCCTCAAGGCGGGTATGTGATTCAACCTCTGTATCGTCTTCTCCTCCATCGTACCATTTGTGACTGCATGTTACCATATGATTTATGATGCTAGCAGATGTTAGTACTTGGCTTCTGAGGCTCCTCACGAGTCATCCCTTTGCTCTCCTTCTCCTGCTCCCCCTTTTCCCACCCGCGTGCATACCCAACCCACCAGCACTCGCCCCATGGCGTGCGCTCTCTTTGTCTTGGGTTTCTGGTGTTTGGACCTCAGTAACAACACTGTGCAGGCCCCTGCGCGGGCTCTTGTCGCCGATTTAACAGGTACGCTGCTGCTTTGCAGGCGCCTCAAAACCGCACTCGTTGCTTTTGAGGCGCCTCAGAACCACACACGTTGCTTTTGAGGCGCCTCAAAACCACACTCGCCCCACGGCGTGCGTTCTCTTTGTCTCCCCGCGAGATGCAATCCTCACACCGCCTTGCGCCCCCCTCGTCGCTCCTCCTTCATCTCTCCTCTCCTCACTCCTTGCCCCTGTCAGCGCCCAGCAGTCAGCTGGAATGGAAGCAGCCAACGCGTGGTATTCCTTCTGGATGGCCCCTGGTGCGTCCATCCATCCAGCATACCCCGGAAACTCGGAACCTCAATCCACCTTCTTCTTGCTCCTCCTTCCTCTCTCTCTCTCTCTCGTCCCATGGTTCTCCTCGCAGCGCCCAGCAGTCAGCTGGATGCAGCCAACGCGTGGTACTCCTTCTGGATGGCTGTGGGCAGCGTGATGGGCTACTCCACAGGCGCCATAGGCCAATGGTACATGTGAGTCTCTGAATGTCGTATTGGGTGGGTGGTGTGATTTTTGAGTCTACGGTTTTTTTTTAGCCGATTTATTAGTTGACTACGAAAAAAACAGGCGCCATAGGCTGATGGTATGTGTGAGTCTCTGAGTATGGTATCGGGTGGGTGGTGTGGTGCATCTGCCTTCTAAGGCACCTCAAAGGCCAACGTGTGGTACTCTTTTTGGATGGACGTGGGCACTGGGCAGTGTGATGTGATGGGCCGTAGTTGGTGTGATGCTGAATCTGTTTTTTGAGAATTCTCAAGAAACAGACAGATTCAGCGTACATGGGCTATTCCACGTACGCAGGCGCCGTAGGCTCATGGTGCATGATGCTTCACCCATGGCGCAGTGCGTGAGTTTTTGACATGGTATCAGATGGTACATACATACATACATACATACATACATACATACATACATACATACATACATACATACATACATACATACATACATACATACATACATACATACATACATACATACATATAATTCTTTACCCCGATGCGTTAACTACCCACCCAGGTCCTCTCTAGACGGGAGAACCTTACAGTCCGTTGCTTCGAGGTGACTTTTGAGTCGACTCAAAAGCTACCTAGTACCCCCACCCAGGTCCTCTCTAGTCGGGAGAACCTTACAGTCCGTTGCTTCGAGGTGACTTTTGAGTCGACTCAAAAGCTACCTAGTACCCCCACCCAGGTCCTCTCTAGACGGGAGAACCTTACAGTCCGTTGCTTCGAGGTGACTTTTGAGTCGACTCAAAAGCTACCTAGTACCCCCACCCAGGTCCTCTCTAGTCGGGAGAACCTTACAGTCCGTTGCTTCGAGGTGACTTTTGAGTCGACTCAAAAGCTACCTAGTACCCCCACCCAGGTCCTCTCTAGACGGGAGAACCTTACAGTCCGTTGCTTCGAGGTGACTTTTGAGTCGACTCAAAAGCTACCTAGTACCCCCACCCAGGTCCTCTCTAGTCGGGAGAACCTTACAGTCCGTTGCTTCGAGGTGACTTTTGAGTCGACTCAAAAGCTACCTAGTACCCCCACCCAGGTCCTCTCTAGACGGGAGAACCTTACAGTCCGTTGCTTCGAGGTGACTTTTGAGTCGACTCAAAAGCTACCTAGTACCCCCACCCAGGTCCTCTCTAGTCGGGAGAACCTTACAGTCCGTTGCTTCGAGGTGACTTTTGAGTCGACTCAAAAGCTACCTAGTACCCCCACCCAGGTCCTCTCTAGTCGGGAGAACCTTACAGTCCGTTGCTTCGAGGTGACTTTTGAGTCGACTCAAAAGCTACCTAGTACCCCCACCCAGGTCCTCTCTAGTCGGGAGAACCTTACAGTCCGTTGCTTCGAGGTGACTTTTGAGTCGACTCAAAAGCTACCTAGTACCCCCACCCAGGTCCTCTCTAGTCGGGAGAACCTTACAGTCCGTTGCTTCGAGGTGACTTTTGAGTCGACTCAAAAGCTACCTAGTACCCCCACCCAGGTCCTCTCTAGTCGGGAGAACCTTACAGTCCGTTGCTTCGAGGTGACTTTTGAGTCGACTCAAAAGCTACCTAGTACCCCCACCCAGGTCCTCTCTAGTCGGGAGAACCTTACAGTCCGTTGCTTCGAGGTGACTTTTGAGTCGACTCAAAAGCTACCTAGTACCCCCACCCAGGTCCTCTCTAGTCGGGAGAACCTTACAGTCCGTTGCTTCGAGGTGACTTTTGAGTCGACTCAAAAGCTACCTAGTACCCCCACCCAGGTCCTCTCTAGTCGGGAGAACCTTACAGTCCGTTGCTTCTTGATGGCTCTCCAATTCTCGCTTGCCTATTCGCACTTCACTCAGCCACCGTCCCTACCTCTGCTTTCGGGGCGCCTCAAAAGCCCTCTCGCTCTTCATTCTGCCACCTTCCTCCTCCCCCCACCGTGCACCACAGATGGTTCCCTGTCCTCACCAGCGATGCGTGTGGGGAGCAGAGTTTTGAGACATTTCAACACTCACCCTGCCCCTGCCACCCTGCCCCCTCTTCCTCCTCCCCCACGGTGCACCACAGATGGTTCCCTGTCCTCACCAGCGATGCCTGTGGGGAGCCCTGTGCCAACCTCAAGGCCGCCTTCCTGCTAGCCATTGTGCGCCCGCTCTCTCCCTCCTCTTCCTGAATTTCTATCTCTGCTTCACCCTCTTCCTCTTCCTTTGCTCCCTCCTCTTCCTCTATTTCTTTTTCCTCTTCACCCTCTTCTTCTTCCTTTTCTCCCTCCTCTTCTTCCTTTTCCCTCTCCGCCTCTTCTTCCTCTTTTCTCCCTCTCCCTCCGCTCGCTCTTCCTCTCGTTCTTCCCCGCCCCTCTTCTTCTTCCTCCCTCCTCATGCCCTTACGCCATGCTCGCTCTTTCTCCATGCTCGCTCTTACTCCATGCTCGCTCTTACTCCATGCTCGCTCTTACTCCATGCTCGCTCTTACTCCATGCTCGCTCTTACTCCATGCTCGCTCTTACACCATGCTCGCTCTTACACCATGCTCGCTCTTACTCCATGCTCGCTCTTACACCATGCTCGCTCTTACTCCATGCTCGCTCTTACTCCATGCTCGCTCTTACTCCATGCTCGCTCTTACTCCATGCTCGCTCTTACTCCATGCTCGCTCTTACTCCATGCTCGCTCTTACACCATGCTCGCTCTTACTCCATGCTCGCTCTTACACCATGCTCGCTCTTACTCCATGCTCGCTCTTACTCCATGCTCGCTCTTACTCCATGCTCGCTCTTACTCCATGCTTGCTCTTACACCATGCTCGCTCTTACACCATGCTCGCTCTTACTCCATGCTCGCTCTTACACCATGCTCGCTCTTACTCCATGCTCACTCTTACTCCATGCTCGCTCTTACTCCATGCTCGCTCTTACTCCATGCTCGCTCTTACACCATGCTCGCTCTTACTCCATGCTCGCTCTTACTCCATGCTCGCTCTTACTCCATGCTCGCTCTTACTCCATGCTCGCTCTTACTCCATGCTCGCTCTTACTCCATGCTCGCTCTTACTCCATGCTCGCTCTTACTCCATGCTCGCTCTTACTCCATGCTCGCTCTTACACCATGCTCGCTCTTACTCCATGCTCGCTCTTACACCATGCTCGCTCTTACTCCATGCTCGCTCTTACTCCATGCTCGCTCTTACTCCATGCTCGCTCTTACTCCATGCTCGCTCTTACTCCATGCTCGCTCTTACTCCATGCTCGCTCTTACTCCATGCTCGCTCTTACACCATGCTCGCTCTTACTCCATGCTCGCTCTTACTCCATGCTCGCTCTTACTCCATGCTCGCTCTTACTCCATGCTCGCTCTTACTCCTGCTGTGCCACATGTCACCTGCTGTGCCACATTCCCCCTTCCTCCCTCAAATCGCCACCACCACCTTCACTTCACGCTCCCAATTCTCTACCCGTTTGCACTCTTCTGCCCTCCTTTCCTCGTGCTTTCCCACCCCACCGTCACTTCCTTCCCCCACGCATAGGCGGTTCTATCTGTGTGCACCACAACCATCACCACTCTTGTCACCCCGACCTTCCTCTCTTTCTCTCGCCCCCCAAAACACAACCACCACTGTCACTTCCTTCCCCACACAGGTGGTTCTATCCGTGTGCACCACCATCACCATGCGATCAGCAAAAGAGCAGCCCCTCACACCCATCCCCTCCACTTCCTCCTTTCCCGTTTCCCTTTCCTCCTCCCCCCTGCCCTCCTCCCCTCCTCTCCTCCTTTCCCGCCCCTTTCCCTCCCTTCTAAACAGGTGGTTCTATCTGTGTGCACCACCATCACCATGCGATCAGCAAAAGAGCAGCCCCTCACGCCCATCCCCTCCCCCGCCACCTCGCCCACCCTCTCGCTCACCTCCATACACCACTCAGCTCTCCCGTCCGATATCGGCGAATCAGAACCTGCTACTGGGGTTCGTGGGGGCAGTGGGGGTAGTGGGGGCAGCAAGAGGGTTGGCAATGGGGTAGGGCTGGTGGGCTCTGGCTATAAGAGCAGTGATGGTGCTTCTTCTAGTGCCATCGCTGGTGCTGCTGGTGCTGCTGTTGGTTCTAGCACCCAGGGAGCATCAGGTGAGAGTGGGGAGGCGGCTATTGTGAGAGGGACTGAAGCAGATCACTTCACCACCGTTGATCTGAACTCGTTCCCTAATTCCCCTGCTTCTCTTGACCCTGCTGATCTAGCCCCCCTCCCTGCTGCCACTGCTGCTGATGCTACTGGTCGAACCACCGCCGCTGCCACCGGCACAGCGGATGTCCTCGATAGTATTCGCTCTGATAACAGCAATGTGATTAGACCTTCCGCAGAAGAACCTGTTATAGAAGAGTTCATTGGGAGTATATCACTTAATCGGAGCAGCAACAGGGGTCTTAACAGGAGCGGTAACAGGAGTCTGAGTTGGAACAGAGGTGGTGGTGGTGGTGGTGGGGAGGGGAGGGATGGAGATGAAGGGGTGATAAGCGAGGGCGGGAGTGGGGGTAGGGGCATGGCATGGCAGGGGGTGAGGCAGAGAAATCACAGCGGGAGTAGTGGAGGCTACGGGAGTGACAGCGGCACCACTGGCAACAGCAACAATGGTGGTGGCAGTGGTGGTGGCGGCAGCAGGGGTAGTAACACCACTGCCACCACCACCACCACCGGCAGCAGCAGCAACAGCACAACCACCACCACCCCCACTGCTCCTACCAGCAGCCCTCACCCGTCCAGTACTACTCTTGACTCAAGACGAGATGCCGCATCTGGAGGGGTTCTGAACTCCTTGGCTGCCCTATCAGCTGTACGGATGGATGGATACGTAAAGGTTGAGGATCAAGATGCGTTATTGAAGGATGTGGAAGGGCAGAGAGAAGGGGGAGAAGGGGTGTGTGGTGGGAGTGAGAAGGGCGGTGGGATGGGGAGGGAGAGGAGTGGGCGGAACGGGGGGAGGGATGGGCGGTGGGGGGGTGTTGGTGGGGGTGAGAAGAGGAGAGGCACGGAGGGGAATGGTGCGATCGGCGATGGTGATGGTGGCGGTGCAACTGCTGCTGCTGCTGCTGCTGCTGCTGCTGCTGCTGGTGGCAGTGTTAATGGCAATGGCGGTGGCAGCAGTGGTGGTGTGGCGTCAGTGGTAGTGGATCTGCTGGTTGGCATTCGACTCATGCCTAAGTCCATGCGCCTGGTGCTGTCTGTCATGGCTCTCACATGGGTGAGTGACACTTTCTTTAAGGCGCCTCGAAAATTGGCTTGTTGCATGCGGTTTTTATGTCGGCTCATTACGTGCGGTTTATTTGTTGAAAAGTTGTCAGTCCATGCGGCTGGTGCTGTCTGTCTGTCATGGACTAACATGACCGAGTGACACTCACTTGCCTGGGCGAGTGACGCTCACTTGCATGGATGAGTAACACTCATTTCTCTGCTGTCCCCTTTCTTGCCATCACTTTCCATAATGCATGCATCCCACGCCCACACATGTATTCCTCTCTTTCACTGCTTTTCTGATCAGATTTTCATGTTCCCTCACATCTCCTTTTTCTTTCCTCATCCTTGCATTGCATGTAACCCAGTACCCACCCGCCCCCCTCCTCTTCTTCCATCTGTTCCCCTCCTCGTCCCGCCTGAACCCCCTTCCATCCCACACAATTGGTGAATCCCATGGTTCTGGTGCTTACTACGCGACTTTGAGTGATGCTGCAAAGGTTTTGGTGCTTTTGAGAATTCTCAAAAGCAATTGGCGTGTCTCATGGTTCTGGTGCTTCCTATGTGACACGCCAATCGTGTGAGTGAGAAGAGAGGACTGGATGGGATGGGAGAAGGAATCTTTTGAGTCGACTCAAAAGACGTGTGTGCCTTTCTCTCCCGGTGTGGTTTGAGTCGACTCAAAAGTCACCAGGACTGGATGGGATGGGAGAAGGAATCAACCTGACACACGTCTCACCACGCGTCCTCCCCTCCCACTCCCGCCCATCCCCCTTCCCCCTTTTTATTCCTCTCCCCTCCCTTCCCCTTCATTTTATGGCATGGTTCCCATTCTTCCTATTCGACATGGACTGGATGGGCAGGGAGGTCTACCGAGGCGGTCGGTCTCATCCAAGTGACTTCTGAGTCGACATAGAATTCCTCCCCTTTTCACCCCCCATTCCTCCTTCCCATCAGATGGCATGGTTTCCGTTCTTCCTATTCGACACGGACTGGATGGGTAGGGAGGTTTACCGAGGTGAGCCCAGCAGCGCCGACCCTGCAGCGGTGGTTCGGTACCAAGCCGGCGTCAGGGACGGTGCCCTCGGCCTCCTCCTCTTTGCTGTAGGTCACTTGCTCGCTTGCTGCCCTTTCCCCGCTCCCCGCACCCTCTTTTTGAGTCACCCGAAAACAAGCTGGTGTCAGGGACGGCGGGACGGTGCCCTCGGCCTCGTCCTCTTTGCTGTGGGTCCCTTGCTCGCTTGCTGCCGTTTCCTCACACTTCGCACCCTCTTTTCTTTCCTCACTCTCCTCACTCTCCTCGCTCTCCTCACTCTCCTCGCTCTCCTCACTCTCCTCGCTCTCCTCACTCTCCTCGCTCTCCTCACTCTCCTCGCTCTCCTCACTCTCCTCACTCTCCTCGCTCTCCTCTCGCTCCTTGCACTCTTTCATCTCATCGCTCTCCTCGGTCTCTTTCCCTCGCGCCATCCCTTCTCCATCTTCCACTTCCGACTCTCCATCCCGCTCTCCCCAGGTGGTGCAAGCAGTCACAGCATTCTCTCTCGACCCCATCTGCATCCGCTTTGGTCCAGCGCTGGTGTGGGCAGCAGGCAACCTCCTGCTCGCCACCTCCCTCTTCTCCACCTGGCTGGTCACCGCCGCAGCAGACAACGCCGCCGCCGCCGCCGCTGCAGCCGCTGCTGCTAGTGCTGCAGAAGCAGCCGCAGCAGCCGCAGCAGCAGCAGCAGCTGCAGCGGCGGCGGCAGCAGGAGGAAATATGACAGGAGCGCCAGTACCAGCGCCAGGAGTGGGAGGAGCAGGAGGGAGTATGATGGTGGGAGATGGTGTGGGATGGCAAGAGCCGTCCACGGCTCTTCGAGCAGCAGCGCTGTCTGTCTTCGCTCTTGCTGGAGCCTCCTTTGCCGTGCGTCCCTTTGTCCCCTACTCTATCTGCCCTCTCCCTCGCCTCTTTATCACTTCATTCATGAATTTCTCTGTCTGCCTGAGCCACTGCACTCTCTGTCTTCGCTCTCGCTGGAGCCTCTTTTGCTGTGCGTCCCTTTCTTGCCTCTCCCACACCTCAACTTCCCCTCTCCCTCCCCTCTCCCCCTTCCCTTTTGAGCCGTCTCCTATTCATCCTGTTTCCTTATCGCCGTTTCTCCTTGACCCATTTCATTGATACGCTTATACCAATGCAACTCTTCTCGCTGCCTTCTGCCTTCTCTCTGATCGGGGCTCACATGATCGGGGCTGTATCCAGTCACAGCCATTGACTTTTGAGTCTGCTTTTGAGTCGACTCAAAAGTCGGGGCTCACATGATCGGGGCTGTATCCAGTCACAGCCATTGGCCTCATCGGCCACATTGGCCACGCCTCCTTCCTTGCTATTTCAGGATCAGTTGCTTTTCAAATTGCTGTTTTCACTCTGAGCGCAGATCACAGGAGTGGTGCCATACTCAATCACAGCCTATTGCCACATTGGCCACGTCCCGTTGCCTCCTTGCTATGCTTAGATCAATCGCTTTTCGCTTTCCTCCCTGTTTTTATTCCAATCACAGATCACAGGAGTGGTGCCATACTCAATCACAGCCTATTGCCACATTGGCCACGTCCCGTTGCCTCCTTGCTATGCTTAGATCAATCGCTTTTCGCTTTCCTCCCTGTTTTTATTCCAATCACAGATCACAGGAGTGGTGCCATACTCAATCACAGCCTATTGCCACATTGGCCACGTCCCGTTGCCTCCTTGCTATGCTTAGATCAATCGCTTTTCGCTTTCCTCCCTGTTTTTATTCCAATCACAGATCACAGGAGTGGTGCCATACTCAATCACAGCCTATTGCCACATTGGCCACGTCCCGTTGCCTCCTTGCTATGCTTAGATCAATCGCTTTTCGCTTTCCTCCCTGTTTTTATTCCAATCACAGATCACAGGAGTGGTGCCACACTCAATCACAGCCTATTGCCGCATTGGGCACGTCCCGCTGCCTCCCTCTTTATCAAGTCGCATCTCGTTTTGAGGCGCCTCAATTAAAACTACACATTGGGCACGCCCCAGTGCCCCCCTCTTGATCAAATCGTGTCTCTCTTCACTCCTCTCTGTGTTCTTCTCTGAGCGCAGATCACAGGAGTGGTGCCATACTCAATCACAGCCGATCAGACAGCAGGCAGCGGGGCAGGGCAAGGTGAGCAAATGAGGAGGGGCCAGGCACATTCTGAAATCTTGCAAGAAATGTTTAAGAATCACCACAGAAGATGGGCTCCCTCCGTCCATCTGCCTGAATCATCTGTGCTTTATGACTCATTGTTCCTGTGTGCCGAAGTCCCCATTAGTCGACTTGAATATGCACCCAAAAGTCAATTGTTTATTCAATTCCGTAATTTCACTTTGGTCCCAGCAACGCCTTCACTCTCCTCCTCCCCCTCTCCTCCTCCCCCTCTCCCCCTCCCCCTCTCCCCCTCCCCCTCTCCCCTCTCCCTCCAACTCCTTCTCTGCCCCCTCCCCTTTACCCACACATGCCATATAGGGTTTTGGTTTTCTATGGGTATCCTCAATCACGCCATCGTGTGCCCTGAGCAGCCCTCTCACCTCCCCCTCCTCCCCTTTTCTCCTCTTCCCCCTGCTCCTTTTCTCCTCTTCCCCCTGCTCCTTTTCTCCTCTTCCCCCTGCTCCTTTTCTCCTCTTCCCCCTGCTCCTTTTCTCCTCTTCCCCCTGCTCCTTTTCTCCTCTTCCCCCTGCTCCTTTTCTCCTCTTCTCCCTGCTCCTTTTCTCCTCTTCCCCCTGCTCCTTTTCTCCTCTTCCCCCTCCTCCCCTTTTCTCCTCTTCCCCCTGCTCCTTTTCTCCTCTTCCCCCTGCTCCTTTTCCTCTCTTCCCCCTGCTCCTTTTCCTCTCTTCCCTCTGCTCCTTTTCCTCTCTTCCCCCTGCTCCTTTTCCTCTCTCCCCCCTGCTCCTTTTCCTCTCTTCCCCCTGCTCCTTTTCCTCCTCCCCTTCTTCCGCACACGCTACAGGGCTTTCTATGGGCATCCTCAATCTTGCCATCGTGTGCCCTCAGGTACCCACCTCCTTTCTTCATCTCAGAACACCACCACCTGTTCTGCCTTGCTTCCCTCCTCCTCCCGTTCCACCTTGGCCCTTTCTGAACGCCCCCCACTGTTCTGCCTCTCCACCTTTTTTCCCTCACCCCTCCCTCCTTGCCTGCTCGCCCGCCCGCCTGCCAGCCCGCCCGCCCGCCTGCCAGCCCGCCTCATTCATGCCCCCGCTGCCACCTGTTGATGTGTCACTCACGTTTCTGGTTGGTCGCGGATTTCAATGCTTCAACCTCACTTCAATGTCTGAACCATGTGCCGCTCGCATCATCCCTTTTCCCACTCCCCACCATGCCCTTGCATGCACCCCCACCGCGCTCCACTCCTTGCCAGATCCTAGTCTCCCTCAGAGCAGGCCCTCGGTTGCTCTCATTGGCATTGCCAACCTCCAAAGTCGTCCTCACCTCCCCCCGTCACCCGCACCACTCTCCTTCCACCACCCCCTCCCTTCACCCCTACCACTCTCTTCTCCTCACTCACGCCAGAACCTTGTTTCCCTCGGAGTGATCCCCTAAAACTTTTGACACATCTCAAAAGTTTCCTCGTAGCGGGCCGCTGGGATGCTCTCTCCTTGTTGGCAGCAACATCCCGACGTTTGTGTATGACAAGTCGATTTCGCGGTGCTTAGAGTCCCATCCACCCACCCAACCCCTTCACCCCCACCCCTCCCGCCCTCCCTCTCTCCCCACCAGATCCTAGTCTCCCTCGGAGTGGGCCCTTGGGATGCTCTTTTCGGAAGCGGCAACGTGCCCGCCTTAATGCGTGATGATTCCCCCTTAATCCCTCCCCCACCCCGCCCCCTTACCCCCACCCTGCTCCTCTCCCCAACAGATCCTAGTCTCCCTCGGAGCAGGCCCCTGGGACGCTCTCTTTGGCGGCGGCAACGTGCCTGCATTCGTGCTCGGAGCCCTCTTTGCCGTGTCTGCCGCTGTGCTCTCAGCAGCCCGCCTCTCCAAGCTCCCTCGCTCCACCTCCTCGACTGGACTCAGACGAGAGCTGCCCATGCACTGACCTGCGATTATAACACACGGAGGGGGACTGTTGCGTGCCCCCTGCATGTTGTACCTGTCCTCCTATCCAGCACGGCCTTCAAGATTCCTCGCTCCACCGCCTCGACTGGCCTCAGGCGAGAGCTGCCCATGCACTGACCTGCGATTATAACACACGGAGGGGGACTGTTGCGTGCCCCCTGCATGTTGTACCTGTCCTCCTATCCAGCACGGCCTTCAAGATTCCTCGCTCCACCGCCTCGACTGGCCTCAGGCGGGAGCTGCCCATGCACTGACCTGCGATTATAACACACAGAGGGGGACTGTTGCGTGCTCCCTGCATGTTCTACCTACATTCTCCCCAGGCCCCATGAAGTCAGAGAAATTTCTCTGATTTGCCTGTAAAAGTCTGATTTCTCAGACTTTTTTTAAGTGTTGTCTGTTAAATTCAGAGTTTTTTTTAAGCCAAGTCTGCAATTTCAGATATTTTTTTGAGTGTACTCTGATAATTCAGAGTCAAATGCGTACGGACTCTGAAACTGATTCAATGTACCTTGGCACCCACACCCACGATTTGCCCTAGTACGTGTACCTGGGTGGTCAATCACGCGTAACCTGGGACCACACATCAACAGTCAAGTTTTGTGGGCGTGGCCGCCCTGCGACGCGGTTTTTCCTACGTAAACACCAGCGCACACCCTGCTAGAGCACCGATTGGTCCTTATGGCAGCTTCTGTGTGCCATCACGGACCGGCCTTGCACCCACGATGCTGCACTAGCCACCCACGACACAACGCTGACAGCATTGCACTTCTGACGCGCCTCGTCGTTGTCGTGCATGCAAGGCAACCACCCATCCACCTCAACGGGTCCTCCTTGTCTTGTCTATTGCCATCACTTTTCAGCTAGGGTTTCATCCACACCCCCTAGCTGGTGTTGACTGGGCTCAGTGTCAAATGTTGTAGCCTGTAGTGAGGTTTGTCTTAGGGGGTACAGAAGTTAGGGTTTGTTATATGTACCCCAACCAACATCAATGGAACCATTCATTCCTCATTTTGACATGGTATCAGCTAGGTTAGGATCCTGTGGGATCCCGTTCCTCCGTTCTCCGTTCGTACCTCCCGAGCCTGATCCTACCTCTCGTTCGTACCAGTTCCGTTGTTACCGCGCCTAGTACCACGCTTAGCGCCCTTTCTCCCCGTCGCCTCGCGCCCTTTCCCCTCCCCCCCGTCGCGTCGCGCCCTTTCCCCCCGTCGCGTCACGCCCTTTCCCCTCCCCCCCGTCGCGTCACGCCCTTTCCCCTCCCCCCCGTCGCGTCGCGCCCTTTCCCCCCGTCGCGTCACGCCCTTTCCCCCCCGTCGCGTCGCGCCCGTTCCCCCCGTCGCGTCGTGCCCGCCTGTTCCCCCCCCCGTCCCGTCCCCCTGTCCCGTCGCGTCACCCTACCCCGTCGCGTCGCCCTGCCCCGTCCCGTCGCCCTGCCCCGTCGCGCCGCCCTGCCCCGTCGCGTCGCCCTACCCTAGGCCCTGGCCCGTCGCCCTACCCTAGGCCCTGGCCCGTCGCCCTACCCTAGGCCCTGGCCCGTCGCCCTCCCTAAGCCCTGGCCCGTCGCCCTACCCTAAGCCCTGGCCAGTCGCCCTACCCTAGGCCCTGGCCCGTCGCCCTACCCTAGGCTCTGGCCCGTCGCCCTCCCTACGTCCTGGCCCGTCGCCCTAGCCCGCTCTTCCGCTGCACCTGAGTCCTCTTCCCCCCCGGTTCTTACTCGCATGTTCGTTCGCTTTAGTTCTCACTATGGCGACTCCGCGAGTTCTTCGTTTCGACGCTGACGGTAGACCACTTGACTTTTCCGTCTGGCTTCTTCGCGCTCGCCGCCTGTTAGAGAGTCAGGTCCAGGGGGGCGAGACCCTCTGGTCACACGCTACTGGTGACCTCCCCGAGCCCCCCGAGCCTACAGCTTTAGGCCCTGCTCCTGACGACGCTGCTACGGCTCGCTTTGCCCGTCAGCGCGCTGACCGGACGGCTTGGACGTCGCGTGACGCTGCGGCCTGCATCGCACTCAGCAGCCTCCTCCCTGAGTCTGAGGAGGTCCACTTTACTCAGGTTCGCACCGCTGCTGCGTACCTCACTGCGATTAAGGCCCGCTACTCTACTCCCGCTACTGTCTCTCTTGGCCGTCTTTTCCTCCCGTTCCTGTTTCCTGATCTTGCCTCGTTTGAGCGCTCTGCTGACTTGATCGCTCACCTCCGCTCGCTCGACGCTAGTTACCGCGCTGCTTGCACTGAGGCACAGCTTGCACTGCTTCCTCCCCCCATGGCGATCACTGTCTATTTCATCGCCACTAGCCTCCCTGACCGCCTTGCCTCCGTTCGTGACGCGCTTCTGCTGAAGCACCCTAGTGAGCTGACTATCGAGGTCCTTGAGTCTGCACTCAAGGACGTCGAGAGCAACCTTCGCTCGGTAGCTGCCGCCTCTGGTACTGTGTCCCCCCCACTCTTCCACGGGTGCACAGTCCCGCAGTTACCCACCTTCACTGCCTCTCTTGCCACTGCCGCTACTGGCGCGACTGCGGCTGCTGTTACGACTGCGTCGCGGTCCCGCGGCAGGGGGGGCAAGAAAGGTGGTTCTGGTGGAGGTGGAGGCGGAGGTAGCGGAGGTAGTGGGGGTGCTGTTGCGACTGGCGGTGGTGGGAGTGCAGCGTCTGGAGAGACCCCTCGTACAGCGGCTGGTGACTCCACTGCACCTGCTGGTGGCGGCGACCCCCGAGCCCGTCAGTCGCCTCCTGTACTGCCGGCCCCGCTAGGTGGAGCAGCGGCGTGGTACCAGGCTCAGCGTCAGCAGCACCTTCAGCAGCAGCAGCAGCCCCTTTCCTCCCAGCAGCCTCAGCAGCAGCAGCGTCAGCAGCTGGCTCCGGGGTCGGGGCTGCGTCAGCCCCAGCGCGGTGCGGCTTACCCTCCCTGCCCCTACCAGGTTCAGACAGGTCCTCGTCGGGGCCACCCTTGTGGCCGCTTTCACCCCCCTGGTCAGTGCTTTGCTCAGCTCACTGACACGGTCCGGTTGACCTACGGGGTTGGCGGTCCTGCTCCTGACTGGCTTCCTCTGGTTCAGCGCTACGGCTCCGCTCTGTGGGGCATGTCTGCTGAGCAGTTAGTTGATCTGATTAGTGCTCCTCATGCTATGTATGCTGTTGTTGACTCTAGTGTTTCTGACTCTGTTTACTCTGGTGTTGTTAGCTTAGGTGCTAGTCTTGCTCAGTTGCCTGTTGCTAGTGTAGGTACTTGTGTAGACTCTAGACCAGCGACTACCTCAGACGACGCTTCGCTGTCGTTCACACTGGACTCTGGAGCCTCCCACTGCTTCTTCCGGGACAGCACGACACTTACACCACTTCCTGCGCCTGTTTCTGTAGCGTTGGCTGATCCCACTACGGGACCAGTCACTGCACGTCACACTACCACTTTACCGTGTCCTGCTGCTCCCTCCGGGTCTCTCACTGGGTTTCACGTCCCCTCGTTCTCCCGGAACTTGGTGGGCGTGCGACCCCTCGTGAGTCAGCACGTGGGTGTGTGGTTTGAGCCTTCTGGAGAGACTGCGGTGTGTGTTGACGGAGACTCTTACCAGCCTCTTGCTACCTTTACTGCTGAGCCGGGCTCGGGTCTCTACACTCTTCACACTGGCCCGCGTGCGCCGCAGCAGCAGCCGCAGCAGCAGCAGCAGCCGCAGCCGCAGCAGCAGCAGCAGCAGCAGCAGCACCAGCGGCCGCACCAGCAGCCCCCCCTACTGCCACTGCCCCCGGTTCCCCCCCCCGTTCGGGTCCCCGCGTCTCACCAGGTTGCTTCGTCCCCCTAGGTGTCTGTGTCGTGTCAGGTTCCTACGTCTGTTCCAGTCGCTGCGTCGTGCTCCTGCCGGTCGCTTGCCCACCCCACCGTTCTGTGGCACCACCGGATGGGGCACCCGTCCCTTCCTCGTCTGCGCGCTATGTCTAGTCAGCGTCTTGTCCTAGGCCTCCCACGTGTCTTGCCGTCGCTGCCGCCTTCGCTTGCGCCGCCGTGTCGTCCCTGCGTCGAGGGTAGGCTGCGCGCCACCCCTCACTCCTCCTCCCTTCGTCCGGCCACCGAGCCTTTTGAGACGCTTCACTTGGACGTCTGGGGCCCCGCCCCTCGTCTAGGCCCTGAGCGTGAGCGTTACTTTCTGGTGGTCGTTGACGACTTCTCCCGCTACACCACAGTGTTCCCTCTGGCGAAGAAGTCTGAGGTGACTTCTACGCTGATCAGGTGGTTGCTCACCACCGAGGACACTCGTGGTTGTCGTGTCAGCTGTCTCCACTCCGACCGTGGGGGTGAGTTTCGCTCCGGCATTCTCGCTGGATTCTGTCGCGAGCAGGGCATTCGTCAGTCCTGGACGCTTCCAGAGTCCCCACAGCAGAATGGGGTTGCTGAGCGCCGCATAGGCCTGGTCATGGAGATCGCCCGCACCTCCCTGACTCACGCCTGTGCCCCCCATTTTCTGTGGCCCTACGCAGTCAGGTACGCTGCGCACCAGCTGAACCTCTGGCCACGTGTCTCTCGACCAGAGGTTTCACCGACCAGTCTTTGGACAGGGTCCCCTGGTGTTGCGTCGCGGTTTCGTGTCTGGGGGTGCTTGGCTCTTGTCCGTGACACCTCCGCGGACAAGCTCTCGCCTCGTGCCGTCCCCTGTGTCTTCCTTGGTTTCCCTGAGGACTCCTCTGACTTCACCTTTTACCACCCTCCCTCTCACCGGTTCTTTGACTCCCGTGACGTCCGTTTCGAGGAGTCCACTCCGTACTACGTCAGGTACCCCAGTCGAGGTCTCCCGGTTCCTCCTCCCCCCCTCTTCCTGACTGCCGCCCCCCCTCCTGCTCCCCCGGTACAGCCTCCCCCCCCTGGCCCAGCCCCGTCAGGTGTGTCCCAGGCTACCCCTCCTCCTTCGGTAGCCCCTCCGGTACAGCCTCCCTCCCCACAGTCCTCCTCGCAGCGTGCCGCTGGTGCTAGCTCTCGAGAGGTTGGTGCTGCGCCTGTTCCTGTACCGGTTTCTGGTTCTGGGGGTGCTGGTGTTGGTGCTGGAGTTGGAGCTGGAGTTTCTGGTTCTGGAGTTGGAGCTGACCCGGTGGGTGCAGAGGACTCTTGTCGTCCGGGAGCTGGTGCTGGTCGCGCGGACACTGGGGGTGAGAGTGCACCTCCTTCGCGTTCTGGTGAGCCTGGGTCTGGAGCTGGTGTTAGTGCTGCCTCTGGGGGTGGTGCGCCTGGTTCTTCGGGGGTGGACTCTGGAGCTACCACTGCTTCGGACACTACTCCGCCCCCCCACCCCTACCCGACTAGGCACCAGGCTCGTGTTCGCCGTGCCCGTGACGAGCAGCTGGCGTTGGAGAGAGAGGAGAGGGAGTTACAGCGGCTGGAGGAGCAGCAGCAGCAGCTGGAGCCGCAGGAGCAGCAGCAGCAGCAGCAGCAGCTGGACCCGCAGGAGCAGCAGTCCCAGCAGCAGCCGCGTCCGCAGCAGCAGCAGTCGCAGCAGCAGCAGCAGCAGCCACTTCCTCCTCCTGTCTCGGGTCTTCGGGCCCTTGGTCTCCCCTCCCCTTCTCCTCCCTCCTCCGCCTCTCCTCCTGTCTACGGTCCCACGTTTCCTCCGCCTGACTCCTCCCCCGCTGTTTTCTCCAGTTCTCCGCCTTTGTCCTCTCCTCCTCCGTCTCGTTCTTGGGCTACTCGTCGCTCCCCTCGTGCTCGTCCCTCGTCTCCTGTTCCCTTCACTGACCTTCGTACTGCCTTACTTTGTTCTAGTCCACCTCGTCCGTCTCAGTCTGTGCTTCCGTCTCCTCCTGAGTCGGCCCTCACTGTGTCGCTCCCTACTCCTGTCACTGACTACTACCGCACGTACCGTCCTGTTCTCTCTCGTGTTCTCGCCTCTCTTGTTACTCACCCTCGTGCCTCTGTGTCCTCTGTGTCCGCTCTTACTGCCGCAGTTACTGACTTTGCCTCTACCCGCCGCCTTGACTACGCCACCACGCTTGTGGCTGCTCCTCCTACCAGTCCTCTGGCCGTCGGGGGTGTGTCTGCCCTTGGCTGTGACGCCCTAGAGGACAGGCAGTTTGAGCTAGAGTTCCTGGCGGCCGCTTCCCCTCATCTCTGTGCCATGCTCCTCGCCCCTGAGGGTGACCCCGACGCCCTTGACATTCCGACTCCTCGCACTTACGCTGAGGCAGTGTCAGGGCCTTGGGCCTCTCAGTGGAGAGCTGCCATGGACGCAGAGATGGCCTCCTACAGATCCACAGGCACCTACGTCGATGAGGTTCCCCCCCCGTGGGGCGAACGTAGTCGACGGCATGTGGATCTACAGGGTGAAGCGGCCACCGGGATCTCCCCCGGTCTTCAAGGCGCGCTACGTGGCTAGAGGTTTCAGTCAGCGCGAGGGAGTTGACTTCTTTCAGACCTTCGCACCTACCCCGAAGATGACCACTCTTCGGGTGTTACTACACGTAGCAGCACAGAGAGACTACGAGTTACACTCTCTCGACTTCTCCACTGCTTTCCTTCAGGGCAGCCTACACGAGGAGGTCTGGTTACGTCGTCCCTCGGCCTTCACTGGCACTTTCCCTCCTGGGACCCAGTGGAGGCTGAGGCGACCTGTTTACGGTCTTCGCCAGGCCCCTCGTGAGTGGCACGACACTCTGCGTTCTACCCTCTCTGACCTTGGGTTCCAGCCGTCTTCTGCCGACCCGTCGCTGTTCGTTCGTCGTGGCTCCACACCGTTCTTTGTCCTGGTCTACGTCGACGACCTCGTTTTCGCCACTCCGGACAGGGTTGCTTTGGCAGACGTGAAGTCCGAACTGCAGAAGAGACACACGTGCACTGATCTTGGTGAGCTGCGCCACTACCTTGGCCTGCAGATCACCAGGGACAGAGCCGCTCGCACCATTACACTCTCACAGTCACACATGGTGCAGCAGGTCCTTCAGCGGTTCGGGCTTCAGCACTCCACCGTACAGCGCACACCTCTCGCTGTTGACCACAGACTCACTGGTCCCTTTCCTGACGAGCCGTTTGAGCCTAGTGGTCCCTACGCAGAGCTTGTGGGTTGCCTCATGTACCTGATGACTTGTACTCGCCCGGACCTCGCCTTCCCTCTCAGCATCCTTGCGCGCTTTGTTGCGCCAGGGAGACACCGTCCTGTTCACTGGACGGCAGCTGTGAGGGTGGCGAAGTACCTAGCGACTACATCAGGCGTGGGGCTAGTTCTTGGAGGGCAGCAGTCTGTCGTACTCACTGGTCACTGTGACTCCTCTTACGCCGACGACGCTGAGACTCACAGGTCTACTCAGGGGTACTGTTTCAGTCTGGGTTCTGGAGCTGTTTCCTGGCGTTCCACGCGCTCCTCTTCTGTCTCGACCTCTACAGCTGAGGCTGAGATTTACGCTGGTGCCATGGCGGCACAGGAGTTGCGGTGGTTGACCTTCTTGCTCGCCGACCTTGGTGAGCGGCCGAGCTCTGCACCGACCTTGTTTACTGACAACAAGGCGTCGATCCTCCTCTGTCGTGAGCCGCGACTGGAGAGCAGAGTGAAGCACATTCACGTCAGGTACTTTCTTCTGCGAGAGTTGCAGAGACGTGGACAGGCTCGCTTCGAGTTCGTGGAGTCCGAGGCCAACACTGCAGACATCTTCACCAAGGCGCTTCCGCCTTGTGACCACCAGAGGTGTTGTGTGCAGTTAGGCCTTGTTGACTCAGGTTCTAGTCATGTGTAGACTTGAGTTTATTGCCTGCTTCGTCTGTACACTTGCTATATATACTTGTGATCTCTTGGACTGGCCTTGTGGCCACTGTTGCTTGTGCTCAGAGTGTGTGGTGACGTTGTGATCCACCCTGAGCTTTGTTTTCTTTTGGACTGGTCTTGTGACCGTACTCTTTTTGATTTTGCTAGACACCCCTCACTTAGGCTATGGGGGTGTGTCAAATGTTGTAGCCTATAGTGAGGTTTGTCTTAGGGGGTACAGAAGTTAGGGTTTGTTATATGTACCCCAACCAACATCAATGGAACCATTCATTCCTCATTTTGACACTCAGCCAGTCCCTAGTTCTGCCTCGCGAACACATTTCTTGTTCCTGCTCGGCAGGCTCTTTCTGAACCCCGCCATGGCGGTGCTGGACAATCCCGGCTCCAGCGATCCCGACCCTGATTCCCAGCCTGCCTTAACAGGCTTAGACTTTCTTTTCAATACGTTAGAACTCGACAAGGCAGCACGCGCCACGCCCGATACGATCCCCACACAGAAAGAACCGACGGCACCGGTTATCTCACTGTCTGCCGAACCTGTGGCAGAGACACCTGCGGAACCAACTGTGGGTGCGGCCTCGCAGCATTCGCCTCTGACCACGGCGCGCACGATCTGGAAGGGATGTCTGGGGCAAGGCTATTCACCCCCGACGAGTACCCGCTGGATCGAGGAGAGAGGAACCGTAGGTGCATGGAGTGGCTGGAGTCGCTTGTGACCCTTTTGAAGGCCGACCAGACCGAGGAGATCCTCCCCGGTAAGCCCATGTTTGTGTAGTTCTCATGTAACTGTTGTAATTGGCATTGCATATGTTGTGCTTCACTGTATATTCACTAAGCATCGTCTACTGTTACTCTTCCTCCCCCACCAGGAATCAACAAGCGTCGTGCGGAAAAGGAGCTGCGCATGTTCTCCTCGTTGCTTGCAGGAGCCACGAAGGACGAGCGCAGCTTCCACGCCGGGCTCACTGCCATGCTCAAGACACCCGACTGGCGGGACAACTACCCCAACCTCGTGCTTCTGTGGGTGGCAGTAGCCGTACTGCCGCTGAGCACAGTGGAGTGCGAGCGGGGATTCTCCCGCCAGAACATCATCAAGTCGTGGCAGAGAGGCGCGCTGAAAGATGCACGCCTAGGAGACCTCATGTGCATGAGTCTCATGGACTACGAGCCCAAGTGGGATGAAATTGTGACCATCTGGATGAGCTACAAGAAGCGCAAGCCCCAAAGCAACGCTCCACTCCCACCTGCAGGAAGGCAACAGAGCAAGAAGAGTAGGGAGGTTGATGACGAGATGGAAGTGGTAGACTTAGACGCTGAGAAAGATGCAGTTGACAGTGATGATGACGATGGATTTGCTGACTGGATGTAGGTAGGGTAGTTAGTTAGTTAGTTCTATTCTAACTGTGATCTTGTGAAGGCTAAGCAGCAGCATTAGTAGTAGTAGTAGTACTAGTATGAATGTAGGCAAAGCTGTATGAGAAGTGGAGTAGGCTTGCTTCAATATGATTACTAGGGCTACAACAAGCACAATCAGACTTTTACTTGAGTGTACTCTGAAAGTTTCAGACTTTTTTTTAAACACACTCTGACGTTTCAGACTTTTTTTTTTTTCAACTCTGAGGATTTCAGACTAATGTATGACGAATCAGACAGGCCAAAAACGAATCTGAGGGCCTGATTCTCCCCCAAGCTCCCTCGCTCCACCGCCTCGACTGGCCTCAGGCGAGAGCTGCCCATGCACTAACTGCGAGTTGAATGGAATTGCCCATGCGTGACCTGCAATATGTATACCAGGGCCTATTTTATCAGGGTAAATCACCTTGATGCCCTGATTATCAGGGTGGTTTTTGGTAGTAACACTGATGCAGTAGGGTATTTTTTTAGGGACCTTGATTTACCCTGATGTGCCAGGCTTTAAGATTACAGAACACTTTCGCCTTAGGGGTGCCGTTCCTTTTATCGAGTTTTACCCTGAAGGCTGAAGCGAGTACCGGTACCAGCCAACCCCCCGCCTCCCCCCCTCCCCCTCCTTCCACTAACTAACCACCCTACCCCGTAACCTGGGATTCCCGTTTGCCAACTGTCGAAACAGTAAATTTCAGCACGACATGTCAGAATCAACAAGGGTGATTGAACTAGGAAAGAGTTGGGAAACCCTAAACTTATTGTACCCCATAGTAACTACCCCACTACAGCTTAAACAAACTGTAGCAGATACGACATTTGACACACCCCCATAGGCAAAGTGGGGGAGAGCAAGGGGTCACAAGACCAGTCAAGAAAGGCAAAGCAAGCTCAGGGTGGATCACAACGTCACCACACTCACTGAGCACAAGCAAAGGGCCACAAGGTCAGTTCACATGCAGAGGCATATATGTAACACAAACATCACAGTGATCTCCACCAAGCAAAGCAAGCATGCAGGTATATATATATATAGATCACAGTATAGGCAAAGTCTACAACAAGTGAGGAAAAGTGGGTACAAGCCCTAGCAAAGTGCAGAAACGCTGATGATCACCAGACTGAAGTGCCTTGGTGAATATATCAGCAGTGTTGGCCTGAGTGGCCACGTAACGCAGACGAAGCTAACCACACTGCTGTAACTCTCGAGCCAGAAAGTAACGTCGAGCGATGTGCTTCGTTCTGTGCTCCAGTCTGTGCTCCTCACACAAGCCAATGGCAGCCTTGTTGTCGACGTACAGCACTGGAGGAGAACGAGGCCGCTCTCCCAGGCCGGTCAGCAGGTAGGTGAGCCAGCGTAGCTCCTGTGCAGCCATGGCTGTGGCGTAGATCTCAGCCTCACAACTGGAGCTGAGAACTGAAGACGAACGCGTAGAACGCCACGAAACTGAGCCAGAGCCAAGGCTGAAGGTGTTACCCTGTGACGACCGCTGAGTAGCCTGGTCGTCAACCCAAGAAGCGTCTGAGTGCCCAGTGAGAACAATTGAGCTCCACCCTCCAAGCACAAGCCCCATGCCCGATGTACCGCACAAGTAGCGCAATACCCTCTTTGCAGCATCCCAGTGCACCTTTCGGTGCCGACCAGGAGCCACGTAGCAAGCCAGAAGGCGAAGAGGGTATGCTAGGTCAGGATGAGTGCAAGTCATCAGGTACATGAGGCAGCCAACTAGCTCTGGGTAAGGACCACTCGGCTCTATGGACTCATCCGAAGGCAGAGCTGAGAGCGAGTGACCTGTAGCCAGAGGAGTGGCCTGTGCCGAAGGCGCTGCACTGACGGGTGACCAAGGCGGTGGTGCCAGAGGACAGTCCGGTGCGACAGAGAGCGACACGAGCAGGGGGCCGACAACTGACCTGACGCAGACGCAGACGCAGCTACCTGAGAGGACTCAGTGGTCAGTGTGTACAAGTCCGACCCCGGCTGCCGAGTGAAGGTAGCCCGGTGACGACCCGTCTGGGCACACGTGTAGTGAGTCACACGCTCGTAGGCAGGGGTGAACTGGTGAACACCCGCGTCCTGGAGCGCGGAACCCGCCACCAAGTTCGTAGAGAACGAGGGGAGGTAAAGGCCCGACAGTGTGCCAGACGGGACAGCAGGACAGGGGAGGGCAGTGGTGGAGGTCGCAAGGACCGGACCCCCTGAGGGGTCAGCCAGGGAGACAGCAACTGGTCTAGGAAGCTGCTCTAGGGCAGTGCGGTCGCGAAAGAAACAGCGGGAAGCACCTGAGTCCAGTGTGAAGGTGTGCAGTGCCTCAGTAGGCGCGGTACTAGCAGACGCAGGCGCACTAGTACCTAGAGCAGCAGCCTCACCAAGACCTAGGGCAACAGACGCACGAGCAGCTAGAGCTGCAGCCTCACTGGTCCCAATACCCGGGTCGGGCGGTACACGCAGGTAACAGTCACCCTCAACACTAATAGTCAATGCATACATAGCAGCAAGGATAGCATCATAATCAAGAGCAAAGATATCAATTCCCTTCTTAAGCAGATCAGCCCAGCGGGGCAGCTCAGAGGCGTCACGAAACTGCTCGCGCCAGGCGTCGTCAAGGCGAAAGAAACAGCGCTGCGCCGTGTGAAACCTCCCACAAGTCTGGCCAGTGCGGTCACCTGTGCGGATGACGTACGGGCAGGTACCTCCACCCCCAGACCCCCCACGCTGAGAGTACCACTCACAGAGCTCCTGGGGCAACTGGGGCTCGCTGGGACGCTGCTGCTGCTGCCTCTGGCCCCCGCCAAACCCGCCACGCTGCACTGCTCCACCGCGCCCGCCACCAGCTCCACCGCCGCCGCCACTGCCACCACCGCCCCCGCCACCTCCACCACCGCCGCCGCCACCACCCCCAGCTCCGCCACTGACCCCCCCACCACTAGCACCACTCCCACCACCGCCGCCACCGCCGCCGCCCCCTCCACCCCCTCCACCACCACCTCCCCCGCCGCCACCTCCGCCACCCCGGCCCCCCTTGCCCCTGCCGCCCTTGCGCCTCCCACTGGGAGCGAACGCAGCTCCGGCCCCCTCAGCACCGAGGAAGTCGACAGCAGCAGCAGATGCAATGGAGGGGAGAAGGGGGGAGGGGGAACATCCCTCAAAGAAGGGAGTGCGAGGGTCGCCATGAGAGGCACCTACAGCTACAATGCTCTTCTCACCTGCAAGGAGTTCCTTCTCGAGCAGGTCGACAGTGAGATCGGTGGGTGAGAGAGCGAGAAAGTGGTGCCTGACAGAGCGGAGAGAGTCAGGGAGGCGAGTGACGAGGTGGTAGAGGGTGAGGTACATCGGGGGAGGGTTCTTGGCTAGGAAGTCGGGGGGGAGCGCGGCACGGTAGCGGAGATCACTAGTACGAAGGTGAGTGATGAGGTCAGCTACAGTGGCAAAGGCAGACAGATCCGGGAAGAGATAGGGCAGCGAGAGACGGTCTATCGCAGCAGTAGCAGGGGAGGAGTAGCGGGCAACTACAGCATCATACAGCTCCTTAGCGGTCTTATGCTGGCCGAAGTGCTCGCGCTCATCTAACGACAGGTGGCTGCGAACGGCTAGGCGAGCATGGGCGTCACGAGTCTGCCACTTTGAGCGAGCAGTACTGTCAGCCGTAGCAGCAGGTGCGGGAGCAGCGCCGGACGTGTGGTCATACAGGGAAACGTCGTCCTTGGCAGTGATCTGGAGGAACAGGTGCAGGTCATCGAGCCAGACATCAAACTTAATCGGTCGTCCTTGAGCGTCAAAGGTGAGAACAGTAGGACTGGCCATAGTGACAGTGGTACTAGCAGCACTAGTAGTAGCAGTAGCAGCAGTAGCAGTAGTAGCAGTAGCAGGAACAGGAACAGTAGTTGCTGCAGGTGGGGCGGCGCGGCTCGGTCAGGGCGGCGCGATTCGGGCGGCGCGACTCGGGCGGCGCGGCTCGGGCAGGGCGGCGCGACGCGGCTTGGACTAGGCTACGCGGCACGGTGCAGCGGTGGGTCTGCGCTGGGGCGGCTGTAGCGGGCGGTCTGCGGATGTGCGTGGGCTGCAGTCGCGCGCGGGCGGCGGCCTACGAGGGCGACGCGGTGGCCTACGGGCGGGGCTGCGACGCTCTGGACGGCCAGAAGGGCCGGTCGACGGGCGGCTAGCGGGCTGCTCGTGGGCGGCGCTGGTCGTGCGGGCGGCTAACAGTCGGCGCGCCCGCAGAAAAGGCCGCGCGTGGGTTGCTAGTGGGCTACGCGCGCTAAAAAAAAAGGCCGTGCGCGGCACTAGCAAGCTACGCACGGGCAGCAGGAGAAGGAGAGGTGCACGAGGGCGCACTAGGAGAGAGGCGCTCGAGGGCGCTAAGTCATTAAGGCGCTCGAGGGCGCTTCTAGCGGAAAGTGGGCCCTTAGGTAAGCGATCCTAGGTCTAAACCTACGCTCTTAATACCATGACAGAATCAAGAAGTGATGAACTAGAAACATTTGGGAGTACAAGTATGAAACCCTAGAGAAATGTACCCCCTAAAGGCTAACCCACTGTAGCCTACACAGCAGTAACATATATAATGTTTGACAATAGGGAGTAATCCACTACAGCCTAACATCACTAACATGACATAAACATGTTTTGACACACCCCAATAGGCAAAGTGGGGGACAACAAGGGGTCACAATACCAGTCAAGAGAAGAAGATCATCACGCATTCTAAGCACAAGCAAGTGCAGTTCATATGCAGAGTTTATAAGAACAAGAGCTATACACTGATCACAACTTAGCAAGTGTAAGCATGCAGGTATACTCATATATCTTAGTGTACAACAAGAGAAGATCAAGAGACAAGCAAGTGAGGCAGAGTGGGCACTAGCCCAAGAGCAGTGTTGGCCTTGGTGTTTAGGGTTTAGGGTGCAAAATTGCAAGAACAAGTGTCTAGTGACTGCAAAATTGCAAGAACAAGTGTGCAGTGAGTGAAAGAATGCAAGAACAAGTGTCTAGTGAGTGCAAAACATCACTAGATCCGAGGGCCTTGGTGAAAACATCACAGTGTTGGCCCGAGTGGTCACGTAACCAAGACGAAGCTGACCATGCTGCTGCAGCTCTCGCGTGAGGAAGTAACGGAGATCAATGTGCTTCGTTATGTGCTCCAATATCTGGTCCTGACACAAGGCAATCATGACCTTGTTGTCGACGTACAGATCTGGAGGAGAACGAGGCCACTCACCCAAGTCGGTCAGCAGGTAGGTCAGCCACCGAAGCTCATGTGCAGCCATAGCCCCAGCGTAGTTCTCGGCCTCACAGCTGGAACTAAGTACAGAAGAAGAGCGAGTGGACCTCCACGAGACAGAACCAGTGCCGAGGCTGAAACTGTATCCATGTGTCGACCGGTGAGTTGTCTGGTCGTCAGCCCAAGAAGCGTCTGAGTGACCAGCGAGAACAACTGAACCCCGTCCTCCAAGAACGAGCCCCATGCCCGATGTGCTGCACAAGTAACGCAACACCCTTCTCGCAGCATCCCAGTGCATCTTTTGATGTCTACCGGGAGCCACGTAGCGAGCCAGGAGGCTAAGAGGGTACGCGATGTCAGGTCATGTGCACGTCATCAGGTACATGAGGCAACCCACAAGCTCTGGGTATGGACCACTCCGCTCTACAGACTCGTCTGAAGGTGGAGCTGTGAGCGAGTGGCCGGTAGACAGAGGAGTGGGTTGTGGCGAGGACCACGTGAAGTCGAAGCGCTGAAGGACCTGCTGCACCATGTGTGACTTAGTGAGGGTGATGGTGCGGCGTGCTCTGTCCCGGGTGATCTGCAAGCCAAGGTAGCTCCGCAGCTTGTCAGAATTATGTTGTTATAACTGCATGTAGTTCTAGCTGTAGTGTAGTTATTAACTTTGTAGGTGGTGCACCTCTTTGTCAGAGGTCCACTGGTGATCCCCGATCGATCCTAGGGAAGGGTTACAGGCACATTTGCCTGGGGGGTTATGGGCGCACTGACCCGCTACTGAAACAAGCCCTTTTATCCCAATGGTCTAGTGGTTGGGATTCTGAGATGGTATCCAGAGCGAAGGTCTCGCGTTCGAATCCCGGTGTATGCACTTCGGGCATCCCAGTGCGGGGGGGTGTCAGAGGTCCACTGGTGATCCCCGATCGATCCTAGGGAAGGGTTACAGGCACATTTGCCTGGGGGGTTATGGGCGCACTGACCCGCTACTGAAACAAGCCCTTTTATCCCAATGGTCTAGTGGTTGGGATTCTGAGACTCTTCACTTGTTTGCTATATGTACCCTTGTGCTATAGTGAACAACCTCATTCTTCTCTCCCCTTGGCACAAACTACCTCGACTTCCTTGGCCTAGGCTACTAAGCCTAGGCCCTCACTTAAACCTAGCATTCACTGCTCCTACTATCTTAACACTGCTCACCCAGGTCAGTACAAGTGTGTCTCTCCTGCAGCTCCACCTTCACCAAGGCCAGCGCCTCAGTGTCAGTAGTAGCAAAAACCAAGTCGTCAACGTACACAAGAACGTTGAACGGCGGCAGAGAAGTGTCTGTGTGCAGAAACAGCGAAGGGTCAGTAGTCGAGGGAGCGAAGCCAAGAGCCACAAGTGTAGTCCTCAGTGTGTTGTGCCACTCGCGGGGTGCCTGTTGGAGGCCGTTGACTGGTCGTCGAAGACTCCACTGGGTACACTCATGAAACGACCCAGTGAAACCACGTGGACGGCGCAACCAAATAGCCTCATGAAGGCTACCCTGCAAGAAGGCTATCGAGAAGTCGAGGGAGTACAGCTCATAGTCTCGCTGTGCAGCAACGTGCAGCAGCACCCGAAGAGTGGTCATCTTCGGGGTGGGGGAGAAGGTCTGAAAGAAGTTGACCCCCTCACGCTGACTGAAGCCTCGAGCAACGTAACGCGCCTTGAAGGCAGGCGGAGAACCCTGCGGCCGCTTCACCCTGAAAATCCACATGCCATCGACTATGTTCACCCCAGGTGGGAGAACCTCGTCAACATAGGTGCCTGTGAACTTCCAGGAAGCCATCTCTGCGTCCATGGCTATCTGCCACTAAGAGGAGTACGGACCCGTGATCGCCTCTGCCTAGGTGCGTGGGGTCGGGATGTCAAGTGCATCCGGGTCTCTCTCAGGGCAGAGTAGCGTCGACGCAAGATGCGGTGCAACAGTTGCGAGGCACTCCAGCTCAAACTGCCTGTCCTAAAGGACGTCACAGCCTAGGGCAAGCTCAACCCCGACAGACGGAGAACAGGAAGAGTAAAAAACAAGACTTGCAGCGTAGTCAAGGCGACACAAAGCGGCAAAGTCAACAAGCTCAGCAACTAAGACAGACGCAGCAGTAGACTCAAAGGAAGGGTCAGTCACAACTGTGGCAAGGAGATGAGTGACAGTCGGACTTGCAGCACGGACAAGGTCAGACTCAGGGTCAGGAACGTGCGGAAGAGAGGACGCAGGAGGCGGCGGCAGGACAACACGAGGTGGAATAGAGGAAGGACAAAGTGTCATATCGTGAGTGCTCGGTACAGCCGGTGCACGAGGACGACGAACACGACGAGCACGAGCAAGGACAGAAGCTCTAGTCTCAGGCTCTCGACACTCAGGAGTGGATGGAAACACGAGTCTCAGGCCCACGACGCGCAGTCAGGGACGCAGTCACCTCAGTGTGAGGAGCAGGAGCAGGCAGTAGAGAGCCAGGTAGTAGCGGTGGGAACTGTAACGGGGGAGTAGTGCCAGGAACGGGGAACTCAGTAGCAGCAGGTGGGAGACTGAGAAGGCGACTAAGCGCAGACGGCTGCGGCTGAGTAGTTGCACCTCCAGAACCTCCAGCTCCAGTAGTAACAGCACCCCCAAAACCAGTGCCTCCAACTCCACCATCAGGACTGCCCCAACGAACAGCCCACTCGCGAAGCTGCAGTGGCGAGAGCGAATCCTGCTGACGAGCACTACTAACTCCAGTACCTCCAGCACCTCCAGTAGCGCCTCCAGTACCTCCAGAAGTACCTCCAGTAGCACCTCCAGCACATCCAGCACCTCCAGCAGCTACTGTGCCTCCAGTACCAGGAACACCAGCACTAGCACCCCCAGGGCTAGTACCTCGCGAACCTCCAGCACCTAAAGCAAATCCTATGCCTCCAGTACCAGGAACACCAGCACCAACACCTCCAGGGCTAGTACCTCTAGAACCTGCACCTCCAGCACCTCCAGCAGCACCTGTGCCTCCAGTACCAGGAACACCAATACTAGTACCGCTAGGTCGAGCACCTCCAGAACCTGCAGCTCCAGCACGTCTAGCGCCACCACCCGGACTACGCACAGCAGCAGCACCTCCCGTACCTCCAGCTCTAGGAGAGTAAGCACTGCGAGCTCCACCACCAGGGCTGGCCCAATGTACAGCCCACTCGCAAAGCTGCTCTGACGAGAGAGTCTCCTGTCGACGCGCACTAGTGCTACCAGCACGACCAACCCCGGAACCACCAGCAGCAGACCCTCTAGCTCCAGCAGTGCCAGTACCTCCAGCTCCAGCAGCCCCAGCACCTCCCGCTCTAAGACGGCTAGCTCCACCACCAAGGCTACCCCACTGGACCACCCACTAGCGAAGCTTCTCCGGCGAGAGAGCCTCCTGCCGACTCGTAGCGGGACCACCAGCACCAGTACCTCCAGTACCTCCTGTACCGACAGGACACTCAGCACCCCCAGAACCAGCACCTCCAGTGGTACCACCTCCTGCAGCACCAGAGTCCACAGCGACAGGCTGCAGCGGCGGTGAAGACAGTCGAGGCTGAAAACCAGGAGGGACCGCCAAGCGTGCAGAGCGGCGAGGGGTTATAGTGGCAGCAGGAGTCGGGTCACCCCCATCAGCTGGGCCAGAGGTGTCTGAGGAGACCTCCAAAGGCTCAACCAAGAGGAGTGGGTCTACCTGAGACACACCTGAGGAGGGAGGGGGGCTACCGGGGGGGGGGGGGAGGGGTCGGAGACCAATGCGAGAGGCGGGAGAGGCACGGGGGAACTGCGGTGGGGGTGGAGACGGTAGAAACAGGCAGACTCGTCAAATGTGACGTCCTGGGAGGAGAGAACGCGACAGGAATCCGGGTGGTAAAAGTGCCAGCCCGGGGCGTCGGTAGGGAAGCCAAGAAAGACGCAGCGAAGAGTGCGAAGAGAGAGCTTCCCCGCAGGTGGGTCGCGAACAAGCGAAAGGGCACCCCAGACCCGAAACGGCGACGCATCACCAAGGGCAAGCTTGGCGCTCCGGCAGGGCAGCAGGGCGCTCAGTAGCAGGGCAGCTGGACGCGCGCGGGCAGGGGCAGTAAGGCGCGCGCTGGCACTAGGCAGCAGGGCAGGAAAAAAGGAATGATTGACTAAAGCAGGATGTATGGTACAAGTAGCAACCCTAACAAAAGGTTGTACCCCATAGGGAGTAACCCACTACAACCTAACATTACTAACATGACATATGGTAAACATGTTTTGACAATAGAGTAGTATACATACGATAAGTCATCCCGCATGCACCCATGGGCAATGTCCCAACTTTCTCAACGTCAACCCATGCGCATGGAATGGAATGGTACCTTCAATTCTCATATCGCTACACTACGTTATGCCATACATCCACTACGGTAGACAGGTGTGAACTAGCAAGTGGTGGCATGTCACTCTAGTGTACATCAGTAGAGCTTCACAGATGCTGGATTGGCACGGCAGTCACAGTTACAGATGGAGACAACAATCAGCTAGCTGTTGCAGGTCCTGAGAGGCTCTTTCTTTGCGTACCGTATCAGAACTTTTCAGCTGCTGCGGTATAAGGTCCTTCGGAATCGACTCATAAGTCACCTAGGTTCTGAGAGGGTCTGGGCATACGCTACGCTATTAGGCCTGATCGCGCCACGAGCTTCGCAGCTGCTAGATTGAGCGCCACTGTAGGGTCAAACGGCGGTTGCGGGTTCCGAGAGGGTCTTGGCTCTTGGAGCAAGCTAGTATAAGGTCCTAATCAGTCGACTCACAAGTCACATCGGTTCTGAGAGGGTCTTGGCATACGCTATTAGGTCCGATCGCGCCACTAGTCCTGTCGTGTCGCCGTTATGACTGCGAATGTACCGTTTGATCTCAGCGACAGACATTGCCATGAAGTTGGGGTGAGCAGCGCTTGAAGCACGAGGAGGAGGAGGAGCGCGTGTGCGAGCAGCACGAGAAGGAGTCGTTGGGGACGGCGATGGAGATGGGGAAAGGAGGGGAGGACCGTCAGAGAGAGAGGTAGTTGCAGCTGAAGCACCAGAGGCAGAAGCAGCAGAAGCAGCAGAAGTAGTGTTGAGAGGGGGAGGTGGAGGAGGAGTGAGTGGAGGCGAAGGCTCTGATTCTGAAGGGGCTGCCTGAGGGATGACGAATGCTGATAGAGGATCCAAGGCGGCTGCTGCTGCTGCTGCTGATGATGATGATGATTCTGCTGCTCCTTCTGAGGTTGCTCCTCCTGCTCTTCCTGCTCCTCCTGCTGCTCTTCCTGCTCCTCCTGCTGCTCCAGCTGCTGTGGACGAAGGTCCAGCTGCACTCTCTGCTGGCGTGGCACTGGCCCGTGCCTGCTGCTCTCCCCACTGCTGCTGCTCCTGCTTCTGCCTCCTCTTCTGCTCCTGCTCCTGCTCCTGCTCCTGCTGTCGCTGCTTCTCCTGCCGCGCCTGTTGCTCTCTTTGCTCTTCCCGCTCTTTCCGCTCTCGTCTCTCCTGCTGCTGTCGCTGTGCTAGCTCGTCCTGTTCCTTCTGCCACTGCTCCTCCGCTGCTCTCTGCTTCTCCCTGTGCTGCTGGTACTGGTGCTCCTGCTCCTGAGCTGTCTCCTCAGAATAAAAAGCCTTGTGCGAGCCCTGCATTAGGGGGGAGAGGGTAGTTATGAAATAAATAAGTCCGACCTATCCTCTCGCCCGCCCCTGCTCTCACCCACCCCTGCTCTCGCCCGCCCCTGCTCTCACCCACCCCTGCTCTCACCCACCCCTGCTCTCAGGTGGCCCCCCAGGTGGCCAGGGCAGATAGGGGTTGAGCTAAGTTGGAATATACGCTTAGGGGCCTTAGCGTTCAGCGTTTGAACGCTAGCGTGTATACGCAATACGCGAAACGCTAGCGAATACGCTATACGCAACCCAAAATTTTTTGGGGCAGCCCGCCCGACCCAAAAATTCTCAAACACACCAAAAGATGCTGAATGGCACGGCGAGTGATTCTGCAACGTCAGATTGCACGTCAGATTGGAGCGCTAAGTCGCAGGCATACCTAACAGGCTTAACCTCCCCCAGGCGGCCCCTCATATGCAGCACGGTTCCCCTGCTCTCTCACCCACCGCCCCCGCCTCTCACCCCCCTGCATGGCTCCCCCTGGCAGCCAGGGCGCATAAGGGTTGAATCCTGCATGCCCCAAATTGCAGTATTGTCCTGACTCAATCTCGATCATTCACCCCGCATCCCTGCTCTTTCTCTCGCGGCCTCACCTGCATGGCCCCCCCTGGCGGCCAGGGCGCATAAGGGTTGAACAGGGAAGGCGGGGGGCGGCCGGCAAAGCCTCTAGCCCAGGGTGCTGGTATTGGGTAGATCTGTGGAGCAGGGGGGGACAGGGGGGAGGGGAGAGGGGTGACAAGGGGGAGAGAAAGAATCAGGGTAGGGATGGGGATGGGGATGTGGGGGGCCAGCAGGCAAAGCCTCAGACCCAGGGGAATGGGATTGGGTAGATCTGTGACTCAGGGAGAGACAGGGGGGAGAGGAGGGTTGATGGGTAGGGAAGAGAGACCCTAAACCCTAAACAGGCGGGTTAGGGAAGATTGCTGTGGCCCCTGCCCATGCATGCATGAACTTCCTGACTCTCTGTGCCCTCTGGCACAGGGCCAGGGGAATGGGATTGGGTAGGTCTGAGACATGGAGTGACAAAGGGGACAGGGGGGACAAGGGGGCGAGGGGGAGAGAGAGCGATTCGGACAGGGATGGGATGGGCATGGGGATGGGGATGGGGATGGGGCATGGGGATGGGATGGGGATGGGGATAGGCATGGGCATGGGATGGGCGTGCGGATGGGGATGGGGATGGGCACATACCAAGGGGCGGTGATAGGAGGGTTTGGGTCGCATGTGAGGAGAGAGGCTCCCTGCTGCCGCTGCTGCTTCTGCTGCACTTGCTGCTGACTCGGCGTCTGCCTTGAGTTGATTCAAGTGCCGCGCCTTGGCCTGATGCGCGTACCACGCCATGTCATGCCATGACATGTCGTGCCATGCCATGCCATGCCACGCCATATCATGTCACAACCATGCAGGGCAACGAGGCAATGAATCGAGGTGAATCGCTGCTGTTGACTCAGAGTGACAGTCTCGGGGCCGGTCAAGCAATAATGGACACTCTCACTCAACTTTCAGGATGTGTATATTTGCTATTTGGGAATCGCTTTTGAGAATTCTCAAAAGGCCGGTCAAGCAACAATGGACACTCTCACTCAACTTTCAGGATGTGTATATTTGCTATTTGGGAATCGCTTTTGAGATTTCTCAAAAGGCCGGTCAAGCAACAATGGACACTCTCACTCAACTTTCAGGATGTGTATATTTGCTATTTGGGAATCGCTTTTGAGAATTCTCAAAAGGCCGGTCAAGCAACAATGGACACTCTCACTCAACTTTCAGGATGTGAAACCCTACCAACGAGTTCAGGTTGTGAAAACTCGACAGCCCAACTAGTTTTTGCTAACAACTCGACAAAACAACTAGTTCTTGCTAACAACTTGGAATCTACAGACATGCAATGCAACGACTCCCATCGCTGGAAAGCGGTGCTCCATGGAGCAAGTGCACCACATCACATCGTAGCAACCCATCAGCAACCCCTCCAATACCATACCACAACCCACAAGCATACGTGGAAAGTGGTGCATCACACAGCAACCCCACAGCAGCAGTCCCCCAATACAGCAACCCAAATGCTCACCTGGACCATAGCACCTAGCCTCTGACAACTGATGTTGGGATCGTTAAGAAACAGCAAACCACATGCACAGCACACCTACCTGGAATATGGCGCCTAGCTTCTTGAGAGCATGCGCCCGCCCTTCCAACACAGTCTTTGATTCGCACTCCTCTGTCAGTACCTGGGGGGAAGGCAGGGGGCGGGGGGTGAGAAAAGTCAGGTTTTGAGACGTCGCAAAACCCTTTGATTCGCACTCCTCTGTCAGTACCTGGCTGGGGGGAAGGCACGGGGTGGGGGGTGAAGGGTGAATGCGGGACGAAATCACCCGCCCTTCCATCCAACGAAGCCTCCCCCTCCCATTGCTCTCGCGGCACCTGGGTGGGTGGAAGGCAAGGGGTGGGGCTGCTGAATCAACAAGTGCTGAGCAACTCAGATGGTCAAGGGGCCCACGCACCTTATGCTTGCCCACGCACCCCCAAGGTGGCCTCGATGTCCACCACGTTGAGCTTCCACAGCGAGGTGCGACTGCTGGGAGGAATGCTGGGATGAGAGAGCGCACGAAACTTATGACAATCCATCCCCAAGGTGGCTTCTATATCCACCACATTGAGCTTCCACAGCGACCCCAGCAGCGACTGCTGGGGCTGCTGGGAGGACCGCGTTGACTGCTGGGACTGCTGCTGGCAGGCTAGCATGCTGAACTAACGAGTGCTGACAACGCACACGCACGCACGCACGCACGCACGCACCTTGTGGCAAACCATCACCAAGGTGGCTTCTATGTCCACCACGTTAAGCTTCCACAGCGACCCCAGCAGCGACTGCTGGCGGCTCTCTAGGTACCCTGCTAGTGCCGCCCCCCCCAGCTCCTGCTCCTGCACTGCTTTTCGCATGTCCTGCTGCGCCTGACACAGCTCCACCACGCCTGGTGAACAAAGGTGGGGATATAGGGTGGGAAAGGAGGGGAGGTGGGGGTTTGGATGAGGGGAGGGAGAGTGTAGCAGAGCCGAGGTAACCAGAAGTTGGGGCAGCAAGCCCTCCCAGCGACTCCACAGCGACCCCCGCAGTGACTGCTGGCGGCTCTCTAGGTACCCTGGTAGTGCCGCCCCCCCCAGCTCCTGCTCCTGTACCGCCTTGCACATGTCCTGCTGTGCTTGACACAGCTCCACCACGCATGGTGGAAGGGGGAAGGGGACGGGTAGGGTGACGGATGAACGGTGATAAGGATGGCATAGTAGAGAAGAGAAGAGGTGACTTGTTGTTGGATTGGAGCCCCCAGCTCTTGCTTGTTCTTGTTGTTGGCGTAGCACTGCCTTGCGCATGTCCTGCTGGGCTTCACACAGCTCCACTCCACCACGCCTGGTGGAAGGAGGAAGAGGTGACTTGTTGTTGGATTGGAGCCCCCAGCTCTTGCTCCTGTACTGCCTTGCACATGTCCTGCTGTGCCTGACACAGCTCCACCACGCGTGGTGTTGTGAGTGAGAAGGAGGGGTAGGAAAAAAGGGGAGGTGGAAGGTGAGGGGTCGCAGGGTGGGGACACTGAAGTAGACGAATTTTGAGACGTCTCAAAAGGAGGGAGGGGGTAAAAGGATCTTGCAGCACGGATGTTGAGGAGGGGGGGGAGAAGGTTGGAAGGATTTTGCAGCATCCCATCCGTAGAACACAACACACCCAGAATCTCTCCATCAAACCTCTTCAGTGCAGTGCACCCAGCATCACCGTACTGTGCCCAGCACCAAACTACCCCACTCACCAACGACGGCAGAGGCGTGGGTGTGCAGCAGGCGGCCTCTCTCCCGCAACCACTCGCACACAAACGGCACCCCCAGGTACATCGGATTCTTGCCCTGCTCCTTGGCTGCTGCTTCCCCACACTGACTGTACCACTTCTCAACACCACCATGGATCACCGGACACCACCCAGTGGCACCGCATCACGCAACCTGGCACCTAGCGTCACCGCACTGCACCCAGCAGCACCGCCCCACTCACCAACGACAGCAGAGGCGTGGGTGTGCAGCAGGCGCCCTCGCTCCCGCAGCCACTCGCCCACAAACGGCACCCCCAGGTACATCGGATTCTTGCCCTGCTCCTTGGCTGCTGTGCGCTCGTACACGTAGCCTATACTCGCCAGCATGTGCTCTCCAAAGGCTGGAGAAAGGAATGGGGGAGATGGCAAGGAAAGATGTCACGTGTGTGTCACTTTCTGCGCGTGCTCGCTTGCGCCCTGCTCCTTGGCTGCTGTGCGCTCGTACAAGTACCCTATACTCGCCAGCATGTGCTCTCCAAAGGCTGCTTGTGAGGGATGCGGGATGCAGGGGAGAAAGGCACGGCAGTCTATCAAGCGATCGAAGAAGTGTTTTGAGACGTCTCAAAACACTTCTTCAATCATGCGGGATGCAAGGGGAGAAAGGCATGACAGTCTATCATGCAAGTCTGCTGTGCTAATGCTTCCTCTCCCTGTTCCTTGGCTGCTGTGCTGTGCTGTGCTGTGCTGTGCTGTGCAGTGCTGTGCTGTGCTGTGCAGTGCTGTGCTGTGCTGTGCTGTGCAGTGCTGTGCTGTGCAGTGCTGTGCTGTGCTGTGCTGTGCTGTGCTGTGCTGTGCTGTGCTGTGCTGTGCTGTGCTGTGCTGTGCTGTGCTGTGCTGTGCTGTGCTGTGCTGTGCAGTGCTGTGCTGTGCTGTGCTGTGCAGTGCTGTGCTGTGCAGTGCTGTGCTGTGCTGTGCTGTGCTGTGCTGTGCTGTGCTGTGCTGTGCTGTGCTGTGCTGTGCTGTGCTGTGCTGTGCTGTGCTGTGCTGTGCTGTGCTGTGCTGTGCTGTGCTGTGCTGTGCTGTGCTGTGCTGTGCTGTGCTGTGCTGTGCTGTGCTGTGCTGTGCTGTGCTGTGCTGTGCTGTGCTGTGCTGTGCTGTGCTGTGCTGTGCTGTGCTGTGCTGTGCTGTGCTGTGCTGTGCTGTGCTGTGCTGTGCTGTGCTGTGCTGTGCTGTGCTGTGCTGTGCTGTGCTGTGCTGTGCTGTGCTGTGCAGTGCTGTGCTGTGCTGTGCTGTGCAGTGCTGTGCTGTGCTGTGCTGTGCAGTGCTGTGCTGTGCTGTGCTGTGCAGTGCTGTGCTGTGCTGTGCTGTGCAGTGCTGTGCTGTGCTGTGCTGTGCTGTGCTGTGCAGTGCTGTGCTGTGCAGTGCAGTGCTGTGCAGTGCTGTGCAGTGCTGTGCTGTGCGCTCATACACGTACCCTATGCTTGCTAGCATGTGTTCGCCGAAGGCTGTTGGCGGGGGATGGGGAGACAAAAGGCGATGGAGGGGTAATAAAACAAGTCTACTCTGCTCTGCTGGTGGTGCTGGTGCTCCCTCTTTCCCTGCGCCTTGGCCGCACTGCGCTCATCGTACACGCATCCTATGCTCGCCAGCATGTGCTGTCTGAAGGTTGTTTGTAGGGCATGTGGGGACGACTTTTGAGGCGCCTCAAAAGTCGCACTGCGCTCGTACACGCATCCTATGCTCGCCAACATGTGCTCTTCGAAGGCTGTTTGTATGTGGGGCATGTGGGGCATGTGGGGCATGTGGGGCATGTGGGGCATGTGGGGAAGCAAGGCCCAGTGAGCACAGGACACATCACATAGACTGCTGGCACCAGTGCTCCCGCCTTGTTCATTGGCTGGCTGCTCTGCGCTGCGCTCATACACATACCCTATGCTTGCCAGTATAGGATATGTGTATGAGCGCAGGGTCTGCACAGGAGAGAGACACGGGATACATGACCGATAATGCCCGCCCACCGAACGCACACACAAACTCCTAAGAGTTCGTAAAGGTAACACAAGCATCTTCCCCCAACCCACACCCTTCTCTCCCACCCACCCACCGGCATGAGCAAGCTTGTCAGCCTCTTCATGTGCCCACCGCACAAACTCCTCCTTGCCCCTCCCGCCCAACCCCCACAGGTGCAGCCGTGCACGCAGCTTTTCCAGCAGCTCCCCCACGCGCTGGTCCTGGGCGACCTGCAGAGGGGCAGAGAGCGAGGGCAGAGGGGGCGCGGGAAGGGGAAAGAGTCGAGGGCTGAGGAGGCGCGGGAAGGGGAACGAGGCAAGGGCAGAGGGGATGGAGACGAGAGCGAGGTGTGGTGCAGTATACGCAGCAGGGCTGGAGGGAGCAGCCGCACTTGCAGCTTCCCCAGCAGCTCTCTACCACATGCTGGCTGTGGGCCGCCTGCAAGGGGGAAAGGCAAGGAGAGGAGCGAGGGAGGGAGTGAGAGAGTCAGAGAGTGTCTGACTCGCAGCTCTCATCAGTCAGCTTTCACTCAATCCTTCCTAAGCCACGCCCTTCAGTTCTCATCACGTAAGTCATCATTAAGTCCGCAGCTTACCCTTCATCTGAGGCACCTCATGATGAAGGTGAAGCTCCAGAGGAAGCAGCTTCAGCTGGAACAGATGCATCGTCAGATCTGCCGATGCACTGTCAACGTCCAATTTCCAAGAGTTCTGAAAAACTCCTTCATGCCTCACGCCCCACCTCACACCTTCCACCTCCCCATACCTTGAGCCTCTGCTGAACCTCCCCGGGGAGCAGCCCCCCTGCAATCCCTGCTCACACCCATCTCAGGAGCCACAACAGCAGCAGCAGCAGCAGCAGCACTCTAACCTCCCACCTTCCACCTCCCCATACCTTGAGCCTCTGCTGAACCTCCCCGGGGAGCAGCCCCCCTGCGATCCCCCCCTCAGGAGCACCACCACCAACAGCAGCGGCGGCAGCAGCGGAGTCGAAGGCAATGGACGCAAAGGTGGCCATGGCGAGCTGCCCCACGTAATCCTCAAAGGCCTCGCTGCCGAACAGCATCCCGAACACCGCTGCTGGATCCACCATCGCTTCCCTGTACACGGAGGGATTGGGGAGAAAGCAGCAGTGTGTGTGAGAAGGGAGGGCAGTGGGATTCTTAGAGAGCTGCCCCACGTAGTCCTCAAAGGGCTCGCTGCCAAATAGCATTCCGAACACCGCTGCTGGATCCACCATGGCTTCCCTGTAGGGGTGGGGGAGAGGGGAGAGGAGGAGGGGGGTTAGGAGAGGGGAGAGGGGAGAGGGTAGTGGGGAGAGGGGAGTGGGAGGAGGGGAGAGGACGCGAAGGGGAAGGGAGGGAGGGGGGAGAGCGAGAGGGGAGTGGAGAGGGGAGTGGAGAGGGGAGTGGAGAGGGGAGTGGAGAGGGGAGTCGGACGAGGGGAAGGGGGAGCGGAGCGGAGAGGGGAAGGTGACATGGTGGGGGAGTGGTAAGGTGAGGAGCAATGGGGAGGGGAGCATGAGAGCATGTGGGCATAACGTAGGGGAACATGAAAGCAGATGGGGACTTGGAGGGAGTGAGTGAATAAGGGAGTGAGTGAATAAGGGAGTGAGTGAATAAGGGAGTGAGTGAGCGAGTGAGCGAGTGAATAAGGGAGTGAGTGAGCGAGTGAGCGAGTGGGTAAGTGAGTGAGTGAGTGAGTGAGTGAGTGAGCGAGCAAGTGAGCGAATGGGAGGTAGCAGAGACGCACGTGGAGATACCAGCCTTGCCAGCAGCATCGTATCGTTCGCGCTGTACAGGGTCGCTGAGCACCTGGTACGCCTCCCCCAGCGCCTGGAACTTGGCCGCTGCTTTCGGGTCGTCCCGGTTCTTGTCAGGGTGAACCAGGCGCGCCTGTTGGCAGGGGGGAGGGGGAAGGGGGGAAGGGGGGAAGAGGGGAAGGGGGGACGGGGGGGGGAGGGGGGAAGGGGAGAAGGGGGGAAGGGGGGAAGGGGGGGAGGGGAGAAGTTGGGAAGGCGAAGTATACTCTCTGTAAGGGGCGCTGGCGCAGCACGGGGTCGCTGAGCACCTGGTACGCCTCCCCCAGCGCCTGGAACCTGGCCACGGCCTTGGGATCATCGCGGTTCTTGTTGGGATGCACCAGGCGCGCCTGTTGGAGAGAGGGGATTGGAGGGGAGGGGAGGGGGAGGGTGGGGGGAAGGGGACGGGGGGTCTCTTTCAAGCGTGCCTCAAGAGAATCTTTCTCCGGGGTCTTAGACAGGTTCACTGGCGTCACTGGCGTCACTGGCGTCACTGGGGCTTCTTCCTCGCCTCTTCCCCTCTCTTTCCCCTCCCCCCCCCCCTCTCCTCCCGCATTCCCCCACCCTTCTCCCGCCTCCCCCCTCCCCCCGTTCCCCCGATATCCTTCCCCTCAATCACCACCGCCCTCCCCACCCCTCTCCCCGCTTTCCCCCTGCGCACCTTCACAAAGTAAGCTTTTCGGATGACCGACGCGTCTGCGCCGGGCGCTATCCCCAGCAGGTCGTAATACTCTGTCTCGCGAACCATACTGAAATCGCCACACTTCGCAGCCTCAGCCTTTGCTCCTTCCCTCCCTCCGTCCCTCCTTCACTCCTTTCCCTCCCTCACTCCTTACCTCCTTCTCCCCGTCACTCCTTCACTCCTATGCTCTCCACTCCTCACTCCCTCACCCTCTTCGTTCCGACGCCACCGTCCGTTGGTTCTACCAGTCAAAAGCCAGTTAATACCAGGTGAACTTGCTTATAGTATAATACGGCTTGTAGCGGAACCCAGTGTCTCTTATATCGCGGAGATTCGAGAGTCGACGATGGTGGACCCCGGAAACGGCGAGTCGCTCTGGCTCGCGGTTTGGGTTCGGGCTCTGACCGTGCCGGATAGTGGTAAGCGTCGAGCCGCGGATTTCACCGTAACTCCTTCCCCCGATAATCTGCAAAGGGTCTGGCAAAAGTAACAGATGCAACGGCACAGGCCGCCTATCCACTATTTTACACGACACTACGAGTTCCGAATCATGATGGATGTCTTGCGAACGCAACAATCTGCCGGCCTAGAAGAAATCGACGCCAACCCGATGATCATCCTAGATTCTGGACTCGACTGGACTTGAGGTGCAGGCAGAACAGACTGGCCGGCATAATCGGACGAGGTGTCCCCAGCCAGGTGATGTGACGATCAAATCGGTAACGCATGGTTTATTACGGCAAGGCATTCTCGTGTGGATAGCCATCTGGCTCAAGTACATAATAATAATATAGTTCTGTTACAAGCAGCGGCTAACATGTACCGTACCGTATTTCAATTTCAAAATGATTATGTTTTCACTTGCCAACGCACTTGGAAGACATACGGTACTGTTCCCATGCTTTGTTGTTGGGGGGCAAGATGAGCACATACCTCCCAAGACCAGGCAGGCACCTCGAAAACAAAAATCATAACTCGGCACAACTTCAGAAGACGTAAAAAATAGACGCCTCACTCATTGACAAGCCCATATCCCACAATAACCCACACCTACACTATTTCCAGCTCTGCCTCCTCCTCCTCCTCAACACCCTCCATATCACGCACTAACAACTTCACCTCATCTCCACCCAATCCCACACCAGCAAACTCCACCAGCGAGCACAGACCCTCGGGATTACCCACAGAACAAGCCCGCACCACGTCAGCCCCAGCAACAGCCTGCCCGTCCATATGCAGCCACAGCACGAGGACAAACTCCCCCCGGTGCTCATCATACGGAGCCTCACCACCCCACTCGGGCATTCCTTCTGACATCGCATCTGCGACTTGCAGAGCATTTTTCCCAGTGTTGTTTCCGCCAATCTCTTCTGCCTTTCTCCCTCCCTCCACCAGCTCTGCATCGAAGACACCTTCTTCATGTGTTGATCCGAAATCAGCGCCGCCACTGCCGCCGCCCCCGCTGCTGCTGCTGCTGCTGGAGGCACGGTTGGTTGGAGCAGTGAGTTGCAGCAGCCGACTGGAATCACCTGCACACCGGACCAAACCCGTCAGGTCACCTTGTGACACCACAGGTACCTCCACCCCCACCTTTTCCACTTCTCCTGCCGCTCCTGCGCTCCCTGAGTCTCCTGCTGTTGTTCCAGCTGATTCTGCTGCAGTGCTTTCCCCTACTGTTGGAGCTTCAGTTGCTTTCAAAACGCCTGCCAAATCTCCCATATTCTCCGAATCCTCCATAATCCCCCACCTATCATCATCCTCCAATAAGAGCATGCCACGTGGCACATATTCAACAGATGTCTCTAGCACTTCAGTCGTAGGCTCCTCCCACTCCCCGTCCCCCTTCCTTCCGCCATTCCCCTTCCCCTTCGCCCCTCCTTTCCCCTTCCCCGCGCCACGCTTCCCCATGCCTGCCGCCCCAGGCCCAGCACCAAACCCCGCCGCCGAGCCTCGGAGCTTGGCTCGGACGTGAACCTGCACGAGCACGCAGCCGCGGCCGAACCTCTGCTGTCCAGCGGCCGCCACGCGCGCAATGTCAAGCGCAGTAGGCGCACCGCCTCCGCCGTCACATGTGCTCACGCGCTGGAACTGCGAGTCCCACACCGCCATCAGCTGCTCGAACGACCATCGGCGCGCAGCGGGCCCCTTCGGGGCGCCCTTGGGCTTCCGCCGCCTCGCAGCGTTCGCTGCGCTGCTGTCGTTGCCACTGCCGCCGCTGCTGCTGTCTTCGCTTCTGTTGTCGCTGGCATCAGCACCCTTACTTTCGTGTTCAGTAAGGAGTTCAGAGGAAATAACGGACACATCCTCCGTGGATCCCGTCTCTTGCTGCTGCCTGCCCTTCTTCCCCTGCCGACGCTTCCCTTTGCGACCCCCGCCGCTCCCGACTCCGCCTCCTGCGGCGGCACGAACGGAGATAGTGCGTGGAATTAGCGGAAATGGCGGGTTGTGGGGAGAGCAGACGGATCGCAGAATGCTGGTTGACGCCGTGAGGGGAAATGAGCCTGGTCGTAGAGTTCGCCTTATTTCGCTAGCGTCGGTCGCGGAGCGGCAGCTGCGAAGGAGCGAGGATCGCAATTGGAGGTCGCCATGAGCGACCAGCCGCGTGGTGGTGGGAATGCTCGCGAGACGCATTGCGCGCGATTCGCGCAAATCGCGGGGATTACTGTGGCGACGAGAAGGATGAACCAATTACTGAATAACTGAGGCCTGAATTCTAAATGCCTCTTCGATCCTTGCTGCGATCGGTGGTTCTCCCACAGCTGTGCCACGCGGCACAATCTGCGTGGGTGGTGGAGAGCGGGAGAAGGGGTTTGGCAGGGGTGAAGGGATTGGATTGGATTGCAGGGAAATCGCTGCGGAACGTAAATGGCGGGGTCGCGGTGCATGCACGATCAATTTGTAGCTCACGACGGGTTACGAGAGTTCGTGTCTTCGGTGCTGTTCGCCAGCACAATTCTATCCAAAAACCACGGGATAACGACGGGATCAGGAAGGAGGGTCTCGCCTTCCTGATCCCGTCAGTTAGAGTTCGTTAACCTCCGTCAGCTTGGTCAGCCCGTAAAAGAAGTGCCGAGCCTCACCTACCGTCCAAACCAACAAACAAAGTGGGCGTCTGGCGAACGCCCACTTTTCTCCACCAAATCTAACAGCTCGACGGCATCTGGAAGCGGGGACGAAACTTCGTCCCTAGGCAAAATGCCATCCCCTAGCCATGCCATCGTCATGCCGCGTTTTTCAAAGCACAGCGGTGGAACAGCCGATGCATTGCTGTTCAGAGGGTAACCCTTGAACAAGCCTGCAGTTTAACAAAGGGGGGTTCGTATATTTTTCCCTCCCAAACACACCGTGGCGGGGGTTGTGTTTGAGCGGGGTGTGTTTTATTTGCGTTTTTACCCACGTTGAGCAATTTTTGGTCAGCGGGCAGCACAAGGGTCAGGGATGAGCAAATTTCGCTCCATTGGGGGGAAGGTGGGGATGGACCTTCCCGACGCGGTTGAGAAATTTCGCATTTCGGGCGCGCGTAGTTTCTCGGGCGGCATTTCGCCCAAACCTCGGAGGAGGGTTCCGCCCCCGTTTCCATATGCGGTCACGACGCTGATGCCATCATTTTCTGTTGAAGAAACGATTTGCTGGTGAACAGCACCTTTGTGTTCGTCGCAATGCTAGGCAAAATGACATGTCCGCATTCGCCAATCTTCGTGTTCAATTGGCCTACACTGCAAACTTCTGGAGCAGAGGTGGGTGGGGGAACTGGATGGGTGGGGTGGGGTGGGTTGGGGTGATTGCAGTTGACTCTTCCAGCTCTGTACAGAGCAGGAAACATGTTCAGTGACGTCGAGAGGTGATCGCACTGGAAGCTACTGCAGCGTTGTTACGGGTGCAATGAATCGAAGTAGCGAGAATTGCGCTAAAGTGTCAAATGAGTACAAAATGTGAGCGAAGGCATGAGCGAAACATTTATACGCGAAACATGCAAACGGTAACGCGGTGCGTGCGAGCTAGCTAGTGCTATGATGTAAACGAGGCCCGGGCTAGTCCCGAATGTCAGAACATATAGCTTACTTGTTTCTGTAGGCTATAGTGGGGTATCCCATAGGGGGTACAACCCCATAGGGTTTCCTATTTGTACTCACTTCATTTCATAGTCATTCATTCCTGTTCCTTATTTTCACATGGTATAGAGCGGGTTCCCTGTGGGAACTTCGCCTAGGGCCCACCGAAGCGCGCCCCGAGGCGCGCGATCGTTTTTAGCGACCCCCCCGAGTCGCCCTTCCCCACGCGGCCCCGCTGCCCTTCACGCAGCCCCGCCGCCCTTCCTAGCGGTCCCGCCCACCGTTCGAGCGGCCCCGCCTCTCCTTCGCGGCCCCGCCGTCTAGTCGCGGCCCCGCCACCTCCTCGCGGCCCCGCTACGACGCGGCCCCGCCGCCTGCTCGGACGCGGCCCCGCCGCCTGCTTGGCCGCGGCCCCGCTGCCTGCTCCGACGCGGCCCCGCCGCCCGCTACAGACGCGGCCACGCCGCCAGCTCAACCGCGGCCCCGCCGCCCGCTACGACGCGGCCTCCGCCGCCTGCTCAGCCGCGGCCCCCCCTCTCTCTACGACGCGGCCTCCGCCGCCTGCTCAGCCGCGGCCCCGCCGCCCGCTACGACGCGGCCCCGCCGCCTGCTCAGCCGCGGGTGCTCCCAGCGGCCCGCCGCTGCACCCTACGGCCCGCCGCCTCACCTGACGGCCCGCCGCTGCACCCTACGGCCCACCGCTGCACCTGCCGGCCCGCCACTGCTCCCTACGGCCCACCGCTGCACCCTGACGGCTCCGCCGTCCCTTGTCCCGGCCCCGCCACTACACTGCAGCCGAGCCGCCCAGCAGCAGCCGGACCGCCCAGCAGCAGCCGAGCCGCCCAGCAGCAGCCGAGCCGCCCAGCAGCAGCCGAGCCGCCCAGCAACAGCCGAGCCGCCCAGCAGCAGCCGAGCCGCCCGGTACCCGAGCCGCCCGAGCCGCCCGAGCCGCCCGAGCCGCCCGAGCCGCCCCAGCAGCCCGAGCCGCCCGAGCCACCTGAGGAGCCGTGCTGCTGTTCCTGAGCTGTGTTCCTCTGCTGCTGACCTACTCGACTCTCCTAGCCCGGTGAGACTTTGAGCTGCTGCCATGGCCACCCCCAATGTTCTTACTTTTGACGCTGAGGGGAGGGCCATTCACTTTGCCGTCTGGATTGAAGACCTGCAGCTATTCTTACTGTGTGATGCGATAGATGAGGTCTCTCTCTTTGACTTTGTCTCTGGCGCTGTCCCTGCCCCGCCTGCTGATGCTGACTCTGCTGCTCGCTCCAAGTGGGCGACCCGCGATGCTGCTGCACGTCTTGCTGTGCGTCGCCACCTCCCTTCCTCTGAGCGTGCCCACTTTAGTCAGTGCAAGACCGCTCAGGCCTTGTACGACGCTGTAGTTGCACGCTACTCCTCCCCTTCCTCCGCTACCCTTAGCCGCCTCATGCTACCGTTTCTCTTCCCTGACCTCGCTTCCTTTCCCACTGTTGCTGACCTAGTTACCCACCTCCGCGCTAGTGACACCCGCTACCGTGCTGCCCTTCCTGCTGAGTTCCGCGCTGCGAACCCTCCTCCCATGTACATCACTCTCTACTTTCTCGTCACCCGTCTCCCTGAGTCCCTTCGTGTCGTTAGGGACCAGTTTCTCTCTGTCTGTCCCACCACTCTCACTGTCGACCTCCTTGAGGAGTCCCTGCTAGCGGCTGAGAAGAGTATTGTCGCTGTAGGGGCCTCTCGGGGTGACCCTCGCACCCCCATCTTTGAGGGGTGTGGTCCTTCCCCCCTGCTGCCCTCTGTCGCCTCTGCCGCTGCTGCCGACCTTGCTGGTTTTGAGTCGGTCAGCGCGGCGTCTGCCCCCAGCGGCAGACGCCGCACTGGCAAGGGCAAGGGGGGCAAGGGAGCGGGTGGAGCTAGAGGGGGCGGTGGAGGAGGCGGTGGGGGTGGAGGGGGGAGTGGGGGTGGCGGTGGGGGTGGTGGCGGGAGTGGAGGTACTGGTGGCAGCGGTGGAGGCGGAGGTGGCGGCGGAGGTGGTAGCGGAGGAGGCGGTGGGAGCGGTGGGAGCGGCGGTCCTGGTGGGGGAGGTGGCGGTGGAGACGGGGGTGGCGGTGGAGACGGGGGTGGCGGTGGAGGCGGGGGTCGGAGTGGCTCGTCCCAGCGGAGCAGCTCTGGGGGTGGTCAGCGCCAGCAGCAGCAGCAGCAGCAGCAGCAGCAGCCGCAGCAGCAGCAGCGCTCTCGCACCGTCCCCGGCCCTCAGCAGCTCCGTGAGTGGTACTTGCAGCGTCAGCGCGGTGGTGCGCTTGGTCCCTGCCCCTACGTTCTTCGCACCGGTGACCGTGCAGGGGAGCGGTGTGGAGGCGCCCACACAGCCCGTCGCTGCTTTGGCCGCCTGACCGACGCCTGGCGTCAGCAGTTTCCGGAGGCCGCTGAGATCCCCCGCTGGGGAGAGCTCTCTAGGGCTGGAGTAGCTATTTATGATCTTGACTTTGATGCTATTCTCTCTGCTATGTATGCTGTGACTGGTAGTGATGAGGATGACTGTTACCGGTGTTTCCCGCCCGACCCGGGCATTGGTACTGCCGCGTCAGGTACTAGTGAGGCTGCTGCTCTAGGTGCCAGTGCGTCTGTGCTCTCAGGTGCTGGTGAGTCCGCCCTCTCAGGTACTGTGTCGGCTTCGGCCTCTCACACCTTCACCCTTGACTCTGGAGCGTCTCGCTCCTTCTTTAGGGACCGCACCACTCTCACGCCGCTGAGTCGGCCGGTTGCGGTGTCCCTGGCGGACCCCTCTGGGGGGCCGGTCCTGTCTCGCTTCTCCACTGTCCTCCCGTGTCCGGCGGCCCCCTCTGGCACCCTGACTGGTCTCTACCTCCCCTCGTTCTCGATGAACTTGGTGAGTGGTGCTGACCTCCAGGATGCAGGTGTCCACCAGTTCACCCCTGCTCGTCAGCGGGTGACCCACTGTACGGAGGCGGATACAGGTCGCCACCTGGCTACGTTTACACGTCGGCCGGGGTCGAGCCTGTACACACTGACCACTGCTTCTCCTCCAGGTACTGCGTCTGGTAGGGTCCCTTCGTCTGGTCAGGTGTTTGCTGCAGCGTCCAGGTCTGGTCCTGAGTCTGCCCCTTGTTCGTGTCGTCGTCTGTCTCACGAGACCCTCCTCTGGCACCACCGCCTTGGCCACCCCTCTCTGCTTCGGCTCAGAGGCATGGCCTCGCGGGTCCTTGTGTCTGGTCTTCCCCGGTCCCTCCCTCCCCTTCCTCCGGGCCCTGGCCCTGCCTGTGTCCCCTGTGTCGAGGGGCGCCAGCGTGCTGCCCCTCACTCCTCCCAGTTTCCTCCGACAGAGGCCCCGTTGCAGACGCTTCACATGGACGTGTGGGGCCCAGCCCGCGTCCGTGGACAGGGTCAGGAGCGCTACTTCCTGCTGGTGGTTGACGACTACTCGCGTTACACCACAGTCTTCCCCTTGCGCAGCAAGGGTGAGGTCACTGAGGTGTTGATCGACTGGATCCGCGCAGCTCGTCTCCAGCTTCGGAGGAGCTTTGGCTCTGACTTCCCTGTTTTGCGTCTGCACTCGGACAGAGGCGGAGAGTTCTCCTCTGCCCTCCTGAGTGCCTACTGTCGTGTGCAAGGCATCCGTCAGACCTTCACGCTTCCGGACTCACCACAGCAGAATGGGATTGCTGAGCGCCGCATTGGCATGGTCATGGACGTCGCTCGTACGTCCATGATGCATGCGGCTGCTCCCCATTTTCTGTGGCCGTTTGCGGTCAGGTACGCTGCGCACCAGATCAACCTCCACCCCAGGGTCTCTCGACCGGAGACCTCCCCAGCCCTGCTGTGGACGGGGAAGGTTGGCGATGCGTCGGCGTTCCGGGTCTGGGGATCTCGGGCGTTTGTTCGCGACCTGTCTGCGGACAAGCTGTCCCCTCGTGCTTCTCCCTGCGTCTTCCTGGGGTTCCCCCCCGACGCCCCTGGGTGGCAGTTTTACCACCCCACCTCTCGACGTGTTCTGTCCTCCCAGGACGTCACGTTTGATGAGTCGGTACCCTACTACCGCCTCTTCCCCTACCGCACTCCGTCCCTCCCCCCGCCCCCGCTCTTCTTGGTACCAGGTCCCCCCCCGGTAGTCCCCCTCCCCCCTCAGGGTCCTGCCCCTTCAGGTGTGTCCCAGGTAGACGCGGTCGAGCCTGTCGAGGTCACTGGTGACTCTGGTGCTGCTGAGGGAGCTGAGCCTGGGGGTGCGGAGCCTGGGGGTGCGGAGTCTGGGGGTGCTGAGCCTGGGGGTACTGTGCCCGGGGGTGCTGAGCCTGGAGGTGTCGAGCCTGGGGGTGCTGTGCCTGGGGGTGCTGAGCCTGGGGGTGCTGAGCCTGGGGGTGCTGAGCCTGGGGGTGCTGTGCCTGGGGGTGCTGAGCCTGGAGGTGCTGAGCCTGGGGGTGCTGAGCCTGGGGGTGCTGTGCCTAGGGGTGCTTCGTCTCGCCGGGAGCCACTCCCCCCACAGGAGCTGCGTGAGTGGTTTGCCAGGCGCTGGAGGCGTGCTGCTGGTGCTGGTGGTTCTTCGGCTGCAGAGGGTCCTGCTGCCACGCGTCCTAGCGGTGCTCGTACTGTGGGTGCTGGAGCTGCTGGGTCTGAGAGTTCTCCTGGAGCTGGTCCTGCTGCGGGTGTTGGCGCTGAGCCTGCGGTTGGCGGTCCGACTGACAGTGCTCCTGGTGCTGCTGCTGGCGGTTCTGGAGCTTCTGGTGATTCTGCTAGAGGTGCTGCTGGAGTGGGTGCTCCGGTCGGGGCTGCAGGTGCTGTTCCTGCTGTTTCTGGTGTCGCCGCGCGGCCCCGACCGTACTTCGTTCCGCTCCTGCAGCAGGTTCTTGGTCTTGCACCTCCTCCTCCTCCCTTAGAGGGTCCGCAGCCTGTTCGGTCACAGCCACAGCTACAGCCTGCCTCTCCTTTGCCTGCTCCTTCTCCCTACGCTGGTCCGACTGGAGGTCTTACTGAGCGTCGTGAGCCTGCGTCTCGTCCTGCGTCGCCTGTTCGTACTGCGCGCGCTAGTGGTCGCGGGTCGCGTCAGCGTCCTCCTCCTGTCCCTGGCACGCACCGGATGTCCCTGCGTCCGTCCACTGCTCCTCTGCGTGCCCCTTTGCCTTCTCCTCCTGCTTCCTCTCTTCCTGCTCTTGCCGACCCGGAGTCGGACTCTCTTCGCGCTGCCAGTCCTACTGTCACGCGTCTCCTTGCTACTGCTGTCACTGACCCTTCCTTCGAGTCGTCTGCTGCGTCTGCCCTTGTCACTGAGCTTGTCGACTTTGCTGCGCGCTGTCGTCTAGACTACGCTGCTCGTCTTGTCACTGAGTCTGAGTCCGCCTGTCCTCCGTCCGTCGGGGGTGAGTGTGCCCTTGGCACGGACGTCCTTGAGGACAGGCAGGAGGAGTTCCAGTGTCTAGCCGCTGCTTCACCTCGTCTCGCGTCTGTACTGCTAGCCCCTGAGGGAGACCCGGATGCACCAGACATCCCGACTCCGCGCTCTTACGCGGAGGCGATAGAGGGTCCCTACTCCTCTCAGTGGCAGGCAGCTATGGATGCAGAGATGGCTTCCTGGAAGTCCACAGGCACCTACGTTGACGCTGCTCCCCCTCCTGGGGCGAACATCGTCAGTGGCATGTGGATTTTCAGGGTGAAGCGGCCGCCGGGTTCTCCGCCTGTCTTCAAGGCGCGTTACGTGGCTCGTGGCTTCAGTCAGCGGCAGGGGGTTGACTACTTTCAGACCTTCTCCCCCACCCCGAAGATGACCACTCTTCGGGTTCTGCTGCACGTTGCTGCTCACCGTGACTACGAGCTGCACTCTCTTGACTTCAGCACTGCTTTCTTGCAGGGCAGCCTGCACGAGGAGATCTGGCTGCGTCGCCCACCTGGCTTCACTGGGTCTTTCCCTCCTGGTACCCAGTGGAGTCTCCGACGTCCAGTCTACGGTCTCCGCCAGGCGCCACGTGAGTGGCACGACACACTGAGGACTACGCTCGCGGCACTTGGGTTTGCTCCTTCTACTGCCGACTCGTCGCTGTTTCTTCGCACCGACACCTCTCTGCCGCCGTTCTACATCCTCGTGTACGTCGACGACTTGGTCTTTGCCACAGCTGACACTGCTGGACTCGCCTACGTGAAGTCCGAGCTGCAGAAGAGACACACGTGCACTGACCTGGGTGAACTGCGCAGCTACCTTGGCTTGCAGATCACCCGGGACAGAGCACGCCGCACCATTACCCTGACTCAGTCACACATGGTGCAGCAGGTCCTTCAGCGCTTCGGCTTCACGTACTCCTCGCCTCAGGCCACTCCTCTGCCTACTCGCCACTCGCTCTCAGCTCTGCCTTCGGATGAGTCCGTAGAGTCGAGTGGCCCGTTTGCAGAGCTTGTTGGCTGCCTCATGTACCTGATGACCTGCACACGACCTGACCTCGCATACCCTCTTAGCATTCTTGCACGCTTTGTTGCTCCTGGGAGACACCGACCAGAGCACATGGCTGCAGCGAAGAGGGTGTTGCGCTACTTGTGCAGTACGTCGGGCATGGGGCTAGTGCTTGGAGGGCGCAGTCCAGTGGTCCTCACTGGGCACGCAGACGCTTCTTGGGCTGACGACCAGGCTACGCAGCGGTCGTCACAGGGTTACACCTTCAGCCTTGGTTCCGGCTCTGTCTCGTGGCGGGCTACCCGCTCGTCTTCTGTTCTCGGCTCCAGTTGTGAGGCTGAGATCTACGCTGGGGCTATGGCTGCACAGGAGTTACGCTGGCTCACCTACCTGCTGACCGACCTTGGAGAGCAGCCTCGTTCTCCTCCAGTCCTGTACGTAGACAACAAGGCCATGCTGGCCTTGTGTCGAGAGCAGCGACTGGAGCACAGAACGAAGCACATTGCTCTCCGCTACTTTCTTGCTCGTGAGCTACAGCAGCGTGGACAGTTGCGACTTGCGTACGTGGCCTCTGAGGCCAACACTGCTGATGTCTTCACCAAGGCACTTGCGCCTTGTGATCATCAGCGTTGTTGCACGCAGTTGGGTCTTGTGCCTGTCTTGTCTCACTTGCTCTCCTCTTGACCTTGCTTGTACCTTCGCCTATATATACTCTTGCTCTTGCTTGCTTGACTCTTGTATATCTCTATATATGATCTTGCATGTGAACTGGCCTTCTGGCCTTTGAACTTGTGCTCGGAATGCGTGGTGACTTTGTGATCCACCCTGAGCTTTGCTTTGCTTTGCTTGACTGGTCTTGTGACCCCTTGTTCTCCCCCACTTTGCCTATGGGGGTGTGTCAGAACATATAGCTTACTTGTTTCTGTAGGCTATAGTGGGGTATCCCATAGGGGGTACAACCCCATAGGGTTTCCTATTTGTACTCACTTCATTTCATAGTCATTCATTCCTGTTCCTTATTTTCACACCGAAGCGTAGGCCGACACGGCCAGGCCAGCAGTGCCAGGTTTGGTGGAACAGTGCGCGCGAAATCGGCGAAGCCCCGTTAGCAGTAACGGGCGAACAACGGCTGCTGCTGTACGCGATGTTGCAGGGCGCGCTAAGGAATATCGAGAAAATTCCTTACACTACGCCCCCCCCCCCCCTCAAGAAGCCCCCTCCGCTACGCGAGTGCGTGTATATCGCGGAAACCCCGGCTTCTCAGGTACACTTGCAAGGCAGGGTGGTTTTTTATGTTTGCCAGGGGCACCCAGCTATCTTCAGTTGGCGTGCGATCCTTCCAGCGAACGAGGAATTCAATCCTCCTAATTTCCGTGGGGTGTCGAATCCGATGGCTCCGGATTTTTTCGGGTTCGATTATCGGCTCCGATGCAGGGCGAGTCATGGATGGCGGGCGGTGACGAAGCAGTTGGCTTGTGGTTGGGATGTATGAACGAAGCAGGCTGACGTGGAACGAAGGGCTGATGTACCAGTCCGTCGGCAACAGTAGGTGGGCTGTCACTGGGGTAATCATGTGGCTGATCTGGAATGGTCCACAGTAGCGGGGTCGCAATTTCGGTACGACGGGCAGACTTAAGTTCTGTGTGTCGAGCAGAACGTAATCTCCTGACTGGTACGTGACTGGGCGGCGGTGGCGGTCAGCGTTGCGCTTAGCGATGACATTGGCTTTTTTAATTGCATCTACGGCTCTGGTGCGGGCAGCTTCCAGAATTTCGGCGAATTGCTGTGCATGTGGTGTTGGGTTGTCCGGACTCGGCGTCATGGGCACTGTAGGGTTTTGCCCGTAGTTCAGGTAGAAAGGGGACTGCTGCGTCGTTGCTGACGTGGCGTTGTTATACACGAACTCAATCAGCGGCAGCTGCTGCTCCCAAGTGGTTGGGTCGTCGCACGTGGCACGAATCAACTGCTCCATCGTCTGATTCGTCCGCTCCGTTTGACCATCGGTCTCGGGGTGGTACGACGAGCTGAACTGTAGCCTTGTCCCGAACTGCTCCCAGAGGTTCTTCCAGAAGTTGCTGGTAAACTTCGTGTCGCGGTCGCTGATTATCGCGGCTGGTATCCCGTGTAGTCGAACGACGGCTGCGATGAAGAGGCGAGCGGTTTCTTCGGCTGAGATCGTGCACGCAGCGAAGTGTGCCATTTTCGTCAACCTGTCAATGACGACCATAACCGCGTCGTTACCCCCAGGGTTCGAAGGTAACCCCGTGACGAAATCCATGGTAACGTGCTGCCAGGCGCGCTCAGGCGGTGGAATCGGCTGCAACTGACCCGCCTTTCTTTTTCGCGAGCTCTTCATCACCTGACACGTAGGACACGAGCCCACGTGGTGCTGTACGTCGGTCAACAGCTCCGGCCAGTAGTAATACCGCTGAATTTGCTGTCGCGTTTTTTCTACCCCGAAATGTCCCGAGGTAATCCCGTCGTGTGCTTCCTGCAATAACAGTTCCCTCAGTAGTGAGTACGCGGGTACCCAGATGCGGTTGGTGCCTATTTTTACGTAATAGACGCCTTTGGCCTCTGCTAGTTGCTGTGAAATTCCGGTCGTGAAAAATGGGTCGGTACTGTATCCGTGGGTGAGTAGGCCTGTTAACAGTGGGTTGGTTTGGGCGAATAGGATGGCGTGGAGGTGGGCGGTGGGGTGTGTGAGTGCGTCGGCGATGTTGGATGCGCCTTTTTTGTACGTGATGTCAAACATTATATATGTTCTGCTTGTGTAGGCTACAGTGGGTTAGCCTATAGGGGGTACACAATTCTAGGGTTTCCTACTTGTACTCATTTCACTGCTAGTTCATTCATTCCTGTTCGCTTATTCTCACATGGTATAGAGCGGGTCCTTCTACGGACCGTTTTTTTGGGCCCACCGAAGCGCCCCCCGAGGCGCGATCTTTTTTTTAGCGACCCCTCGGGTCGCCATTTCCCCTGCGGCCCCGCCGCCTTCACTGACGCGGCCCCGCCGCCCTCTCTGACGGGGCCCCGCCGCCGGCCCTTACGCGGCCCCGTCGCCGGCTCTCACGCGGCCCCGCAGCAGGCTCTGTCGCGGCCCCGCCCCGGCCTTTACGCGGCCCCGCCGCCTGCTCTCACGCGGCCCCGCCCCGGCTCCTTCGCGGCCCCGCCGCCTGCTCTCGCGCGGCCCCGCCCCGGCTTCTACGCGGCCCCGCCCCGGCTTTCACGCGGCCCCGCCGACGGCTCTGTCGCGGCCCCGCCCAGGCCTTTACGCGGCCCCGCCGCCTGCCCCCGTCGCGGCCCGGTCACCTCCTGACGGCCCCGCCGTCCCTTCCTGACGGCCCCGCCGTCCCCTCCTGACGGCTCCTGCCGTCCCCTTCTACCGGCCCCGCAACTGCACCTGCTCGCCCCGCCGCTGCACCTACCGGCCCCCCACCACCCACCCCCCCTTTTCCCGTCGCCCGTCGCGGCTCCTTCGGGGGCCGCAGCAGAGGGGTGGCGGGGGTGTGGCCTCCCCTGCTTCTCCTCCTCCTTCATCTCCCACTGCAGCAGCCGAGCCGCTCACCTGCAGCAGCCGAGCCGCCCCACCGCCGAGCCGCCCTGCACCCGAGCCGCCCAGCAGCCGAGCCGCCCTGCCGCCGAGCCGCCGGGTCGCTGAGCTGCTGAGCTGCAGTTGTTGCCGAGCCGCCCTGCCTCCGAGCCGCCGAGTCACCGAGCTGCTGAGCTGCAGTTGCTGCCGAGCCGCCTTGCCGCCGAGCCGCCCGAGTCGCCCGAGCCGCCGAGCCGCCGAGCTGCCGAGCCGCTGAGTCGCCGAGCCTACTCTTCCCACCACTGGTGAGCTCTTGCCCTGCTAGCACGCTGCGCGTCGCCTGCTTGCCTGCCTGCCTGCCTTTTGGCTTGCCTGGCTGCCTACCTCCCTGCTGCTAGTCCTGCTCCTGCTTCTACTTGCGGAGCCAAATGCAGCCCCAGCGACGCCGGCGTGAGTCCCTCACGCCCCAGCAGCTGCGTGAGTGGTACGCTGGTTGGGGCTGTAGGGGTGGCGACGCTACTCCTACTTCCACTCCTGCTGCTTCTACTCGTGGTGGCGGCCAGATGCAGCTCCCGCGACCCTCTCGCGTGTCTCTCACGCCTCGCCAGCTTCGTGAGTGGTACGCTCAGAGTGGAGGGTCTCTCAGTGCTGTTCGCTGCTCTTACGTGATTCGCACTGGTACTCGCACTGGTCAGCCTTGTGGGACACGTAGTCATACACCGTCCCGCTGCTTCGCCCGTCTGAGCGACGCCTGGCGTACCGTGTTTGGCGACGAGGCTGAGCTTCCCGACTGGGTGGAGTTGCTTAGGCAGAGGGTAGATATATATGCTCTTGACTATGATGCTATTCTCACTGCCATGTATGCATTGCCTACTAGTGCTGACCGTGCCGGTCACCTGTGCGTCCCGCTTGACCCAGGTACAGGACCTGCTGCTCTAGCTACTGGTGAGGCTGCTGCTCTGGGTGCTAGTGAGTCTCCTGCTCCAGGTACAGGTGCGGCTGCTGCTCTAGGTGCTAGTGAGTCTGCTTCCTCAGGTGCGGGTGAGGCTGCGCTCTCAGGTACCGCGTTGGCTTCGGCCTCCCTCACCTTTACACTTGACTCTGGGGCTTCTCGCTCCTTCTTTCGGGACCGCACCACACTCACGCCGCTTGGTCGGCCGGTTGCAGTCTCCCTGGCTGACCCCTCTGGGGGTCCTGTCCTCGCTCACTTCTCCACTGTCCTCCCGTGTCCGGCTGCCCCCTCGGGCACCCTGTCTGGCCTGTACCTCCCCTCGTTCTCGACGAACTTGGTGAGTGGTGCAGACCTACAGGATGCGGGGGTTCACCAGTTCACTCCTGCGAGTCAGCGGGTGACCCACTGCACGGACGCACGCACAGGCCGGCACCTGGCCACGTTCTCGCGTCGGCCGGGGTCGAGCCTCTACACCCTGACCACTGAGTCTCCTCCTGTCCCCGCGTCCGGTCAGGTAGCAGCGTCGGGTCAGGTGTTTGCTGCTGCGTCCAGGTCTGGTCCTGAGTCTGCCCCCTGTTCGTGTCGCCTCCTGTCTCACGAGACTCTTCTGTGGCACCACCGTCTAGGCCACCCCTCCTTGCCCCGTCTTCGGGGCATGGCTTCCCGTGTCCTTGTCTCTGGTCTTCCCCAGTCTCTCCCTCCCCTTCCTTCGGGACCAGGACCTTCCTGTGTCCCCTGTGTCGAGGGGCGCCTCAGGGCTGCTACTCACTCCTCCCAGTTTCCCCCGACAGAGGCTCCTCTGCAGACGCTTCACATGGACGTGTGGGGCCCGGCCCCCGTCCGTGGGCAGGGTCACGAGCGCTACTTCCTGTTGGTGGTTGACGACTACTCGCGTTACACCTCAGTCTTCCCCTTGCGCAGCAAGGGTGCTGTCACTGAGGTGCTGATCGACTGGATCCGCGAGGCTCGTCTCCAGCTCAGGAGGAGCTTCGGCTCGGACTTTCCTGTTCTGCGTCTGCACTCTGACCGAGGTGGGGAGTTCTCCTCTCGCCTTCTGCGAGACTACTGTCGTGCACAGGGGATCCGCCAGACCTTTACGCTTCCGGACTCTCCACAACAAAATGGGATTGCTGAGCGCCGCATTGGCATGGTCATGGATGTCGCTCGTACGTCCATGATGCATGCGGCTGCCCCCCATTTTCTGTGGCCGTTTGCGGTTCGGTACGCGGCGCATCAGCTCAACCTTCACCCCAGGGTCTCTCGGCCCGCGATGTCCCCAGTGTTACTGTGGACGGGGAAGATCGGCGATGCGTCTGCGTTCCGTGTCTGGGGATCTCGGGCGTTTGTCCGCGACTTGTCTGCGGACAAGCTGTCCCCCCGTGCTGCTCCCTGTGTCTTCCTTGGCTTCCCCCCTGACGCTCCAGGGTGGCAGTTCTACCACCCCTCCTCTCGTCGTGTTCTGTCCTCCCAGGACGTCACGTTCGACGAGTCAGTCCCCTTCTACCGCCTCTTCCCCTACCGTACTCCTTCCCTTCCCCCCTCACCGGACTTCCTGGTACCAGTTCCCCCCCCGGTAGACCCCCTCCCCCCTCAGGTTCCTGCCCCTTCGGGTGTGTCCCAGGTAGACACGGTCGAGCCAGTCGAAGTTGCTGCTGAGTCTGGTGCTGCTGCTGGGGGTGCTGAGCCTGGGGGTGCTGAGCCTGGGGGTGCGAGGCCGGGGGGTGCTGAGTCTGGGGGTGCTGAGCCGGGGGGTGCTGAGCCGGAGGGTGCTACGTCAGGAGCTGCTGAGCCTGGGGGTGCTGGGCCTGGAGGTGCGGAGCCTGCGCCTGCTGGACCTGGGGGCTCTCCGGTTCTTCCGTCTCGGCGGGAGCCGCTCTCTCCACAGGAGCTGCGCGAGTGGTTTGCTCGCCGCTGGAGGCGTGCTGCTGGAGCTGGAGCTTCTTCGCCTGCTGAGGGTGCTGCCGGTCCCAGAGCTACTGGGCCTACGGGTCCTACTGGAGCTGGAGCTACTGAGTCTGGGGGTGCTGAGTCTGGAGCTGCTGAGCCTGGAGGTGCTGAGTCTGGAGCGGCTGTGCCTGGGGGTGCTGAGTCTGGAGCTGCTGAGCCTGGGGTTTCTCCTGCTGCTGCGTCTCGCTGGGAGCCCCTCTCTCCACAGGAGCTGCGTGAGTGGTTTGCTCGCCGCTGGAGGAGTGCTGCTGGAGCTGGAGCTTTGTCGACCGTCGAGGGTGCTGGTGCTGCCGGTCCCGGAGCTGCTGGGCCTGCGGGTCCTACTGGAGCTGGAGCTGCTGAGGGCGTTGGTGCTGAGACTACTGCTGTCTGTCCTGGCGGTGGTTCTGCTGCTAGTGCTGCTGGAGGTCCTGCCGCTGGAGGTGTTGGTGGCGCTGGTGCTGTCGCAGAGGGTGCTGGTGCTGTTCCTGCTGAGTCTGGAGCTGCCGCGCGGCCTCGGCCGTACTTCGTTCCGCTTCTACAGCAGGTTCTTGGTCTTTCTCCTTCGGTAGAGTGTCCACAGCCTGTCCAGTCGCAGTCACTGTTGGAGCCTTCCTCTCCTCTGCCTACTCCCTCTCCTTACACTGGTCCTACTGGAGGTCTTGCTGAGCGTCGTGAGCCTGCGTCTCGTCCTGCGTCGCCTGTTCGTGCTGCTCGCGCTAGTGGTCGCGGTTCGCGTCAGCGTCCTCCTCCTGTCCCTGGCACGCACCGGATGTCTCTGCGTCCGTCCACTGCTCCTCTGCGTGCCCCTTTGCCTTCTCCTCCTGAGTCCTCTCTTCCTGCGCTTGCCGACCCTGAGTCGGACTCTCTTCGCGCTGCCAGTCCTACTGTCACGCGTCTGCTTGCTACTGTCGTCACTGACCCCTCTTTTGAGTCCACTGCTGCGTCTGCCCTAGTCGCTGAGCTCGTTGACTTTGCTGCTCGCTGTCGTCTCGACTACGCTGCTGGTCTTGTTGCTGAGTCTGCGTCTGTCTGTCCTCCGTCCGTCGGGGGTGAGTGTGCTCTTGGCACGGACGTCCTAGAGGACAGACAGGAGGAGTTACAGTGTCTAGCGGCTGCTTCACCTCATCTCGCGTCTGTACTGCTTGCCCCTGAGGGAGACCCGGATGCACTAGACATCCCGACTCCGCGTTCTTACGCGGAGGCTGTAGAGGGTCCCTACTCCTCTCAGTGGCAGGCAGCTATGGATGCAGAGATGGCTTCCTGGAAGTCCACAGGCACCTACGTTGACGCGGTTCCCCCTCCTGGGGCGAACATCGTCAGTGGCATGTGGATCTTCCGGGTGAAGCGGTCGCCGGGCTCTCCACCTGTCTTCAAGGCGCGGTACGTTGCTCGTGGCTTCAGTCAGCGGCAGGGAGTTGACTACTTTCAGACCTTCTCTCCCACCCCGAAGATGACCACTCTTCGGGTGCTGCTGCACATAGCCGCTCAGCGCGACTACGAGCTTCACTCTCTCGACTTCAGCACTGCGTTCCTGCAGGGTAGCCTGCACGAGGAGATCTGGCTGCGCCGTCCACCTGGCTTCACTGGGACTTTCCCTCCTGGCACCCAGTGGAGCCTCCGACGGCCAGTCTACGATCTCCGCCAGGCACCGCGTGAGTGGCACGACACACTGAGGACTACGCTTGCGGCTCTTGGGTTTGCTCCTTCTACTGCTGACCCGTCGCTGTTTCTGCGCACCGACACTTCACTGCCGCCGTTCTACATCCTCGTGTACGTCGACGACTTGGTCTTTGCCACAGCGGACACTGCTGGACTCGCCTACGTGAAGTCCGAACTGCTGAAGAGACACACGTGCACAGACCTGGGTGAACTGCGCAGCTACCTTGGCTTGCAGATCACTCGGGACAGAGCACGCCGCACCATTACCCTGACTCAGTCACACATGGTGCAGCAGGTCCTTCAGCGCTTCGGCTTCACGTACTCCTCGCCTAAGGCCACTCCTCTGCCTACTCGCCACTCACTCTCAGCTCTGCCTTCGGATGAGTCCGTAGAGTCGAGTGGTCCGTATGCAGAGCTTGTTGGCTGCCTCATGTACCTGATGACCTGCACACGACCTGACCTTGCATACCCTCTGAGCATTCTTGCACGCTATGTTGCTCGTGGGAGACACAGACCAGAGCACATGGCTGCAGCGAAGAGGGTATTGCGCTACCTGTGCAGTACGTCGGGCATGGGGCTTGTGCTTGGAGGGCGGAGTCCAGTGGTCCTTACCGGCCACGCGGACGCTTCTTGGGCTGACGACCAGGCTACGCAGCGGTCGTCACAGGGTTACACCTTCAGCCTTGGTTCCGGCTCTGTCTCGTGGCGGTCTACTCGCTCGTCTTCGGTTCTCGGCTCCAGTTGTGAGGCTGAGATCTACGCCGGGGCCATGGCTGCACAGGAGCTTTGCTGGCTCACCTACCTGCTGACTGACCTTGGAGAGCCGCCTCGTTCTCCTCCAGTGCTGTACGTAGACAACAAGGCCATGCTGGCCTTGTGTCGAGAGCAGCGCTTGGAGCACAGAACGAAGCACATTGCTCTCCGCTACTTCCTTGCTCGTGAGCTGCAGCAGCGTGGTCTGTTGCGACTTGCGTACGTGGCCTCAGAGGCCAACACTGCTGATGTGTTCACCAAGGCACTCGCGCCTTGTCATCATCAGCGCTTTTGCACCCAGCTGGGTCTTGTGTCTGTCTTGCCTCACTTGCTCTCCTCTTGACTTTACTTGTACTATGACATATATATATACATGCTCTTGCTTGTCTAGTTTTATATATATGTCTGTACTCCTGCATGTGAACTGGCCTCTGGCCCTGCTCTTGTGCTCGGACTGTGTGGTGACTTTGTGATCCACCCTGAGCTTGCTTTGCTTTGCTTTGCTTGACTGGTCTTGTGACCCCTTGTTCTCCCCCACTTTGCCTATGGGGGTGTGTCAAACATTATATATGTTCTGCTTGTGTAGGCTACAGTGGGTTAGCCTATAGGGGGTACACAATTCTAGGGTTTCCTACTTGTACTCATTTCACTGCTAGTTCATTCATTCCTGTTCGCTTATTCTCACACGTGACCGTGTAGTGGAAGCTGGACTCCAGATGGTCCAACCAGCGGATCTGTCGTGGGTTGAGATTCGGTTGGGCGCGAAGGTACTGTAGGGATCGGTGGTTTGTCCGTTCTGTCACGTCTGCTCCCGTGAGGTAACCTCGACACACTTTGAACGCGTGCACGGTCGCCAACATTACGCGGTCGTGTATCGGGTAGTTGCGTTCGGGCGGGTGAAGTTTGCGGGACTCGTACGCGATTGGCTGGAGGCCTTTCCCGAAGTCCTGCAACAGTACTGCTCCCACAGCGATGTCGCTGAGAAGAAACGAGAATGAATGAACAATGAATGAATTGGGTACAAGTACTAGCCCTAATTGGGTTGTACCCCTTATGGGCTACCCCACTATAGCCTACACAATATGCATGAGCTATAATGTTCTGACACACCCCCATAGGCAAAGTGGGGGAGAACAAGGGGTCACAAGACCAGTCAAGCAAAGCAAAACAAAGCAAGCTCAGGGTGGATCACAAAGTCACCACACATTCCGAGCACAAGTTCAAGGCCACAAGGCTAGTTCACATGCAGGAGTACATATATATAAAGAAGGCTAGACAAGCAAGAGCAGGTATATATATATATATATGTAACAGAATAGCAAGGTCAAGAGGTGAGCAAGTGAGGCAAGGTAGGCACAAGGCCCAGCTGAGTACATAAGCGCTGATGGTCACAAGGCGCAAGCGCCTTGGTGAACATATCAGCAGTGTTGGCCTCAGAGGCCACGTACGCAAGAGGTAGCTGACCACGCTGCTACAGCTCACGAGCAAGAAAGTAGCGGAGAGCAATGTGCTTCGTTCTGTGCTCCAGTCGCTGCTCCCGACACAAGGCCAGCATGGCCTTGTTGTCTACGTGCAGCATTAGAGGAGAACGAGGCGGCTCTCCGAGGTCAGTCAGCAGGTAGGTGATCCAGCGAAGCTCCTGTGCAGCCGTAGCCCCGGCGTAGATCTCAGCCTCACAAATGGAGCCGAGAACAGAAGACGAGCGAGTAGCCCGCCACGAAACAGAGCCGGAACCAAGGCTGAAGGTGTAACCCTGTGACGACCGCTGCATAGCCTGGTCGTCAGCCCAAGAAGCTTCTGCGTGCCTAGTAAGGACCACTGGACTCTGCCCTCCAAGCACAAGCCACATGCCCGACGTACTGCACAAGTAGCGCAACACCCTCTTCGCTGCAGCCATGTGCTCCGGTCTGTGTCTCCCAGGAGCAACATAGCGTGCGAGAATGCTAAGAGGGTATGCAAGGTCAGGTCGTGTGCAGGTCATCAGGTACATGAGGCAGCCAACAAGCTCTGGGTACGGGTCACTCGACTCTACGGACTCATCCGAAGGCAGAGCTGAGAGCGAGTGGCGAGTAGGCAGAGGAGTGGCCTGAGGCGAGGAGTACGTGAAGCCGAAGCGCTGAAGGACCTGCTGCACCATGTGTGACTGAGTCAGGGTAATGGTGCGGCGTGCTCTGTCCCGAGTGATCTGCAAGCCAAGGTAGCTGCGCAGTTCACCCAGGTCTGTGCACGTGTGTCTCTTCTGCAGCTCGGACTTCACGTAGGCGAGTCCAGTAGTGTCAGCTGTGGCAAAGACCGAGTCGTCGACGTACACGAGGATGTAGAACGGCGGCAAAGAAGTGTCGGTGCGCAGAAACAGCGACGGGTCGGCAGTAGAGGGAGCAAACCCAAGAGCCGCAAGTGTAGTCCTCAGTGTGTCGTGCCACTCACGCGGTGCCTGGCGGAGACCGTAGACTGGCCGCCGGAGGCTCCACTGGGTGCCAGGAGGAAAAGACTCAGTGAAACCAGGTGGACGACGCAGCCAGATCTCCTCGTGCAGGCTGCCCTGCAGGAAGGCTGTGCTGAAGTCAAGAGAGTGTAGCTCGTAGTCACGGTGAGCAGCTATGTGCAGTAGTACCCGAAGAGTGGTCATCTTCGGGGTGGGAGAGAAGGTCTGAAAATAGTCAACTCCCTGCCGCTGACTGAAGCCACGAGCCACGTAACGCGCCTTGAAGACAGGCGGAGAACTCGGCGGTAGCTTCACCCTGAAAATCCACATGCCACTGACGATGTTCGCCCCAGGAGGGGGAGCAGCGTCAACGTAGGTGCCTGTGGACTTCCAGGAAGCCATCTCTGCGTCCATAGCTGCCTGCCACTGAGAGGAGTAGGGACCCTCTATCGCCTCCGCGTAAGAGCGCGGAGTCGGGATGTCAAGTGCATCCAGGTCTCCCTCAGGGGTAAGCAGTACGGACACGAGATGAGGTGAAGCAGCGGCCAAGCACTGGAACTCCTCCTGCATGTCCTCAAGGACGTCCGTGCCAAGGGCAAACTCACCCCCGACGGACGGAGGACAGACAGACTCAGACTCAGCAACAAGACTGGCGGCGTAGTCTAGGCGACAGCGAGCAGCAAAGTCGACGAGCTCAGCAACTAGGGCAGACGCAGCAGTGGACTCAAAGGAAGGGTCAATGACAACAATAGCAAGGAGACGCGTGACAGTAGGACTGGCAGCACGAAGAGAGTCCGACTCCGGGTCGGCAAGAGCAGGAAGAGAAGACTTAGGAGGAGAAGGCAAAGGGGCACGCAGAGGAGCAGTGGACGGACGCAGAGACATCCGGTGCGTGCCAGGGACAGGAGGAGGACGCTGACGCGAACCGCGACCACTAGTGCGAGCAGCACGGACAGGCGACGCAGGGCGAGACGCAGGCTCACGACGCTCGGCAAGACCTCCAGTAGGACCAGTGTAGGGAGACGGAGCAGGCAGTAGGGAGGCCGGCTGCAACTATAACTGCGACGCGACAGGCTGTGGACACTCTAAGGGAGGAGGAGGACCTGTAGAAGACGAGAGACAAAGACCCTGCTGAAGGAGCGGAACGAAGTACGACCGAGGCCGCGCGGCGACTCCAGACACAGCAGGGACAGCACCAGCACCCCCTGCGGCAGCACCAGCACCAGTAGCAGCTCAAGCTCCAGTACCCCCAGCAGCACCAGTAGTACCCCCAGCACGACCGCCTCCAGGACCGACAGCAGTAGCCTCCGTGCCAACACCCGCAGCAGCTCCAGCTCCAGAAGTACCCGCAGGTCCAGCAGCTCCAGTACTCCCAGTACGAGCACCTCCGGGACCCGTGGCACCAGCTCCCTCAGCAGCAACAGAAACTCCAGTACCCGCAGCACCTCCAGCTCCAGCAGCTCGCCTCCAGCGCCGGGCAAACCACTCACGCAGCTCCTGTGGAGAGAGTGGCTCTCGGCGAGAAGAAGCACCCGGAGAACCGCCAGGCACAGCACCAGCAGGCCCTGCTCCCTCAGGCTCCGCACCCCCAGGCTCAGCACCTCCAGGCGTAGCACCCCCAGGCTCAGCACCCCCAGGCTCAGTACCCCCAGGCTCAGCACCCCCAGGCGTAGCACCTCCAGGCTCAGCACCCCCAGACTCAGTACCCCAAGGCTCAGCACCCCCAGTCGTTGTACCCTCAGGCTCAGCACCCCCAGGCGTAGCACCCACACGCTCAGCACCCCCAGAGTCAGCACCCCAAGGCTCAGCACCCTCAGCAGCACCAGAGTCACCAGCGACCTCCACAGGCTCAACATCGTCTACTTGGGACACACTTGAAGGGGCAGGACCCTGAGGGGGGAGGGGGTTTACCGGGGAGGGACCTGGTACAAGGAAGAGCGGTGGCGGGGGGAGGGACGGAGTGCGGTAGGGGAAGAGACGGTAGTAGGGGACGGACTCGTTGAACGTGGCGTCCTGGGAGGACAGAACATGGCGAGAGGTGGGGTGGTAGAACTGCCACCCTAGCGCGTCAGGGGGGAAACCCAGGAAGATGCAAGGAGCAGCACGAGGGGACAACTTGTCCGTAGACAAGTCGCGAACAAACGCACGAGATCCCCAGACACGGAACGTAGACGCATCGCCAACCTTCCGCGTCCACAGCAAAGCTGGGGAGGTCTCCGGCATGGAGACCCTGGGCTGAAGGTTGATCTGATGCGCCGCGTACCGGACTGCAAACGGCCACAGAAAATGGGGGGCAGCGGCATGCATCATGGACGTACGGGCGACGTCTATGACCATGCCAATGCGGCGCTTGTCAGAACATATAGCTTGTGCTCATTGTGTAGGCTATAGTGGGGTAGCCCATAAGGGGTACAACCCAATTAGGGTTAGTACTTGTACTCACTTCATTCATAGTTCATTCATTCTCGTTTCAATTTTCTCATGGTATCGAGCAGGTTCCCTCGTGGGAACTGTGCCTAGGGCCCACCAAGTCGATTTTATTTTTCCTGCCCGGAGCGCGCTCCGCCCGAGTCGCGCTCCCCTCTCTGACTTCGTCAAGCCGCCTTCGCGGCCCCTGATTCGTCACCCTAGCGACCCCGTCGCCCTACCTGCGCACCGGCCCCGTCGCCCTACCTGCGCCCAGGCCCCGTCGCACTACCTGCGACCCCGGCCCCGTCGCCCCCCCTTGCGTCCCCGGCCTCGTCGCCCTACTTGAGGCCCGGCCCTGGCCCCGTCGCCATACCTTCGACCCGGCCCCGTCGCCCTACCTACGGCCTGGCCCCGTCGCCCTACCTACGGCCCGGCCCCGGCCCCGTCGCCCTACCTACAACCCGGCCCCGTCGCCTTACGTACGGCCCGGCCCCGGCCCCGTCGCCCTACCAACGACCCGGCCCCGGCCCTGTCGCCCTACCTACGGCCCGGCCTCGGCCCCGTCGCCCTACCTTCGACCCGGCCCCGTCGCCCTACTTGCGGCCCGGCCCCGGCCACGTCGCCCTACCTACGACCCGGCCCCGTCGCCCTACCTACGGCCCGGCCCCGGCCCCGTCGCCCTACCTTTGACCCAACCCCGTCGCCCTTCTTGCGGCCCGGCCCCGGCCCCGTCGCCCTACCTGCCCACCGGCCCCGTCGCCCTATCTTCGACCCGGCCCCATCGCCCTACCTACGGCCCGGCCCCGGCCCCGTCGCCTTACCTTCGCACCGGCCCCGTCGCCCTACCTTCGACCCGGCCCCGCCGTCCTACCTACGGCCCCGCCCGAACGCCGAGCTGCAGTTGCTACCGAGCCGCCCGAGCTGCCCGAACCGCCCTCTCTGGTGAGCGCAGCGCCTCTGTCACCGCACTGCCCCTGCTTTACAGTTAGCGCTGCTAGTCTACTGCTGTCATGGCTACCCCCAGTGTTCTCACTTTTGGCGCTCAGGGTCGGGCCATTGACTTTGACGTTTGGATAGATGACCTGCAGCTTTTCCTACAGTCTGATAGGGCAGACGGTCTCTCCCTCTTTGACCTCACCTCTGGTGCTTCCCCTGCCCCTGCTGCCGATGCCGACGCCACCGTTCGCTCACAGTGGGCCACTCGCGATGCTGCTGCACGTCTTGCTGTGCGTCGCCACCTTCCTACCACTGAGCGCGCGCACTTTAGTCAGTACAAGAGTGCTCAGACCTTGTACGACGCTGTAGTTGCGCGCTACTCTTCCCCTGCCACTGGTGCACTTAGCTGCCTCATGCTACCGTACATCTTCCCTGACCTTGCTACCTTTCCCACAGTCGCTGACCTCATTACGCACCTCCGCACTAGTGACACTCGCTACCGCGCTGCGCTTCCTGCTGACTTCTGCGCCAAGAACCCCCCCCCCATGTACATCACTCTCTACTACTTAGTCACTCGCCTCCCTGACTCCCTTCGCGTAGTCAGGGACCACTTCCTCTCAGTCTGTCCTACCACTCTCACTGTTGACCTCCTCGAGAAGTCCCTCCTAGCAGCCGAGAAGAGCATAGTCACTGTAGGGGCCTCTCGTGGTGACCCGCGCACCCCCATCTTTGAGGGGTGTTCCCCCTCCCCCCTTCTCCCCTCTGTTGCCTCTGCTGCTGCGGCCAACCTACTTGGTCTTGAGTCGGTCGGTGCGGCGTCTGCCCCTAGCGGGAGACGCCGCTCTGGCAAGGGCAAGGGGGGCAGGGGCGCTGGAGGAGCGAGCGGGGGCGTTGGAGGTGGAGGTGGAGGCGGCGGGGCGAGTGGGGGTGGTGGTGGGAGTGGAGGTGGGGGTGGAGGTGTCGGTGGCGGCAGTGGAGGCGGAGGCGGCGGCGGGGGTGGCGGTGGGAGCGGAGGTGGCGGAGGTGGTGGCGGTGGAGGAGGAGGCAGAGGCAGCGGTAGTAGCGGAGGCGGCGGAGGCGGCTGAGGCGGCTTGGTGGCGGTGGAGCTGGTCGCAGGTCTATGCGGAGGAGTGGCTCCGGTGGTGGTCCGCGCCAGCAGTTGCAGCGCGGTCGTGAGACCCTGTCCCCTCAGCAGCTCCGTGATTGGTACACTGCACGCCAGCGGGGTGGGGGTTTTGGTCCGTGCACCTACGTCCTGCGCACTGGCGACCGTGGGGGTGAGCAGTGTGGGGGTGCACACCCCACCCAGCGCTACTTTGGCCGCCTGACGGACGCGTGGCGTCACCACTTCCCGGAGGCCGCAGAGATCCCTCGCTGGGGCGAGCTGTCTAGGGCAGGTGTTGCCATCTATGATCTTGATTTTGATACCATTCTTTCTGCCATGTATGGTGTGTCTCTTAGTGATGAGGGTGACTGTTACCGGTGTTTCCCGCCCGATCCGGGCATTGAGACTACTGCTCTAGGTACTGGTGAGGCGGCTGCCCTAGGTGCTTGCGACGCTGCTACTCTAGGTGCTAGTGCGTCTGCGTCCTCAGGTAGTGGTGAGTCTGCGCTCTCAGGTACTACGTCGGCTTCGGCCTCCCTCACCTTCACCCTTGACTCTGGGGCTTCTCGCTCCTTCTTTCGGGACCGCACCACGCTCACGCCACTTAGTCGGCCTGTTGCGGTGTCTCTCGCTGACCCCTCTGGGGGTCCTGTCCTGTCTCACTTCTCCACAGTCCTCCCGTGTCCGGCGGCTCCCTCTGGCACCCCGTCTGGTCTCTACCTCCCCTCGTTCTCTACGAACCTGGTGAGTGGTGCTGACCTACAGGATGGGGGGGTACACCAGTTCACTCCTGCGCGTCAGCGGGTGACGCATTGCACAGAGGCTAGCACAGACAGACACCTAGCTACGTTTACCCGTCAGCCGGGGTCGAGCCTGTACACACTGACCACTACGTCTCCTCCAGTTGTTGAGTCTGGTAGGGTCACTGCGTCGGGTCAGGTGTTTTGCTGCAGCGTCCAGGTCTGGTCCTGAGTCTGCCCTCTGCTCGTGTCGCCTCCTGTCTCACGAGACTCTCCTCTGGCACCACCGCCTGGGTCACCCCTCTCTGCTTCGGCTCAAAGGCATGGCCTCCCGTCTTCTTGTTTCTCGTCTCCCCCGGTCCCTCCCTCCCCTTCCTCAGGGCCCTAGCCCTACCTGTGTCCCCTGTGTTGAGGGGCGCCATCGGGCTGCCCCTCACTCCTCCCAGTTTCCTCTGACAGAGGCCCCGTTGCAGACACTTCACATGGACGTGTGGGGCCCAGCCCGCGTCCGTGGACAGGGTCACGAGCGCTACTTCCTGCTTGTTGTTGACGACTACTCGCGTTACACCGCAGTCTTCCCCTTGCGCAGCAAGGGTGATGTCACTGAGGTGCTGATCGACTGGATCCACGCAGCTCGTCTCCAGCAAAGGCAGAGCTTTGGTTCGGACTTTCCTGTTCTGCGTCTGCACTCGGACAGAGGCGGAGAGTTTTCGTCTGGCCTTCTGAGGGCCTACTGTCGCGCACGAGGAATCCGTCAGACCTTCACGCTTCCGGACTCCCCGCAGAACAATGGGATTGCTGAGCGCCGCATTGGCATGGTCATGGACGTCGCTCGTACGTCTATGATGCATGCGGCTGCTCCCCATTTTCTGTGGCCGTTTGCGATGAGGTACGCGGCGCATCAGATCAACCTACACCCCAAGGTCTCCAGGCCGGAGACCTCCCCAGCCTTGCTGTGGACGGGAAAGGTTGGCGATGCGTCGGCGTTCCGGGTCTGGGGATCTCGGGCGTTTGTCCGCGACTTGTCTGCGGACAAGCTGTCCCCTCGTGCTGCTTCTTGCGTCTTCCTGGGGTTCCCCCCTGACGCGCCTGGGTGGCAGTTCTACCACCCCACCTCTCGCCGTGTTCTGTCCTCCCAAGACGTCACCTTTGACGAGTCAGTCCCCTACTACCGCCTCTTCCCCTACCGCACTCCGTCCCTCCCCCCGCCGCCGCTCTTCCTTGTACCAGGTCCCCCTCCGGTAGACCCACTCCCTCCTCAGGGTCCGTCCCCTTCATGTGTGTCCCAGGTAGACGCAGTCGAGCCTGTCGAGGTCACTGGTGACTCTCGTGCTGCTGAGGGTGCTGAGCCTGGGGGTGCTGACTCTGGGGGTGCTGAGCCTGAGTTGCTGAGCCTGGGGGTGCTGCGACTGGGGGTGCTGAGCCTGGGGGTGCTGAGTCTGGGGGTGCTGCGCCTGGGGGTGCTGAGCCTGGGGATGGTGAGCCTGGGGGTGCTGAGCCTGGGTGTGCTGAGCCTGGGGGTCATGAGCTTGGAGGTGCTCCGCCTGGAGGTTCTCCGGGTGCTTCGTCAATGCGGGAGCCACTCTCTCCACGGGAGCTGCGCGAGTGGTTTGCCCGGCGCTAGAGGCGTGCTGCTGGTGCTGGAGGTTCTTTGGCTACTGAGGGTGCTGCTGTCGCGGGTCCCGGAGATGCTCGTACTGGGAGTACTGGAGCTGTTGGGCCTGCGGGTTCGACTGGAGCTGGTGCTGCTGAGGGTGTTGGAGATGAGACTACTGCTGGCGGTCCTGCTGCGGGTACTCCTGGTACTGCTGGAGGTTCTGGCGCTGCTGGAGGTGCAGCTGGAGCGGGTGCTCTGCTTGGGGTTCTGATGCTGTACTTGCTGTGTCTGGCATCGCCACGCGGCCTCGACCGTACTTTGTTCCACTCCTGCAGCAGGTTCTTGGTCTTCCGCCTTCTACTGGTCCTCTTCCTTCTTTAGGGTGTCCACAGCCAGTCCCGTCACAGTTACTGTTGCAGCCTACCTCCCCTTTGCCTGCTCCTTCTCCCTACACTAGTCCTACTGGAGGTCTTACTGGGCGTCGTGAGCCTGCGTCTCGCCCTGCGTCGCCTGTCCGTGCTGCTCACGCTAGTGGTCGTGGTTCGCGTCAGCGTCCTCCTCCTGTCCATGGCACGCACAGGATGTCTCTGCGTCCGTCCACTGCTCCTCTGCGTGCCCCTTTGCCTTCTCCTCCTGAGTCCTCTCTTCCTGCTTTTGCCGACCCGGAGTCGGACTCTCTTCGTGCTGCCAGTCCCAGTGTCACGCGTCTCCTGGACTGCCGTCACTGACCCTTCTTTCGAGTCCACTGCTGCGTCTGCCCTAGTTGCTGAGCTCGTCGACTTTGCTGATCGCTGTCGCCTAGACTACGCTGCTAGTCTTCTCGCTGAGTCTGAGTCTGTCTGTCCTCCGTGCATCGGGGGTGAGTGTGCCCTTGGCACGGACGTCCTTGAGGACAGGCAGGAGGAGTTCCAGTGCTTGGCCGCTGCTTCACCTCATCTCGTGTCCGTACTGCTTACCCCTGAGGGAGACCCGGGTGCACTTGACATCCCGGCTCCGCGCTCTTACGCGGAGGCGATAGAGGGTCCCTACTCATCTCAGTGGCAGGCAGCTATGGATGCAGAGATGGCTTCCTGGAAGTCCACAGGCACCTACGTTGACGCTGTTCCCCCTCCTGGGGCGAACATCGTCAGTGGCATGTGGATCTTCAGGGTGAAGCGGCTGCCGGGTTCCCCGCCTGTCTTCAAGGCGCATTACGTGGCTCGTGGCTTCAGTGAGCGGCAGGGAATTGACTACTTTCAGACCTTCTCTCCCACCCCAAAAATGACCACTCTTCGCGTACTGCTGCACGTTGCTGCTCACCGTGACTACGAGCTGCACTCTCTCGACTTCAGCACAGCTTTCTTGCAGGGCAGCCTGCACGAGGAGATCTGGCTGCGCCGCCCACCTGGCTTCACTGGGTCTTTCCCTCCTGGTACTCAGTGGAGTCTCCAGCGTCCAGTCTACTGTCTCCGCCAGGCGCCACGTGAGTGGCACGACACACTGAGGACTACGCTTGCGGCTCTTGGGTTTGCTCCTGCTACTGCCGACCCGTCGCTGTTTCTGCGCACCGACACTTCTCTGTCGCCGTTCTACATCCTCGTGTACGTCGACGACCTGGTCTTTGCCACACCTGACACTGCTGGACTCGCCTACGTGAAGTCCGAGCTGCAGAAGGGACACACGTGCACAGACCTGGGTGAACTGCGCAGCTACCTTGGCTTGTAGATCACCCGAGACAGAGCACGCCGCACCATTACCCTGACTCAGTCACACATGGTGCAGCAGGTCCTTCAGCGCTTCGGCTTCACGTACTCCTCGCCTCATGCCACTCCTCTGCCTACTCGCCACTCGCTCTCAGCTCTGCCTTCGGATGAGTCCGTAGATTGGAGTGGCCCGTATCCAGAGCTTGTTGGCTGCCTCATGTACCTGATGACCTGCACACGACCTGACCTTGCATACCCTCTTAGCATTCTCGCACGCTATGTTGCTCCTGGGAGACAAAGACCAGAGCACATGGCTGCAGCGAAGAGGGTGTTGCGCTACTTGTGCAGTACGTCGGGCATGGGACTAGTGCTTGGAGGGCGGAGTCCAGTAGTCCTCACTGGGCACGCGGACGCTTCTTGGGCTGACGAGCAGGCTACGCAGCGGTCCACACAGGGTTACACCTTCAGCCTTGGTTCTGGCTCTGTTTCGTGGCGCGCTACTCGCTCGTCTTCTGTTCTCGGCTCCAGTTGTGAGGCTGAGATCTACGCCGGGGCCATGGCTGCACAGGAGCTTCGCTGGCTCACCTACCTGCTGACCGACCTTGGAGAGTCGCCTCGTTCTCCTCCAGTGCTGTACGTAGACAACAAGGGCATGCTGGCCTTGTGTTGAGAGCAGAGACTGGAGCACTGAACAAAGCACATTGCTCTCCGCTACTTCCTTGCTCGTGAGCTACAGCAGCGTGGTCAAATGCGGCTTGCGTACGTGGCCTCTGAGGCCAACATTGCTGATGTCTTCACCAAGGCACTTGCGCCTTGTGATCATTAGCGCTTCTACACCCAGCTGAGTCTTGTACCTGTCTTGCCTCACTTGCTCACCTCTTGACCTTGCTTGTACTGTTAGATATATCTATACCTGCTCTTGCTTGTCTAGTCTTATATATATATGTACTCCTGCATGTAAACTGGCCTTGTGGCCTTGAACTTGTGCTCGGAATGTGTGGTGACTTTGTGATCCACCCTGGGCTTGCTTTGCTTTGCTTTGCTTGACTGGTCTTGTGACCCCTTGTTCTCCCCCACTTTGTCTATGGGGGTGTGTCAGAACATAAAGCTTGTGCTCATTGTGTAGGCTATAGTGGGGTAGCCCATAAGGGGTACAACCCAATTAAGGTTAGTACTTGTACTCAGTTCATTCATAGTTCATTCATTCTCGTTTCAATTTTCTCAACGCTCAGCAATCCCATTTTGCTGTGGAGAGTCCGGAAGCGTGAAGGTCTGGCGGATGCCTCGTGTAAGACAGTAGGCTCGCAGAAGGCCAGAGGAGAACTCTCCGCCTCTGTCAGAGTGCAGACGCAGAACAGGAAAGTCCGAGCCGAAGCTTCGCTTGAGCTGGAGACGAGCTGTGCGGATCCAGTCGATCAACACCTTAGTGACATCACCCTTGCTGCGCAAGGGGAAGACTGTGGTGTAACGCGAGTAGTCATTGACCACCAGCAGGAAGTAGCGCTCGTGACACCGGGGAAGACGAGAGACAAGGACACTGGAGGCCATGCTTCGGAGACGAAGCAGGGAGGGGTGACCAAGGCGGTGGTGCCAGAGGAGAGTCTCGTGAGACAGGAGGCGACACGAGCAGGGGGCAGACTCAGGACCAGACCTGGACGCTGCAGCTAACACCAGACCCGACGCAGCTACTTGACCAGATGCAGGGACTGGAGGAGACGCAGTGGTCAGTGTGTACAGGCTCGACCCCGGCCGACATGTAAATGTGGCCAGGTGTCGGCCTCTCCGAGCGTTCGTGCAGTGGGTCACCCGCTGACTCGCAGGAGTGAACTGGTGAACCCTCGCATCCTGTAGGTCAGCACCACTCACCAAGTTCGTAGAGAACGAGGGGAGGTAAAGACCAGATAGGGTGCCAGAGGGGGCCGCCGGACACGGGAGGACAATGGAGAAGTGAGCAAGGACAGGACCCCCAGAGGGATCTGCCAGGGAGACTGCAACTGGCCGACCAAGCGGCGTGAGTGTGGTGCGGTCTCGAAAGAAGGAGCGAGAAGCCCCCGAGTCAAGTGTGAAGGTGTGGGAGGCCGAAGCCGACGCAGTATGTGAGAGCGCAGACTCACCAGTACCGGAGGAAGCAGACGCACTTGCACCTAGAGCAACAGCCTCGGTAGCACCAAGAGCAGCAGCCTCACCAGCACCTAGAGCAGCAGTCGCAATGCCCGGGTCGGGCGGGAAACACCGGTAACAGTCACCCTCCTCACTAATAGACACAGTATACATAGCAGTAAGAATAGCATCAAAGTCAAGGTCAAAGATAGCAACACCTGCCCTAGACAGCTCGCCCCAGCGAGGGATCTCAGTGGCCTCCGGGAACTAGTGACGCCAAGCGTCCGTCAGGCGGCCAAAGCAGTGCTGGGTGGGGTGCGCACCCCCACACTGCTCACCCGCACGGTCGCTGGTGCGCAGGACGTAGGTGCACGGACCAGTACCCCCACCCCGCTGGCGTGCAGCGTACCACTCACGGAGCTGCTGAGGGGACAGGGTCTCCCGACTGCGCTGCTGCTGCTGGCGCAGACCACCACCGGAGCCACTCCTCTGCGAAGAGCCACGACCTCCTCCTCCTCCTCCTCCGCCACCGCCTCCTCCACCTCCGCCACCTCCACCACCTCCGCTCCCACTGCCACCACCGCCGCCGCCTCCGCCTCCACTGCCGTTGCCGACACCTCCACCCCCGCCACCACTCCCACAACCACCCCCACCCCCTCCACTGCCTCCACTGCCGCCTCCACCGCCCCCGCTAGCTCCTCCAGCGCCCCTGCCCCCCTTGCCCTAGCCAGAGCGACGCTTCCTACTAGGGGTAGACGTTGCACCGACCAACTCCAGACCAACGAGGTCGCCCGCAGCAGCAGAGGCAACAGAGGGCAATAGAGGGGAGGGGGAACACCCTTCAAAGATGGGGGTGCGCGGGTCACCACGAGAGGCCCCTACAGTGACTATGCTCTTCTCCGCTGCTAGGAGGGCCTTCTCGAGGAGGTCAACAGAGAGAGTGGTGGGACAGACTGAGAGAAAGTGGTCCCTGACTACGCGAAGGGAGTCAGGGAGGCGGGTGACTATGTAGTAGAGAGTGATGTACATGGGGGGGGGTTTCTTGGCGCAGAACTCAACAGGAAGCGCAGCGCGGTAGCTCTCAGAATCCCAACCACTAGACCATTGGGATAAAAGGGCTTGTTTCAGTAGCGGGTCAGTGCGCCCATAACCCCCCAGGCAAACGCGCCTGTAACCCCCCCTAGGATCGATCGGGGATCTCATAGTGTAGCTCTACTAACAGTAGCGAGTGTCACTAGTGCGGAGGTGCGTAATGAGGTCAGCGACTGTGGGAAAGGCAGCAAGGTCAGGGAAGAGGTACGGTAGCATGAGGCGGCTCAGTGCAGCAGTGGCAGGGGAGGAGTAGCATGCAACTACAGCGTCGTACAAGGTCTGAGCACTCTTGTACTGGCTAAAGTGCGCACGCTCAGAGGTAGGCAGGTCGCGACGCACACCAAGACGTGCAGCAGCATGGCGCGTGGCCCACTGTGAGCGGACAGTGGCGTTAACATCAGCAGCAGGGGCAGGAGAGGCACCAGAGGTGAGGTCAAAGAGAGAGAGACCGTCTGCCCTATCGCACTGTAAGAAAAGTTGCAGGTCATCTATCCAAACGTCAAAGTCAATGGCCCGACCCTCAGCGTCAAAAGCGAGGACACTAGGGGTAGCCATGACAGCAGTAGACTGGCAGAGAGAGCAACGGGGTAGGGCAGTGCAGTGACAGAGGCGGTGCTCTTACCAGAGAGGGCGGCTCGGGCGGCTCGGCTGCAGGGCGACTCGGCGGCTAGGCAGCTGGGCGGTAGGCGGCTCGGCTGCTGGGCGGCTCGGTGGCTCGGCTGCTGGGCGGCTCGGCGGCTCGGCTGCTGGGCGGCTCGGCAGCTCGGCTGCAGGGCGGCTCGGCGGCTGGGCGGCTCGGCGGCTCGGTTGCTGAGCGGCACAGCGGCTCGGCTGCTGGGCGGCTCGGTGGCTGGGCGGCTCGGCGGCTCGGGTGCTGGGCGGCTTGGCGGCTCTGCTGCTGGGCGGCTCGGCGGGGCCGCAAAGGAGGCGGCGGAAGGGCCGCTGAGAGGGCGGCGTCCGGGGCCGCTGAGAGGAGGCGGCTGGGCCGCCGAGAGGAGGTGGCGGGGCCGCAGAGAGGAGGCGGCGGGGCCGCCGTGAGGAGGCGGCGGGGCCGCTTAATAGAGGCGGCGGGGCCGCTGAAAGGGCGGCGACGAGGCCGCTGCAGGGGTAGTGGCGGGGCCGCTGAAAGGAGACGGCGGGGCCGCTGAAAGGAGACGGCAGGGCCGCTGAAAGGAGACGGCGGGGCCGCTGAGAAGGGCGGCAACGGGCCGCTGAAGAGGGCGGCGACAGAGCCGCATGGAGGGCGGCGTCAGGGCCGTGCAAGGGCGGCGACGGGGCCGCTGGTGAAAGGGCGGCGAGGGGCCGCAGGGGGAGAGCGGTGACGGGCCGCGAAGGGCGGCGGATCAGGGCCGCAAGAGCTGCGGATCGGGGCCGCAAGAGGCCGCTAGGGGGCCGTGAGGGCGGCTTGGGCGGCGCGACGCGGCCGTTAGGGCGGCGCGACGCGACCGCTAGGGCAGCGCGACGGGGCCGCTAGGGGCCGCTAAGGGCGACGCGACGGGGCCCTGAGGGGCCTAGCGAGGGCGTGACGGTAAGGAAAGCACACGAGGCGCGACTCGGGCCTAAGCGGAGTGCGCTCCGGGCAGGAAAAAAAAAATTCGTAGTGGTGGGCCCTAGGAATCGTTCACGTTAGGGAACCTGCTCGATACCATGAGAAGAAACGAGAATGAATGAACTATGAATGAATTGGGTACAGGTACTAACCCTAATTGGGTTGTACCCCTTATGGGCTACCCCAGTAGAGCCTACACAATATGCATGAGCTATAATGTTCTGACAGTCGCTAGCGTCGGTGACGAGCTCGAACGGACGGTGCGGATCTGCGATGTGAAGTACGGGCGGCGAGCACAAAATATTTTTGAGGGCCGAGAAGGCAGCTTGCTCTTTCTCCCCCCACGTGTACTCAACCCCTTTCCTCAGCAGGTCGGTCAACAGGGCAGTCAGCTTCGCCATGTCGGGGACGAACCGGCGCACGTAGTTGACGAACCCCAGAAAACTCTGCAACTCAGTCAAGTTGGTCGGCGCGTGCCATGCTTGAATCGTTGCAGTCTTTTTCGGGTCTATTTCCACTCCTGCAGCTGAAATAATGTGTCCCAAAAACTCCAGTCGGTCCTGTAAAAACTCACACTTAGACGCTTTTATCAGTAGGCGGTTCTCATTCAGTATCTTGAAAACTGCTTCGATGTCCTGTAAGTGCTGTGCTCTGTCGGGGCTGTAAATCAGTATGTCATCCAGATACACGATGACGCACTTATCTAAAAGCAGGCGGAAGGCTTTATGCATGGTCATTTGAAAGGTGGCGGGGGCGTTGGTCAGTCCGAAGGGCAAGACCGTGTATTCAAAGGATCCGTAGCATGTTCGGAAGGCTGTCTTAGGGCAGTCGGGTGGGTTGACGCGAATCTGGTGGTAACCTTCCCGAAGGTCAATTTTTGAAAAAAACCCGGGCTGTGCGCAGTTGGTTGACCAATTCGTCAGCTCGCGGGATGGGGTAACGGGATTTTATGGTAACCCTGTTCAGTGCTCTGTAGTCTATGCACATGCGAAACTCCCCGTCTTTTTTCGGTGTGAACAGTATCGGTGCTGCGAAGGGCGACAAACTAGGGCGAATGAACTCCTTCTCGAGCATGTAATCCAGCTGCTTCCTCAGTTCGTCCAGTTCGGGTTGGGTCAGTCGGAACTGTCGCTATACTATCGCCTGTGCCCCTGGTTCTAGTTCTATCCTGGGGTCGTGCGGTTGCTGAGGTGGCAGTCCCGTTGGTAGGTCGTCCGGGAAGATGTCACTTTACTGCTTCAACAGTGCTGCCAGATCACTCGATACGTCGGCTAGCAGTTTCTGTAAATCTCCTCCTTTGTCTGCTGCCTCGGCTTCCCGAATGTCGACCGCGTACACGTCAGCTCCTGCCGCTACGGCGCGTTTCATCGTGATCGCGTTGACACGCACCGATGAAGACTCAGGCGAGCCCCAGCGAGGTAAGGCGATGTTGTTACCGTTCACTCGCACAGTGCAGTCACCCTTCGTCCAGTCGATTCGCGGATTGTGTCGTCGCTGTTGGAATCACTGAACAGGAATGAATGAACTAGCAGTGAAATGAGTACAAGTACCTAACCCTAGAACTGTGTACCCCCTATAGGCTAACCCACTGTAGCCTAAACTAACACAACATATATAATGTTTGACACACCCCCATAGGCAAAGTGGGGGAGAACTAGGGGTCACAAGACCAGTCAAGGCAAGTACAAGGCAAAACAAGCTCAGGGTGGTTCTCAAGGATACCACACGAATTCCGAGCACAAACAAGTGGTCATAAGACCAGTTCACATGCAGGTTTATCATTGAGCAAAAGGTACAATGATCACAACCTAACAAGAGTAAACATGCAGGTATACATAGAGATCACACTACAAACAGACTCAAGAAGTAAGCAAGTGAGGTCCAGTAGGCACAAGGCCTAGAAGAGTGCAAAAGCGCTGATGGTCACAAGGCTGAAGCGCCTTGGTGAACACATCAGCAGTGTTGGCCTCAAAGGCCACGTAACGCAGGCGAAGCTGACCACGCTGCTGCAGCTCTCGAGCAAGGAAGTAACGCAGAGCAATGTGCTTCGTTCTGTGCTCCAGTCTGTGCTCCTCACACAAGGCAATGGCTGCCTTGTTGTCGACGTACAGCACTGGAGGAGAACGAGGCTGCTCTCCAAGGTCGGTCAGCAAGTAGGTGAGCCAGCGTAGCTCCTGGGCCGCCATGGCTGTGGCGTAGATCTCAGCCTCACAACTGGAGCTGAGAACCGAAGACGAGCGAGTAGCCCGCCAAGAAACAGAACCAGAGCCAAGACTGAAGGAGTAACCCTGAGACGACCGCTGAGTAGCCTGGTCGTCTGCCCAAGAAGCGTCTGAGTGCCCAGTGAGAACAACTGGGACTCGCCCTCCAAGCACTAGCCCCATGCCCGACGTACTGCACAAGTAGCGCAACACCCTCTTAGCTGCATCCATGTGCTCCTTCCGGTGACGGCCGGGAGCGACATAGCGTGCAAGAATGCTGAGAGGGTATGCAAGGTCTGGTCGAGTGCAGGTCATCAGGTACATGAGGCAACCCACAAGCTCTGGATACGGGCCACTCTGCTATACGGACTCATCCGAAAGCTGAGCTGAGAGCGAGTGACCAGTAGGCAGAAGAGTGGGCTGAGGCGAGGAGTACGTGAAGCGGAAGCGCTGAAGGACCTGCTGCACCATGTGTGACTGAGTCAAGGTGATGGTGCGGCGTGCTCTGTCCCGGGTGATCCGCAAGCCAAGATAGCTTGTCAGTTCACCCAGGTCTGTGCACGTGTGTCTCTTCTACAGCTCCGACTTCACGTGGGCGAGTGCCACAGTGTCAGCAGTAGCAAAGACCAAGTCGTCGACGTACCCAAGGACGTAGAACGGCGGCAGTGAGGTGTCGGTGCGTAGAAACAGCGACGGGTCAGCAGTAGAAGGCGCGAACCCAAGAGCCGCAAGCGTAGTCCTCAGTGTGTCGTGCCACTCACGAGGCACCTGGCGGAGACCATAGACTGGCTGTCGGAGGCTCCACTGGGTACCAGGAGGGAACGACCCAGTGAAGCCAGGTGGACGGCGCAGCTAGATCTCCTCGTGCAGGCTGCCCTGCAGGAAAGCAGTGCTGAAGTCAAGCGAGTGGAGCTCGTAGTCACGCTGAGCGGCGACGTGCAGCAGAACCCGAAGAGTGGTCATCTTCGGGGTCGGGGAGAAGGTCTGGAAGAAGTCAACTCCCTCTCGCTGACTGAAGCCTCGTGCAACGTAACGCGCCTTGAAGACAGGCGGAGAGCCCGGCGGCCGCTTCACCTTGAAAATCCACATGCCACTAACGATGTTCGCCCCAGGTGGGGGAACCTCGTCGACGTAGGTGCCTGTGGACTTCCAGGAAGCCATCTCTGTGTCCATGGCTGACTTCCACTGAGAGGAGTAGGGACCGGCCATCGCCTCTGCGTAAGAGCGTGGGGTCGGGATGTCTGGTGCATCCGGGTCTCCCTCAGGGGCAACAAGCATGGACACGAGATGGGGCAAAGCGGCAGCAAAGCACTCAAACTCCTCTTGCCTGTCCTCAAGGACGTCAGTGCCAAGAGCACAATCATCCTCGACGGACGGAGGACAGACAAACACAGACTCAGCAACTAGGCTAGCAGCGTAGTCTAGACGACAGCGAGCAGCAAAGTCGACAAGCTCAGCAACTAAGGCAGACGCAGCAGCAGACTCAAAGGAAGGGTCAGTGACAACAGTAGCCAGGAGACGCGTGACAGTAGGACTGGTAGCACGAAGAGACGGACGAAGCGCCATGCGGTGAGTGCCTAGGACAGCAGGAAGACGCTGACGCTGGACTCAACTACTCGAGAGAGCAGTGCGGACAGGCGACTCAGGACGAGACTCAGGCGACGCAGGACGAGACACAGGCTCACGCCGCTCAGTAAGACCTCCTGTCGGACCAGTGTAAGGAGCAAGACCAGGGAGAGAGGAGGCAGACGGTAACGCCGACTGGAGCTGGACAGGCGGAGGACACGCTAAGGAGGGAGGAGGAAAAGGAGGAGGAAGCTGACCAAGAACCTGCTGAAGGAGCGGAACAAAGTACGGCCGAGACCGAGCAGCGACACCAGAGCCAGCAGGGACACCAGCACCAGGGTCCGCAGCACCAGCAGCAGCTCCAGCGCCCACGTCCTCAGCACCAGTGGCAGCTCCAACGCTCGGGTCCTCAGCACCAGTAGCAGCTCCAACGCCCGGGTCCGCAGCACCAGCGGCAGCTCCAACGCCTGGGTCCTCAGCACCAGCAGCAGCTCCAACGCCCGGGTCCTCAGCACCAGCAGCAGCTCCAACGCCCGGGTCCTCAGCACCCGCAGCAGCTCCAACGCGCGGGTCCTCAGCACCAGCAGTAGCTCCAACGCCCGGGTCCTCAGCACCAGCAGCAGCTCCAACAGGAGCCGGGTCCGTAACACGAGGCACGCCACTCCGAAGAGTGCAGCGCCGCTCGTACCACTCACGGATCCGCTCGCGGGAGGGGAGCTCCCGAACGGGAGAAGAAGCACTAGCACCAGTCCCTGTAGTACGTCCGGCTCGAGCGGTACCTCTCCGGAGGCTGCAGTACTCTAAGTACCACGCACGCAGCTGCTCCGAGGAGAGGGCTCCTCCAGGTGCAGGACTCCCAGGCCTAGTACCTCCAGACTCAGAACCCCCAGACTCCGGACTCCGCAGCTCAGCACCACGAGGCTCCACACCCCCAAGCTCAGCACCCTCAAGCTCCACACCCCCAGGCTCCACACCCCCAGGCTCCACACCCCCAGGCTCCACACCTCCAGGCTCCACACCCCCAGGCTCAGCACCCCCAGACTCAGCACCCCCAGCAGGACGAGAGTCGACAGCTACCTCAACAGGCTCAACCGGGTCTACCTGAGACACACCTGAGGGAGCGGCACCCTGAGGGGGGAGGGGGTCTGCAACAGCAGCACCTGGCGCGAGGAAGAGAGGCGGGGGGGGGAGCGGGGCAGTGCGGTAGGGGAAGAGGCGGTAGTAGGGGACGGACTCGTCAAAAGTGACGTTCTGGGAGGGCAAGACTCGGCGCGAGGTGGCGTGGTAAAACTGCCAACCAGGCGCGTCCAGGACAAAGCCGAGGAAGACGCAGGGAACAGCACGGGAGGAGAGCTTGTCCGCAGACGAATCGCGGACAAAAGCTCGAGACCCCCAAACCCGAAAACGCGACGCATCGCCAACCTCCCCCGTCCACAGCAGCGTGGGCGAGGTCTCTGGCAAGGAGACATGGGGCCAGAGGTTGAGCTGATGCGCAGCGTACCGGACCGCAAACGGCCACAGAAAGTGGGGGGCAGCCGCATGGATCAAGGAGGTACGGGCGACCTCCATGACCAGGCCAATGCGGCGCTCCGCAACCCCATTCTGCTGTGGAGAAGCCGGAAGCGTGAACGACTGCTCAATGCCGTGCTCAGCACAGTAGGCTGCCAAGAGGTCGGAGGAGAACTCACCACCTCAGTCAGAGTGCAAGCGCAGGACAGGAAAGTCCGAGTGAAAACGCTTGCTGAGCTGGAGACGGGCTCTGCGGATCCAAGGGATCAAGACATCAGGGACCTCACCCTTGGTGCGCAAGGGGAAGACCGAGGTGTAGCGCGAGTAGTCGTCAACAACTATCAGGAAGTACCTCTCCTAACCCTGACCACGGACACGGGCTGGGCCCCACACGTCCATGTGGAGTGTCTGCAAGGGAGCAGTCGTCGGGGGGAACGAGGAGGAGTGAGGAGCGGCGCGCTGCCACCCCTCGACACAGGAAAGACAGGGAGGAGCAGGTGAGGGAGGGAGGGGAGGAAGGACCCTGGGAAGGCCAGAGACAAGGTACCGGGAGTGCATGGGACGAAGCCGCTGCACAGACGGGTGACCAAGGCGGTGGTGCCAGAGCACAGTCTCGTGTGCCATAGAGCGACACGAGCAGGGGGCCGACAGCTGACCTGACGGAGACGCAGACAAAGACGCAGCGACCTGAGGGGACTCAGTGGTCAGTGTGTACAGGTCCGACCCCGGCTGCCGAGTGAAGGTAGCCAAGTGACGCCCCGTACGAGCACACGTGCAGTGTGTCACGCGCTCGTAGGCAGGGGTGAACTGGTGAACACCCCCGTCCTGGAGTGCACATCCTGCCACCAGGTTCGTAGAGAACGAGGGGAGGTGGAGACCTGACAGTGTGCCCGACGGGACCGCAGGGCAGGGAAGGATAGTGGAAGAGGTCGCAATGACCGGACCCCCAGAGGGGTCAGCAAGGGAGACAACAACTGGCCGAGCAAGCGGCTCAAGGGCAGTGCGGTCACGAAAGAAGCAGCGAGAAGCACCTGAGTCCAGTGTGAAGGTGTGCAGTGCGGCAGTCGACGCAGTACCAAGGGGGGGAGACACACGAGCACCTAGAGCAGCAGCCTCACCAGCACCTGGGGTAGCCGACACGCGAGTACCTGGAGCGGCAGACGCACTGGCCCTAATGCCCGGGTCGGGCGGCACACACAAGTACTCAGCACCCTCTCCACTAGTAGACATCACATACATGGCAGATAGAATAGCATCAAAGTCTAGAGCATAGATATCAATCCCCTTCTTCAGGAGATCAAGCCAGCGGGGCAGCTCAGTGGCCTGAGGGAACTGAACACGCCAAGCGTCGTCAAGACGAGAGAAGCAGCGCTGTGTGGCGTGCGGTCGTCCACACTGCTCACCAGTGCGGTCACCAGTGCGAATGACGTACGTGCAGCTAAGACCACCCCCACCCCCGTGCTGAGAGAACCACTCACGGACCTCCTGGGGCGAGGGAGTGTGCTGCTGGCCCTGGCCACCGCCAGTGCCTCTACGGCCACCACCACCGCTGCCACCTCCTCGACCACCCCAACCCCTGCCGCCGCCTCGTCCACTGCCACCCCAACCGCCGCCTCCACTCCTGCCACCTCCCCCGCCGCTGCCGCCACCACCCCCACCGCTACCACTCGCCCCTCCAGCCGAGCCACCACCCCAACTGCCTCCACCGCCCCCACCGCCGCCTCCCCCGCCGTCACCGCCACCACCCTTGCCCCCTTTGCCCTTGCCGTTGCGGCGTCCGCTCGAGGCAGACGCAGCGCCGACCTTCTCAGCACCAAGAAGGTCGACAGCAGCAGCAGAGGCGACAGAGGGAAGAAGGGGGGAAGGAGAACACCCCTCAAAGAACGGGGTACGGGGGTCGCCACGAGAGGCACCTACAGCGACTATGCTAGTCTCAGCTGCAAGTAGCTCCTTCTCGAGGAGGGCAATGGTGAGCTCAGTGGGGCAACGAGCTAGGAAGTGGTCCCTGACAGCACGCAGTGTGTCAGGGAGGCGGGTGACTAGGTGGTAGAGAGTGAGCCAGAGTGGAGGGGGGTGCATGGCAAGGAACTCAGCAGGCATGGCGGCACGGAAGCGGGCCTCACTAGTACGGAGGTGCGTGATGAGGTCAGCGACTGTGTGAAAGGAGGCCAGGTCGGGAAACAGGTAGGGGAGGGAGAGACGGCCTAGTGCGGCAGAGGCAGGTGAGGAGTAGCGAGCAACTACAGCTGTGTACAGTGCCTGTGCAGTCTTGTGCTGACCAAAGTGCTCGCGTTCGTCTATCGGCAGGGAGTTGCGAATGGCGTAGCGAGCGTGGGCATCACGAGTCTGCCACTGTGAGCAAGCAGTGCTGTCAGCAGTAGCAGCAGGGGCAGTGACATGGCCTAGGGCGTGATCGTACAGTGAGATGTCATCCTTGGCTGTGAGCTGTAGGTAGAGGTGCAGGTCATCGAGCCAGGTGTCAAACTTCACAGGGCGGCCCTCAGCATCGAACACGAGAACCTGTGGGCTAGCCATAGGAACAGTAGAAATAGCAGCATTAGCAGTAGGAGAAGCAGGTAGGACAAACCAGGTAGGGCAGGGCGGCGCGGCTCGCTTCAGGTCGGGTCGCGGCTCGGCTGGGTGGCGCGGCTCGGCTCGGGGCGCGCGGCTCGGCTCGGGGCGCGCGGCTCGGGTCGCGCGGCTCGGGTCACGACGCGGACGGGCCGCCCGCTCTCTGTGAAGAAAGCAACGAGAATGAATTGACTACGAACGAGGTGAGTACAAATAGGAAACCCTAATTTGGTTGTACCCCCTATGGGATACCCCACTATAGCCTACACAAACAAGTAAGCTATAATGTTCCGACACACCCCCATAGGCAAAGTGGGGGAGAACAAGGGGTCACAAGACCAGTCAAGCAAAGCAAAGCAAAGCTCAGGGTGGATCACAAAGTCACCACACATTCCGAGCACAAGGTCAAGGGCCACAAGGCCAGTTCGCATGCAAGATCATATATAGAGATATACAAGAGTCAGGCAAGCAAGAGCAAGAGTATATATAGGTCAAGGTACAAGCAAGCTCAAGAAGTGAGCAAGTGAGACAAGACAAGCACAAGACCCAGCTGCGTGCAGCAACGCTGATGATCACAAGGCGCAAGTGCCTTGGTGAAGACATCAGCAGTGTTGGCCTCAGAGGCCACGTACGCAAGTCGCAACTGTCCACGCTGCTGCAGCTCACGAGCAAGAAAGTAGCGGAGAGCAATGTGCTTTGTCCTGTGCTCCAGTCGCTGCTCTCAACACAAGGCCAGCATGGCCTTGTTGTCTACGTACAGGACTGGAGGAGAACGAGGCGGCTCTCCAAGGTCGGTCAGCAGGTAGGTGAGCCAACGGCTCCTGAGCAGCCATAGCCCCGGCGTAGATCTCAGCCTCACAACTGGAGCCGAGAACAGAAGACGAGCGAGTAGCCCGCCACGAGACAGAGCCGGAACCAAGGCTGAAGGTGTAACCCTGTGACGACCGCTGTGTAGCCTGGTCGTCAGCCCAAGAAGCGTCCGCGTGCCCAGTGAGGACCACTGGACTCCGCCCTCCAAGCACTAGCCCCATGCCCGACGTACTGCACAAGTAGCGCAACACCCTCTTCGCTGCAGCCATGTGCTCTGGTCGGTGTCTCCCAGGAGCAACATAGCGTGCGAGAATGCTGAGAGGGTATGCGAGGTCAGGTCGTGTGCAGGTCATCAGGTACATGAGGCAGCCAACAAGCTCTGCATACTGGCCACTCAACTCTACGGAATCATCCGAAGGCAGAGCTGAGAGCGAGTGGCGAGTAGGTAGAGGAGTGGCCTGAGGCGAGGAGTACGTGAAGCCGAAGCGCTGAAGGACCTGCTGCACCATGTGTGACTGAGTCAGGGTAATGGTGCGGCGTGCTCTGTCCCGGGTGATCTGCAAGCCAAGGTAGCTGCGCAGTTCACCCAGGTCAGTGCACGTGTGTCTCTTCTGTAGCTCGGACTTCACGTAAGCGAGTCTAGCAGTGTCAGCTGTGGCAAAGACCAAGTCGTCGACGTACACGAGGATGTAGAACGGCGGCAGAGAGGTGTCGGTGCGCAGAAACAGCGACGGGTCGGCAGTAGAAGGAGCAAACCCAAGTGCCGCAAGCGTAGTCCTCAGTGTGTCGTGCCACTCACGTGGCGCCTGGCGGAGACCGTAGACTGGACGCCGGAGACTCCACTGGGTACCAGGAGGGAAAGACCTAGTGAAGCTAGGTGGGCGACGCAGCCATATCTCCTCGTGCAGGCTGCCCTGCAAGAAAGCTGTGCTGAAGTCGAGAGAGTGCAGCTCGTAGTCACGTTGAGCAGCAACGTGCAGCAGTACCCGAAGAGTGGTCATCTTCGGGGTGGGGGAGAAGGTCTGAAAGTAGTCAACCCCCTGCCGCTGACTGAAGCCACGAGCCACGTAACGCGCCTTGAAGACAGGCGGAGAACCTGGCGGCTGCTTCACCCTGAAAATCCACATGCCACTGACGATGTTCGCCCCAGGAGGGGGAACAGCGTCGACGTAGGTGCCTGTGGACTTCCAGGAAGCCATCTCTGCATCCATAGCTGCCTGCCACTGAGAGGAGTAGGGACCCTCTATCGCCTCCGCGTAAGAGCGCGGAGTCGGGATGTCTAGTGCATCCGGGTCTCCCTCAGGGGCTAGCAGTACAGACGCGAGATGAGGTGAAGCGGCGGCCAGACACTAGAACTCCTCCTGCCTGTCCTCAAGGACGTCCGTGCCAAGGGCACACTCACCCCCGACGGACGGAGGACAGGCAGACTCAGACTCAGCGATAAGACTAGCAGCGTAGTCTAGGCGACAGCGCGCAGCAAAGTCGACGAGCTCAGTGACAAGGGCAGACGCAGCAGAAGACTCGAAAGAAGGGTCAGTGACAGCAGTAGCAAGAAGACGCGTGACAGTAGGACTAGCAGCACGAAGAGAGTCCGACTCCGGGTCGGCAAGAGCAGGAAGAGAGGAAGCAGGAGGAGAAGGCAAAGGGGCACGCAGAGGAGCAGTGGACGGACGCAGGGACATCCGGTGCGTGCCAGGGACAGGAGGAGGACGCTGACGCGAACCGCGACCACTAGCGCGCAGAGTACGAACAGGCGACGCAGGACGAGACGCAGGCTCACGACGCTCAGTAAGACCTCAAGTCGGACCAGCGTAGGGAGAAGGAGCAGGCAAAGGGGAGGCAGGCTGTAGTTGTGACTGTGACGAGACAGGCTGTGGACCCTCTAAGGGAGGAGGAGGAGGACCAGGAGAAGGTGTAAGACCAAGAACCTGCTGAAGGAGCGGAACGAAGTACGGCCGGGGCCGCGTGGCGACGCCAGAAACAGCAGGGACAGCACCAGTACCCTCAGCAGGAGTACCCGCTCCAGCAGTACCTCCAGTAGCTCCAGAACCTCCAGCAGCACCACCAGGAGCACCGCCTGTCGGACCTCCAGCGGCAGTCTCAGCGTCAACACCCTCAGCAGCACCAGCTCCAGGAGAAACCTCAGACCCAGCAGCTCCAGCACCCACAGTACGAGCACCGCCGGGACGCTCGGCAGCAGTACCCTCTGCAGCCGAAGAACCTCCAGCACCAGCAGCACGCCTCCAGCGTCTGGCAAACCATTCACGTAGCTCCTGAGGGGAGAGTGGCTCTCGGCGAGACGAAGCACCTCCAGGCGGAGCACCCCCAATCTCAACACCCCCAGGCTCAGCACCCCCAGGCTCAGTACCCTCACGCACAGCACCTTTAGTCTCAGCACCTCCAGGCACAACACCCCCAGGCTCAGCACCCCCAGGCTGAGCACCCCCAGACACAGCACCCCCAGGCTCAGCACCTCCAGACTCCACACCCCCAGGCTCAGCACCCACAGGCGTAGCACCTCCAGTCTCAGCACCCCAAGGATCAGCTCCCGCAGCCGCACCAGAGTCACCAGTGACCTCGACAGGCTCGACCGCGTCTACCTGGGACACACCTGAAGGGGCAGGACCCTGAGGGGGAAGGGGGTCTACCGGGGGGGGACCTGGTACCAAGAAGAGCGGGGGCGGGGGGAGGGAAGGAGTGCGGTAGGGGAAGAGGCGGTAGTAGGGTACCGACTCGTCGAACGTGACGTCCTGGGAGGACAGAACACGTCGAGAGGTGGGGTGGTAGAATTGCCACCCGGGGGCGTTGGGGGGGAACCCCAGGAAGACGCAGGGAGCAGCGCGAGGGGACAGCTTGTCCGCAGACAAGTCGCGGACAAACGCCCGAGATCCCCAGACACGGAACGCCGACGCATCGCCAACCTTCCCCGTCCACAGCAGCGCTGGGGAGGTCTCCGGCCTGGAGACCCTGGGGTGGAGGTTGATCTGATGCGCTCCGTACCTGACCGCAAACGGCCACAGAAAATGGGGGGCAGCCGCATGCATCATGGACGTACGAGCGATGTCCATGACCATGCCAATGCGGCGCTCTGCAATCCCATTCTGCTGCGGGGAGTCTGGAAGCGTGAAGGTCTGGCGGATGCCACGCGCACGATAGTAGGCACGCAGAAGGCCAGAGGAGAACTCTCCGCCTCTGTCCGAGTGCAGACGCAACACAGGAAAGTCCGAGCCAAAGCTCTGCCTGAGCTGGAGACGAGCTGCGCGGATCCAGTCGATCAGCACCTCAGTGACATCACCCTTGCTGCGCAAGGGGAAGACTGTGGTGTAACGCGAGTAGTCGTCAACCACCAGCAGGAAGTAGCGCTCGTGACCGAGTCCACGGACGCGGGCAGGGCCCCACACGTCCATGTGAAGCGTCTGCAACGGAGCCTCTGTCGGAGGAAACTGGGAGGAGTGAGAGGCAGCACGCTGGCGCCCCTCTACACAGGGGACACAGGCAGGGCTAGGGCCCTGAGGAAGGGGAGGTAGAGACCGGGGGAGACGAGACACAAGAAGACGGGAGGCCATGCCTTTGAGCCGAAGCAGAGAGGGGTGGCCAAGACGGTGGTGCCAGAGGAGGGTCTCGTGAGACAGACGGCGACACGAACAGGGGGCAGACTCAGGACCAGACCTGGACGCTGCAGCAAACACCTGACCAGACGAAGGGACTCTACCAGACTCAGCACCTGGAGGAGAAGCAGTGGTCAGTGTGTACAGGCTCGACCCTGGCTGACGTGTAAACGTAGCCAGGTGACGACCCGTGCTAGCCTCTGTGCAGTGCGTCACTCGCTGACTAGCAGGGGTGAACTGGTGGACTCCCCCATCCTGTAGGTCAGCACCACTCACCAAGTTCGTAGAGAACGAGGGGAGGTAGAGACCAGACAGGGTGCCAGAGGGAGCCGCCGGACACGGGAGGACCGTGGAGAAGCGAGCCAGGACAGGACCCCCAGAGGGGTCACCCACGGAAATCGCAACCGGCCGACTAAGTGGCGTAAGTGTGGTGCGGTCCCGAAAGAAAGAGCGAGACGCTCCAGAGTCAAGAGTGAAGGTGTGGGAGGCCGAAGCTGACGCAGTACCTGAGAGCGCAGACGCACTAGTACCTGAGAGAGCAGTCTCACGAGTACCTGAGAGTACAGACGCACTGGCACCTAGAGCAGAAGCCTCACCGGCACCTGGAGCAGCAGTACCAATGCCCGGGTCGGGCGGGAAACACCGTTAACAGTCACCCTCCTCACTAGTGGTCACAGCATACATGGCAGCAAGGATAGCATCAAAATCAAGATCAAAGATAGCTACACCAGCCCTAGACAGCTCTCCCCAGCGGGGGATCTCCGCGGCCTCCGGGAACTGCTGACGCCAAGCGTCTGTCAGGCGGCCAAAGCAGCGCTGAGCGGGGTGGGCACCCCCACACTGCTCTCGAGTGCGGTCGCCAGTGCGGAGAACGTAGGTGCAGGGACCAAAACCCCCACCGCGCTGACGCTGCGTGTACCACTCATGGAGCTGCTGAGGGGTGAGGACGTCGCGAGAACGTTGCTGCTGCTGCTGCTGCTGCTGTTGGCGCTGACCGCCACCAATGCCGCTCCGCTGCGAAGCCCCACTCCGACCACCTCCACCTCCGCCACCCCCGCCTCCGCCTCCACCGCCCCCGCCTCCACCTCCACCGCCGCCACCTCCGCCACCTCCGCTACCACCGCCACCGCCGCCGCTACTCCCGCCGCCACCGCTGCCACTAGCACCCCCACCCCCACTACCACCTCCACCGCCACCCCCACTCCCTCCGCCGCCTCCACCTCCACCGCCACCGCCCCCACTGGCCCCACCCGCTCCCTTGCCCCCCTTGCCCTTGCCAGAGCGGCGTCTCCCGCTAGGGGCAGACGCCGCACCGACCGACTCAAGACCAACGAGGTCGGCCGCAGCGGCAGAGGCGACATAGGGCAGGAGAGGGGAAGGAGAACACCCCTCAAAGATGGGGGCGCGGGGGTCACCTCGAGAGGCTCCTACAGCAACTATGCTCTTCTCTGCTGCAAGAAGGGCCTTCTCAAGGCTGTCGACTGTGAGGGTGGTGGGACAGACCGCAAGGAAGTGGTCCCGGACTACACGAAGGGAGTCAGGGAGGCGAGTGACTAGGAAGTAGAGAGTGATGTACATGGGGGGGGGGTTCTTGGCGCAGAAGTCAGCAGGAAGTGCAGCGCGGTAGCGAGTGTCACTAGTGCGGAGGTGCGTGATGAGATCAGCGACAGTGGGAAAGGCGGCAAGGTCAGGGAAGAGGAAGGGAAGCATGAGGCGGCTCAGTGCAGCAGTGGCAGGGGAAGAGTAGCGCGCAACTACAGCGTCGTACAAGGTCTGAGCACTCTTGTACTGGCTAAAGTGTGCACGCTCAGCGGTAGGCAGGTGGCGACGCACAGCAAGATGTGCAGCAGCATCGCGTGTGGCCCACTGAGAGCGAACAGTGGCGTCAGCATCAGCAGCAGGGGCAGGGACAGCGCCAGAGGTGAGGTCAAAGAGAGACAGACTGTCGGCCCTATCGCACTGTAAAAACAGCTGCAGGTCGTCGAGCCAGACCTCAAAGTCAATGGCTCGACCCTCACCGTCAAAAGTGAGGACAGTGGGTGTAGCCATGACGACAACAGTGGCGCAATGCAAGCAGTAGGGGAAGGGTACGCAGTGACAGCAGTGCAGTGCTCACCGGGCAGGGCAGGTCGGGCGTCTCGAGAGGAAGGTCGCCAGACGACACGGCCGCTAGGCTGCTGGGCGGCTCGGCTCCCGGGTGGCTCGGCTGCTGCTGGGCGGCTCGGCTGCTGCTGGGCGGCTCGGCGGCTTTTGGGTGGCTCGGCTGCTGCTGGGCGGCTCGGCTGTTGCTGGGCGGCTCGGTGGCTCCTGGGCGGCTCGGCTGCTGCTGGGCGGCTCCGCGGCTCCGGGCGGCGCGGCTGCTGCTGGGCGGCTCGGTGGCTCCTGGGCGGCTCGGTTGCTCCGGTCGGCTCGGCTGCTACTGGGCCGCGTAGGTAGGGCGGCCGGGCGGGCCGCAGGTAGGGCGGCGGGTAGGCCGCAGGTAGGGCGGCTGGACGGCCGCAGGTAGGGCGGCGGACGGCCGCAGGTAGGGCGGCGGGTAGGCCGCAGGTAGGGCGGCGGGTAGGCCGCAGGTAGGGTGGCGGGACGGCCGCAGGTAGGGCGGCGGACGGCCGCAGGTAGGGCGGCGGGTAGGCCGCAGGTAGGGCGGCGGGTAGGCCGCAGGTAGGGCGGCGGGACGGCCGCAGGTAGGGCGGCGGACGGCCGCAGGTAGGGCGGCGGGGAGGCCGCAGGTAGGGCGGCGGGTGGGCCGCGACTGGTTGGCGGGGCCGCGACGGAGTGGCGGGGCCGCTCGAAGGGGTGGCGGGGCCGCGACGGAGTGGCGGGGCCGCAACGTAGGGGCGGGGCCGCTCGAAGGGGGTGGCGGGGCCGCTACGGAGTGGCGGGGCCGCGCTTAGGGGTAGCGGGGCCGCGACTGGGTGGCGGGGCCGCGACGGGACGGCGGGGCCGCTAGCGAGGGCGGCGGGTGGGCCGCTAAGGTAGGACGGCGGCCGGGCCGCGAGTAGGAACAGGGCGACTCGAAGGGTCGCTAAAAAAAAAAGCGCGCGCCTCGGGCGCGCTTCGGTGGGCCCTAAAGAACAGTCCCTAGGATGGGACCTGCTCTGATTCCATGTGAAGAAAGCAACGAGAATGAATTGACTACGAACGAGGTGAGTACAAATAGGAAACCCTAATTTGGTTGTACCCCCTATGGGATACCCCACTATAGCCTACACAAACAAGTAAGCTATTATGTTCTGACACTCTCCCTCGTGTGCTGCGGCGGGAACAGGCCGCCCGGGACCTCTAGGTGGTGGGCACGGGTCGGCGAGGTCGGCACGGGGCCGGTTGGGGCCCTAGAGGGGCGAGCGCGGGGCCTATGGGGGCCTGAGCGGGGCTAGCGCGGGGCCAAACGGGGCCTTGACGGGGCTAGCAAGGGGCCGACGGGGCCTGAACGGGGCTAGCGCGGGGCCGACGGGGCCTGAAATGGGGCCGACAGGGCCTGAAACGGGGCTAGCGCGGGCCCGATCGGGGCCTGAATGGGGCTAGCGCGGGGCCGACGGGGCCCTGAGAGGGGCTAGCGCGGGGCCGACGGGGCCTGAAACGGGGCTAGCGCGGGCCGACGGGGCCTGAGAGGGGCTAGCGCGGGTCCGACGGGGCCTGAAACGGGGCCAACGGGGCCTGAAACGGGGCTAGCGCGGGCCGACGGGGCCTGAGAGGGGCTAGCGCGGGGCCGACGGGGCCTGAAACGGGGCCGACGGGGCCTGAAACGGGGCTAGCGCGGGCCGACGGGGCCTGAGAGGGGCTAGCGCGGGGCCGACGGGGCCTGAAACGGGGCCGACGGGGCCTGAACGGGGCTAGCGCGGGGCCTAAACGGGGCCTTAAAGGGGCCGACGGGGCCTGAACGGGGCCGCTAGGGAGAGCGGGCGTGGGGCCGACGGGGCCTGAACGGGGCTAGCGCGGGGCCGTCAAGAGGGGCCTCTAGGGGCGTGACATGCCGAGGCGCCCTAGGGCACAGGTAGGTAGGTAGTTACGTAGTGGTGGGCCCTTAGAAAATTTCGGTCCTAGGAAGGACCTGCTCTATACCATGTTGGAATCACTGAACAGGAATGAATGAACTAGCAGTGAAATGAGTACAAGTACCTAACCCTAGAATTGTGTACCCCCTATAGGCTAACCCACTGTAGCATAAACTAACACAATATATATAATGTTTGACAGTCGCAGCCAATCACGCCCGAGTAAAATATCGGTTCCGTCGAGGGTCGTTGCGAGCATTTCCTGGCTAAACGTGAAGTTACCCCCGCGTCGAATCCGAACTCGGTCGACACGTTCCCGTATCGCCAGTGGCGTGTCGTCGACTAGTCTTGCATCGATCTCGGGTAAACATCTGTCTAGTGGCAGTCTCAGTTTTCCTGCTGTGGCAGTGTTGATAAGACTGTGGCTGGCCCCTCCGTCTACGAATATTTTAACTAAGTCAGTCCCGATTTTCCCACTAAGCAGTATAGGGCTGTCTACCGTAGTACCCTCCTTATTCAGCCGGGTGTGGTCGATTGCGTGAACCGGCACAATCACTCGGTGAGGGTCGGTTGGGTCGGGCGAGCGGCGTGACGTGTCAGTAGAGGGCCCGTCTGCTACTGACTCCCAGCGTTTCCCTGCTGCTTGGTCGGTCTCTGCTGCTTAGCTTCCCCCTTTCCCTTAGCGTTTTCCGGGCATTCGCTCTTACGGTGTCCCGGCCGATTGCACGCAAAGCAGCGCCCTTTGAATGGTGCGGCAGCGGCATTTGCGGCGACGGCACGTATGGTAGCGCCCTCGTTCGTCCCACGAGGCTGATGTCCCCAATTGCTGCTTCCGTAGGACCCCGGTCTCGGTCGGCAAAATAAATTGAGTTTCTCCGCCATGGCGAGAATCTCCTAAAAATCGGTGACGCCGCGAAGCTAGATTTCCTGAGCGATGTCCTGCCTCAGGCCGCCGATGTAGCGGCCGACGCGTTCGCTCTCGTGCATATAACCCACTTGTTCGCATAGCGCCAGAAACCCGCTCGTGTAGTCTTGGACGGAACCGAGTTGGCACCAAGTGCGGAGCCTCTGACGCGCTGCGATCGAAGCCGCAATTGGCTCGAAACGAGCGCGCAGACCTGCGCACCACGCGTCCCACGTGCGATACTGGGGCACTGTCAGAATAACATATAACTATATATATTGTTTTGTAACTGCCTGTAGTGTAGAATATTGTAGTCATAGAAGTTTCTGTTTGGTGGTGCACCTTTCTTTCTTTCTTGCCTATTTGTACTACTCTCCCTATACTGAAACTCCTCTTTTGGCTTGCAAAACCCTCTCGACTCTCCACCTCCTAGCTGCCATGGTTCTAAACTTAACTACCTATTTTGATATGTTATCAGAGTGTGGTCTTTTCTAGGACCTATTCTACATGGGCCCACTAACTCCACCTTCTGCCATGGCGGCCCGCTATGCTGCTTGCGCGAAATCTGCTGCTGTTTCCGGAGCTTATGCTAAACGCGTCGCGCTGCCCCCCGTCGCCTTCTATTCGCCTGCCTCTTCGCGGCGCTCAGGGCGACGGTCGCGGCGGACATCATGGCGAGCGCCAGCGACCCGCCAGCGCGTTCGGGACTGCGCCAGCGACAGTCACCAGCGGGAGCGCGAGCGCGAGCGCCAGCGCCCAGCGCCAGCGACCAGCGCCGACGCCGACGCCAGCGCCAGCGCCAGAGCCGACGACAGCGCCAGCACCGACGGCGTACGTCAGCGCCAGCGCCAACGACGGAGGCCAGCGCCAGCGCCGACGCCAGCGCCCAGTCCCAACGGCGGTCGCCAGCGCCAGCGCGGACGCCAGCGCCCGACGCCAGCGACCGACGCCAGCGCGGACGCCAGCGCCCAGCGCCAGCGCGGACGCCAGCGCCATCGACAGCCCACGCCCCCCCCCTCCCTTCCGTGGATTCCGCCGTGGGGGGGGGGGGAGGGTGAGGGGAAACGGGGGGAGTGTGTGAGGATGGCGAGAGAGATTCTGCAGAGCCAGCAGCCACCCCTCCTCTCTCTCTCACTGCCGCTCGTGCTGCTGTTGGGGGGAGGGTAAGAGAGGGTGGCGGGAAAACAGAGAAGCATCTGCAGCTGCCACCCGCTGCTACCGTGGCACCTCCTGCTGCCGCCCCTGCCTCACCTGTCTTTGTTTCTCCTGTCTGCTGTTGGGGCCTGCAGGTGCTGACGTCGAGCCGGTGCTGTCCTGCTGCACGTTGCAGCCACAGAGCCTGCTCCTCAGGCGACCTGCCGCCCCTACACCTGTTACTGCTTCTTCTTAGGCTGAGGGTTGGCTACAGCTGTTTCTGCCACTTTTAACATTCTGACAGGCACCTCCACAAAATACAACGGCGGCCAAGGTCCGGTTTGTCCTTCCCGTGCTGGTAGAGTCGCGTAGTCCACCGGCTTCGTGACGATGACACGCCACCAGTCCATGGCGGGTCCTCGCAGCAACGACACGGCATAGCGAATCTTCGCCGTATCCTCCGAGACGTACTGTAGTTCGCGTCGAAGAAGACATTCAACGTGAAGAGCCACGCCTGAACAGTAGGACCACCCCGCTTGATAAGAATAGAACGAGAATGAATGAGCTATGAGTGAAGTGGGTACAAGTACTAACCCTAATTGGGTTGTACCCCCTATGGGATACCCCACTATAGCCTACACAAAAGCATAAGCTGTAATGTTCTGACACACCCCCATAGGCAAAGTGGGGGAGAACAAGGGGTCACAAGACCAGTCAAGCAAAGCAAAGCAAAGCAAGCTCAAGGTGGATCACAACGTCACCACACAGTCTGAGCACAAGGTCAAGGCCACAAGGCCAGTTCACATGCAGGAGGAGACATATATATATAAGTCTAAACAAGCAAGAGCAGGTATATATATATGCAAGAGTACAAGTAAGGTCAAGAGGTGAGCAAGTGAGGCAAGACTGGGACAAGTCCCAGCTGAGTACAGAAACGCTGATGATCACAAGGCGGAAGTGCCTTGGTGAAAACATCAGCAGTGTTGGCCTCAGAGGCCACGTACGCAAGTCGCAACTGTCCACGCTGCTGCAGCTCACAAGCAAGAAAGTAGCGGAGAGCAATGTGCTTCGTTCTGTGCTCTAGGCGCTGCTCTCGACACAAGGCCAGCATGGCCTTGTTGTCTACGTACAGTAATGGAGGAGAACGAGGCGGCTCTCCAAGGTCAGTCAGCAGGTAAGTGAGCTAGCAAAGCTCCTGAGCAGCCATGGCCCCGGCGTAGATCTCAGCCTCACAACTGGAGCCGAGAACACAAGACGAGCGAGTAGCCCGCCACGAAACAGAGCCGGAACCAAGACTGAAGGTGTAACCCTGCGACGACCGCTGCGTAGCCTGGTCGTCAGCCCAAGAAGCGTCCGCGTGCCCAGTGAGGACCACTGGACTCCGCCCTCCAAGCACTAGCCCCATGCCCGACGTACTGCACAAGTAGCGCAACACCCTCTTCGCTGCAGCCATGTGCTCTGGTCGGTGTCTCCCAGGAGCAACATAGCGTGCCAAGATGCTAAGAGGGTATGCAAGGTCAGGTCGTGTGCAGGTCATCAGGTACATGAGGCAGCCAACAAGCTCTGGGTACGGGCCACTCGACTCTACGGACTCATCCAAAGGCAGAGCCGAGAGCGAGTGGCGAGTAGACAGAGGAGTGGCCTGAGGCGAGGAGTACGTGAAGCCGAAGCGCTGAAGGACCTGCTGCACCATGTGTGACTGAGTCAAGGTAATGGTGCGGCGTGCTCTGTCCCGAGTGATCTGCAAGCCAAGGTAGCTGCGCAGTTCACCCAGGTCTGTGCACGTGTGTCTCTTCTGCAGCTCGGACTTCACGTAGGCGAGTCCAGCAATGTCCGCTGTGGCAAAGACCAAGTCGTCGACGTACACGAGGATGTAGAACAGCGGCAAAGAAGTGTCGGTGCGCAGAAACAACGACGGGTCAGCAGTAGAGGGAGCAAACCCAAGAGCCGCAAGCGTAGTCCTCAGTGTGTCGTGCCACTCACGCGGTGCCTGGCGGAGACCGTAGACTGGCCGTCGGAGGCTCCACTGGGTGCCAGGAGGGAAAGTCCCAGTGAAGCCAGGTGGACGGCGCAGCCAGATCTCCTCGTGAAGGCTACCCTGCAAGAAAGCAGTGCTGAAGTCAAGAGAGTGAAGCTCGTACTCGCGCTGAGCGGCTATGTGCAGCAGCACCCGAGGAGTGGTCATCTTCGGGGTGGGAGAGAAGGTCTGAAAGTAGTCAACTCCCTGCCGCTGACTGAAGCCACGAGCCACGTACCGCGCCTTGAAGACAGGTGGAGAGCCCGGCGGCCGCTTCACCCTGAAGATCCACATCCCACTGACGATGTTCGCCCCAGGAGGGGGAAGTGCGTCAACATAGGTGCCTGTGGACTTCCAGGAAGCCATCTCTGCATCCATAGCTGCCTGCCACTGAGAGGAGTAGGGACCCTCTACGGCCTCCGCGTAAGAGCGCGGAGTCGGGATGTCTAGTGCATCCAGGTCTCCCTCAGGGGCAAGCAGTACAGACGCGAGATGAGGTGAAGCAGCAGCCAGACACTGAAACTCCTCCTGCCTGTCCTCAAGGACGTCCGTGCCAAGAGCACACTCACCCCCGACGGACGGAGGACAGACAGACGCAGACTCAGCAACAAGACTAGCAGCGTAGTCTAGACGACAGCGAGCAGCAAAGTCGACAAGCTCAGCAACAAGAGCAGACGCAGCAGTGGACTCAAAGGAGGGGTCAGTGACGACAGTAGCAAGGAGACGCGTGACAGTAGGACTGGCAGCACGAAGAGAGTCCGACTCAGGGTCGGCAAGCGCAGGAAGAGAGGACTCAGGAGGAGAGGGCAAAGGGGCACGTAGAGGAGCAGTGGACGGACGCAGAGACATCCGGTGCGTGCCAGGGACAAGAGGAGGACGTTGACGGGAACTGTGACCACTAGTGCGAGCAGCACGAACAGGCGACGCAGGACGAGACGCAGGCTCACGACGCTCAGCAAGACCTCCAGTAGGACCATTGTAAGGTGAAGGAGAAGGCAGTGGGGAGGCCGGCGGTAACTGTGAGTGCGACTAGACTGGCGGTGGACACTCTAAGAGAGGAGGAAGACCAAGAACCTGCTGAAGAAGCGGAACAAAGTACGGCCGAGGCCGCGCTGCAGCTCCAGACACAGCAGGGACAGCACCAACACCCTCAGCACCTCCGGCAGCACCAGCGCCAACAGCACCTCCAGCGGCAGGACCTCCAGTAGCGCCAGCAGCACCCGCAGTACGACCACCACCAGGACGGACAGTCGTCGTCTCAGAACCAACACCCTCAGCAGCTCCAGCTCCAGGCGGACCCGCAGGTCCAGCAGCTCCGGGACCGGCGGCACCTGTACCCTCAGCGGCCGAAGAAGCGCCAGCTCCAGCAGTACGCCTCCAGCGGCGAGCAAACCACTGACGCAGCTCCCGTGGAGAGAGTGGCTCCCGCCGAGACGAAACACCCGGAGAACCTCCAGGCCCAGTACCGCTAGACGCCACAAGGGGAGGTCTAGTGGCCGCAGGCTCCACACCTCCAGGCTCAGCAGCTCCAGACGCAGCACCCCCAGGCTCAGCACCCCCAGGCTCAGCACCCACGCGCGCAGCACCCTCAGAGTCAGCACCCCCAGGCTCAGCACCCCCAGAGGCAGCACCCCCAGGCTCAGCACCCCCAGGCTCAGCACCCCCAGACTCAGCACTCCCAGAGTCAGCACCCCCAGGCTGAGCACCCCCAGGCTCAGCACCCCCAGCAGTACATGAGTCACCAGCAACCTCGACCGGCTCGACTGCATCTTCTTGGGACACACCTGAAGGGGCAGGACCCTGAGGGG